>OX422217.1:154087388-154687388 GCA_949130495.1 Sambucus nigra | reverse complement strand
ATAACGGCTTTGAGGTTGCCGTTCGGGAGGTTGCTTCGCAACTGGACTATCAAGAGTTTATTACATTCAACTAGGGTTGTTTGGTCGGGTTTAAAAGGGAAAATTCCCTGAGTGTAACTGAGATTATGCCTAACACCCTCCCTTGGGGACCCGATGAAGTGGGGGATGATGTTCCTGAGACCAATCAAGTTGTTGTGGAAGTCAATCAGGTTATTGATGGCAATAATCAGGTCTCTGCCAACCCTATAACTCCAGTTGAAGGAGCGAAAGATGCTACTATGGAGAATATGCCTCCAAAAAGTTAGGGGAGATCACCCTTAACCTTTAATTTAGGTATTTCTTATTAACTTTTATTAACCATTTAGTCAATTTTCTAGGCCTTAATCCATCTTTAATATTAAATGAAAGTAATTTTTCTTTCTTCACTGTTCTCTTTGACTTTTACTTTTATGTTTTAACATGTTTTATTAAATCGCCCATGTCTTGTGAAAATTTTATCGCAAATAGTGATCATCCATCCTGAGATAATTTCTAAATAAATTTTGACTAAGCTTAGGTTAACCTTGATCTTATCCCACTATTAGTTTCAACGGGATTTTTATGCTAATTACGAAAACTCTTAAATATTAATGAAGTAAAGATGATCAACCACACTTAGTCTACTAATTTTAAATCGTATCCCTTAAAATTTTATATCGTATCCCTTAAATATTAAGTGTATATTCGTCTATACTAGGTCATCCAATCTAACATGGGTTGTACTATTATTTTCAAGTGGTTTTTATGCCAAAAGTATGCCCCCAACTTATTTATACCACTTAATTCTTAAGTGGATTTATGCTTATTCTAGGCCGACCAACCCACTTAGGTTGTACCACCATTGTCAGGTGGGCATTATGCCAAATGCAGGCCACCAATTTATTTCTAACTTGTACCACTCCATTCTTAAGTGGGTTTATGCCTATTCTAGGCCGACCATCCCACTTGGGTTACCACCATTTTTAGGTGGTTTATATGCTAAACATAGGCCCCTAAATTATTTCTAAGTTATACAACTTAATTCTTAAGTGGGTTTATGCCTATTCTAGGACGACCATCCCATTTGGGTTGTATCACTATTTTTAGGTGGGTTTTATGCCAAATGTAGCCCCCAAACTTATTTTTAAGTTGTACCACTCAACTGTTTAGTGGGTTCATACCTATTCTAGGTCGACCAATCCACTCGAGTTGTACTATCATTTTCTTGTGGGTTTTTATACTTTAAGAACTATACGAAGTCAATAGTGGTAAAGGAATAACATTTATTGATAACAAATAAATTAAAAAACTTACCTAGTGATAAAATTTTCTAACGTTCACAGAATTCCATGACCTTGGTACTACTGTGCCATTGAATTATTATAAGTGATAGGATCCATTGCTCCCTTTTGATGCTATCCTATAAGGTCCCTTCCAGTTCAGTGCCAACTTTCTATATGAAGACAATTTTGCCGCGGGCAGGAGATTTCTGAGGACCGGGTCACTGATCTGGAACTACCTTACTTTGATCTTCTTGTGATGTTTTATGTTAATCTCTTGTTAGTAAGAGGATAGATATATGAGATCTTATTTTCTTCATTCTTCTTCTAAATTTAGCTCATGAGCTATTCAGTCATTATTTTGACCAACTTCAAAGATCTCTATCCTCATAGTTAGAAGGTCGATCTTAATAATGATAACTGCCTCCATACCGTGTGTCAGAGAATATTGAGTTTCTCTCATCGGCCTCTTAGGTGTGCTTCTATATGCCTAGAGAATGGATAGTAACTCTTCCACCCATTTCCCCTTTGTATTTTCCAATCGACTCTTTATGTTAGAGATAAGGGTATGCTCATGAGTTTAGTCTGGCTTTTACACCACAAAAAGACTATTAAAATATCGTGGATTCTGATATCGTACTCTATAAAGAAGTCTGTGAAGGTATTATTGTCGAACTAGGTTATGTTGCTATTAGCAGTACCTTGGGAATTTTGAATCTAGTGATGACACTTCAATAAAAAAATTGCTTGATGTCCATTTCCCTGATGTGAGTGAGAGGCTATGCCTCTACCCAATTAGGGAAGTAATTGGTGACATTTATCAAATATGGTTGATTTCCTAGGTTAATGAAAAGTGTGCTAATTGATTAAATTCACAAATATCTAATTTGGCTCACTTATTTAATTAGAGTCTATTAATTCAGCCCCTAAACATGCATCTATGGTGTGTGTGACAAACCATAAACAAATACCGCTTGGAACACAACAAATATGCTGTGACACAGAGTTCAGCAAAAAACCCCTTTCGGGTAAAACCTTTATTTCACTATAAATCTATAAATCGCAACTTACAATTACATAGAGAAATATGCAATGGATCAACACGCAGCCAACCCACAAAGAGTCGCAGTCTTGAACTCAGCAAGAGAATACCCGCTGCACCCTCCAAGGACTCGCAGTCCTATCTTCAGCAAAGAATCTTCACGCAGTAAGATCCTTAATGACACGCAGCCATACGGTGTAGAGACGCACTCCACAAAAGATGAACAAAGGCAAAGATGTGTTCTTGAACACCGAAATAATTCACTAAAGCAAGATGGGAGTTTTGTGAATTGTAAATCAAAAAGGGATTAAACCCCTAAAAGAAGAAGCCTAAAGATTACTGCTTTGGCAGTGTTTCTGTTATGGAAAACTTATGGACTTCTTAATAAAAACGTTACCATTTAATGAGTATTTATACAAAAATGCACCGCCTCGAAATTCGAGCTCGTTCGAACGAGAAGCATATGTCACTCGAACGAAGTACGCATGTCGTTCAAACGACATCGCGCGACTTCCAATCTCGTTCGAACGGGATGCTTATCTCGTGCGAACGACCCGAGCGTCAAAATCGAGGTTCGCTTCAAAACTTAGAAAAAATACTCATTCTCAATATTTGACGAAAAAGTCCGCTCCAACACTTAGAAAATATTTTGTAAAAAGCTCCCAAAAGATCTAAGTGAAAAGTAAAGGTATTTAAAACATAACCTTACCAGAGTAAACTTCGCGGAGTCTTGAATGATGAAGAACTGGAGTAATTCGAAACCGTCTTTGATGTAGATGTCTCTTGAATGCTCTTCGACGGTGTAGCGGTATATGACATAATAAATTGATAACGGACCTATGAAAATATGTCCTTACAAATCTCCCCCTATGTCTATGCCGGTACATACATAAAAAATCCGAATTATCAAAAACCAAAAATGCCTATACAAATCTACCCTCCCATGAATAAATTTTCAAGACTTCAAAACAGTTCTTCAATCATCTTCGTCAAATCTCAAAGCTTTTCTCATCAGGGTGTGCAACATTATGATCTTCAATCTTTGTACCTACACACATGAGATAAAGCAAAAACCTTCGTGGCGCATCGAGTTTGAAATGATATAAGAATAAAGCATTAATAATCAAATCTCCCCAATAATGCAAAAACTCCCCCATAACATGATAATTCTTTCTCCCTCTTTTTATGATGTCCCCAAATAGACATATAAGAAGAAAAAATCAAAACATGGAGTGTCGTGATAAAAATGTATAGCAAACAAGGATCAAGTTAAGCGCATGCATATGTGTGCCCCAAAAAATTTCACAAACTATTTTTGGATTTTTCATTTTTTTTAATACAAAAAATAGGATACAAAAAAATGACACCATAGATTTAAACTCAAACAACCAAGTCATGGAAACAAAATGAATGGGTGTGAACACATTCGATAGGTAAATCAACTCAAGCAATCATATGTGCACGATGAATACGTGTACCCCTAACGAATGAACATCAAAAGAATCCTTAGGTGTAAAAATTTGTTGAATTTAGATGACATCGTCTTATGCAAATCAACAAATCAAAGTCAAATGATTTCCACACCAATAACGTCCAAAACTATTTAGCGCATTTTTAAGACTTTTAAGGACGTGCAAACCCGTTTTAATTCTCCAACCAAAAACCCTCATATATATTTTCTTTTAGAGGTGAATAAACTAAATTCTCAAACTTTGGAGAATTGGTGCAAAAACCTAAATGGCCCATAATTTGGCATGAATTTCTTTTTATTGCCTTTAAATTTTTTCGGGCTCTTTTAAACCTCTTTGGACCTCGGATAATAAAATTCCTCCATTTTTTAGGTCCAATTTAACGGTGGCTTAGTATTCGCAAAGGAAAAATGAACCTTTCGCAGCCCTTCCCCGTTTTCAAACAAAAAACACAAACTCACAAAACGATTTTTATATGCACAATTTCCTTATCAAAATTTATCGCGCTTGGTTCGTTTTAAGGACAGGATTGAAGTGAAAACACCCAACCAACATGTGATAAGACAAGCACAATAATCAAACAAATCCGTTCATTTGTGCAATAAAGGAAACATGAGTCAAACATGTAGGAAGTAACACTTAATTACATCTTAATGACTCCAAACATTATAAAGCACAAGGATGAATTGACCTATTGTCTCAAAACACTATCAAATAGTCACAGGAAAATGAAATGATGTTGTGACTCGGTCATCCTAAGTCTTCATCTATAAACGGTGCAAACAAAATACAAAAATCTTTTTAAATTTTTCTAAAAATTTTATCAAAATAAAATATTTTTGTATTTTTCAAAATTTTTCTTAAAAAAATATACAAAACTGATACATACTAGCAATAGGCAAACAATGTCATCATGAAAATCATCCTATGCTAGTAAACAAGTCAAAACTCAATCATTAGGTGCGGAGGGGTTTTCCAAAGGTGGTGACAACTTATGAAAAACCTCTATCAATTCTTGTGAAGTTTTGACTTAAAAACTTAACTTGCTCACCTAAATGTGCAAACTCTCTCATGTAGTCTCCGAGAGCATGTAAAGAATCATGTGTGGGTGTATGTGTATCAGAAATACGTGTAGAAGCAAAACGTGACACATACCCCAACTTAAATCAAAATTCCCTAAGGTTTGCTCTCCTTTTGCAATGTGAACAAACATAAAAAGGCCTCGGAACACCTTTCTCAAAAACTCTAGGACGTACTTTCCTAATAGGAATGGGATGCCTAGGTGGGTGAGGGTGAGACTCACGTGAATCAAACACTAAAGTGGGAACCGTCTCGGGTGCTAATTGGGAAATAGAAGCACCGTCATGACTTATTCCTAACTTCTCACCTTTACCCTTAAGCACCACCTTTTCAACCTTCTTGGGTGCGTTCTCAAAAATGACTTTGACCTCCCTGGCGCGTTCGAGATCACTCTCGAGTTGGGATACATGTGTCGTCAGACTAGACAATGTGTTGGTCAAATCACACTTCTCCTTTCTTAAAACCTCCTTCTCTCTCCAAATCTAAAACCCAACGATCTAAATCTCGATTATACTTCTTAGTTTTCAAGGTCTCGATGTACAAATCCCTAAAAGCTTTTTGGATCTCACTTTCATATCCACTTTCTTCCTCGCTCTCATCCTCACTCGAAGAACACAAATCACATCATCGCTCTCGTGTGCACTCTCTTGAGACAAAGTGGGTGTGCTCACACGACTATAAAAAGCGACAACCATCCCATGTGCTAAACCTTTATCGGACTCATCACCCTCACTATCACTAAGTGTGGCAGGCATGGCTACTTTCTTCCCTTTCTTTCTAAGCCATGTTGGGCACTCAAACGACTTATGTCCCTTACCCCCACATTCAAAACAAGTGACGTTCTCAAAATCTTCCTCACACTCCTCATCGGAGTCATTCTCTTTTTCCCTCTCACCACTTTCTTTGGCCTTTCCTTTCTTTTTATTTTTCTCAAAAAAATTCTTTTTATTGGAAGAATTATTTTTGGTCATGTTGAGAATTTTTTTAAATTTTTTTGCAAACAAGGCCATATCATTAAAATCAAAATCTCCCTCAGAATCGGACTCACAAACTTTTTCTTTCTTTTTCTTAAAATGAGTCTTTAAAGCAATGACATTATCCTTAGCCTTAATGATTTTGGGAAACATGTCAATCTCATAGTTTTGAAGATCTCCTACAAGTTCTTCCAACTTAAGTGATTTCAAATTTTCCAAAGAGTTCAAAACAGTGACTTTAGGAATAAAGCGTTTTGGGAGAGATCTCAAAATCTTTTTAACGACACGCGTATTATCAATCACCTCACCCAAATTAAAACATGTGTTAACAATGTCCGACAAACATGCATAAAAATCATCAAAGCATTCAGACTCAGACATGGTGATAGTCTCAAATTGGGTGGCCAAATTTTGTAATATTGATTCTTTAACCACGTTCGTACCCTCATGTGTCAGTTTTAAAACATCCCAAGCCTCTTTAGACGGGGTGCACGTCATAATTCGGCAAAACTCATCAGGAGAGACATCTCCAGAAATAGCACTCAGACCACGGGAATTAAAATTGGACAATTTATAATCATCTTCAGTCCAGGCTGACACGAGTTTTAAAGTGGTGATGTTATTAACAGTGACCGTGTGAGGAGTCCAACCATTTTCGCAAAGCAACCAAACACGCTTGTCAATAGATTTTAAAATCGATTTCATACGAGCTTTCCAGTAGGCATAATTAGACCCGTCAAAAATAGGCATCTGATTATATAAGTGCTCCATAGAAAAAAAATGCGATTTTTCACAAAATTGATTTTTCAAAAAAATCAATATCACACGATTTTGCGGAAAATAGGAATACGCGATAAAATAGCGTAACCTGTTCTGATACCAATTTGAAGAGTGTGCTAATTGATTAAATTCGTAAATATCTAATTTGTCTCACTTATTTAATTAGAGTCTATTAATTCAGCCCCTAAACATGCATCTATGGTGCGTGTGACAAACCATAAACAAATACCGCATGCGACACAACAAATATGTTGAGACACAGATTTCAGGAAAAAAAAACTTTCAGGTAAAACCTTTATTTCACTATGAATCTATAAATCGCAACTTACAATTACATAGAGAAATCTTCAATGGATCAACGCGCAGCCAACCCACAAAGACTCGCAGTCTTGAACTCAGCAAGAGAATACCCGCAGCACCCTCCAAGGACTCGCAGTCCTATCTTCAGCAAAGAATCTTCACGCAGCAAGATCCTTAATGCCACGCAGCCATACGGTGTAGAGACGCACTCCACAAAAGATGAACAAAGGCAAAGATGTGTTCTTGAACACCAAAACAATTCACAAAAGCAAGATGGGAGTTTTGTGAATTGTAAATCAAAAAGGGATTAAACCCCTAAAAGAAGAAGCCTAAAGATTACTGCTTTGGCAGTGTTTCTGTTCTGGAAAACGTATGGACTTCTTAATAAAAACGTTACCATTTAATGAGTATTTATACAAAAAATGCACCACTTCGAAATTCAAGCTCGTTTGAACGAGAAGCATATGTCGCTCGAACGAAGTACGCATGTCGTTCAAACGACATCGCGCGACTTCCAATCTCGTTCGAACGAGATGCTTATCTCGCGCGAACGACCCGGGCGTCAAAATCGAGGTCCGCTTCAAAACTTAGAAAAAATACTCATTCTCAATATTTGACGAAAAAGTCCGCTCCAACACTTAGAAAATATTTTGTAAAAATCTCCTAAAAGCTCTAAGTGAAAAGTAAAGGTATTTAAAACATAACCTTACCAAAGTAAACATCGCGGAGTCTTGAATGATGAAGAACTTGAGTAATTCGGATCCATCTTTGATGTAGATGTTTCTTGAATGCTCTTCGACGGTGTAGTGGTATATGACATAATAAATTGATAACGGACCTATGAAAATATGTCCTTACAGTTAACAGTAAAAGGCCATGGACTAGTAGGGGGATTAAAATCTTTGACTAGCTGCCTGATGATCAGTGAAAACTCTGAACATTTATCACACTTGTGGAAGAACTTAAAGGCATCTTTTTGCATGAATAGCCACCAGTACCCCTAAGAGATCGCCCTATATACGAGTAACCTTCCACTTGTGTGAGATCTACAACTACCTTTGTACATTTTTTTCAGCATTCCTTCCCATTGATCTGGATGAACAAATTTGAGGAGAAGAAGTGTTAACAGTCGACGGTAAAGTTTGCCTTAAAATTTAAGACAAAACCTTGTCGATTTAATATTCAATTAATGAGCCTCATTACCGTTTGTCGATAAATCCCTGTTTTTCAAGAAGGATGAGATTAGATCCATTTTCTAGATTTGCATGATGTCTGAGGTCGGCTTTAGTTCACCGATGTTAGGCCAATCCACAAATTCTACCATGACTGATCTATTTCGGTTAGTGTTAATGACATATGCTAGGGTAGCCCATCAGCATGACTATTATCGTTCATTGGTAGTTGTTATGATAAAGATGAACTGAAGAGTTTTAAAAGTCCTCTTACCTTGTCTCGATAAGTGATCATCCTTAGAACCCTAGGCTCATAATCATTAGTGATCTATATTGTGATCTAATCAGAGTCACAATATACTTCCATATCCTGTGGTCCCATATTGATCACCCATTACAGACCATGGTTCATAGACTCATATTCAGCCTCATTGTTGGATCCTTTGAACCCAAGCCGAATTTCTTGCTCAATAAGGCATCCTTGTGGTGTGACAAATACGATATTGACATCGATGCCACGTACATTGCAGGCCCATATATGAACAACTTCCATTTTTTACCATCTTCAATGATGGGTAGTGATTTTGCATCTAGATTTTACTTCACCTCTTCCTTTTTTATGATATCGAGAATTCAACTACAAAATCATCCATGACATGGCCCTTGATTGTTGTTCATGGCTTATACTTGATGTTGAACTATGCTAACTTTAAAGACCACTTTTTCATTCAATTGGAGATATCTGACTTCTTGATAATTTCCTTCAATGGGTAAGTCATTAGAACAACTATAATGAGAGAGTTAAAATAGTGTCGTAGCTTCCTGAAGGATGTCACTAATTCCAGGGCCATTTTCTCGATAGGCATGTATCTTGTTTATGCCTAAGCGAAGTATGGCTGACATAGAACACAAACAACTTCTCCATCATGTAATCATACCAACGCTCCCTAGTTACATGTTGTGAGACATCTAAGTATAGTTGACAATAAAAAAGGGTATCCCAAGTACTGTCGAACTTCTTTTAGTGCATGATCACATTCTTTTGTCCAAACTATTATCATTTCCTTCTTCAAGGCTTGAAAGAAAGTTCAGTATTTATTTGATGATTAAGATATAAATTGATTGAGTGCGGCCATCATTTCAGAGAGGACCTGAACGTCCCTAATGGTGGTCAGCCTTCTAATATTCTGTAAAGCCTGGGTATGATTTAGGTTTGCTTATATCCTTATTTTCATCAATAAGTATCCTAAAAATATTTGGGATCTCACTTAGAGGACACATTTGGAGGCGTATATCTTCATCTTATACTCTCTAAAGATCTTGAAAACCTTCATCGGGTCCTTGATGTGATCGACCGTTTATTTTATTTTGACAAGAATGTCATCGATGTAGACCTCTATAGTTGCGCTGATCTTCGTCTTGGACATTATGGTGATGAGGCATCGATATGTTGCTATAGCGATCATTAGATCGAATGGCATTACTTTGTAGTAGTAAAGCCACAAGGTCGTGATGAATAAGATCTTTTCTTGATTCTGATTGACCAATGATGTATGATCATACCCAAAGTATTCATCCACAATACTCGTACACTGATGTCTAGTTATTAATTCTACAAGATGATCAATCCAGGGTAAAGGAAAAATATCATTCGAACAGTGCTTATTGAGGTTGGTGAAATCTATGCACACTCTTCACTTTCCTCTTTTCTTTTTAACCATAAATATTAGAAATACAATCCAAAAATTGGACTTCCTTGATGGAGTCGCTTGGATGAGGTTCTCAACTTCTCTTTTTAAAGCTCTTACTTTCTCAAATACCAACTTCCTCGACTACTATTTGATCGTTTGACAAGTTAGATATACATATAATTGAGGGCAAGCAACATATGAATATATTCCTAGTAGATCTTAAGGTTTTCATGCGAAGACTTCGGCGTTAGTCTTGAGAAGGTGAACGAGACGCTATGTTTTTTCCTTGGGTAACTCTAATTCGATCATAAAGACTTTATTCGGTTGGGATGAATCTAGATGAATGGTGATTAGTTCCTCCGCCACTCGTTCGATGGGGGTCAGTCTAATCTCTTTAACCTCTGTCTGAATGACCTTTGGTTGCTATTTAGTTTGTTCTTCCTCTGAATCATCTTCAGTTGAAATCTTTTTGAATTGATTCTGCTTTGTCTTAATGGAAGCCATAAAATAAATTCGGGTCGCCATTTGGTCTCCCGTAATCTCAATAACTCCGTGATTGATAAAAAAAACTTAAGATTTTAATGGAGATATAAATGGACGACCCTCGTGGTATGGATCTAGACTTTAACCATAATGTCATTGTAGGGCAACTGGATAACGTAGAACTCTATCTCGGGATTGACTGGTCCGACCTTTACTGATAACTTGATCTTCCCCAATGGGGTCTCCATATTTCCATTGAAATTAATCAATGGCCCTACTTTGGCATCCAAATCCTGAATAATATAGCTGATCTTGAGTAGAAAACTCAGATACATGACTTATGAAGATATCCTTTGATCGACCAGAATTCTCCTGACATCGAAATTATCCACTCGCATGGTCGGAGCCAAATCATCTTTATAAGGAATGTTTATGCCGACTATATATTCACTAGTGAACATAATGGACCGATCAAAGCATATGTCTTTGTGTTCTCTCTTAGATAGTACGATCTTGGATAAGTCCACTTAGAATTCCATTTATATGCATGCTGCAATCTTCACCCTCTCCCTGAGCTTCTTAATGGTACACTATGAAGGATTGGTATAGTCGTAAATGTCAATAACTATTCCCGTAGGTGGGAGATTATTATCTTGCTTTTGTACTACATTTACTATGGATGAGGACATGGTTTTAGCTATATCAATCCTTAAGATGCATATGAAAAATATATTCTAAATATTTATTGAACATCTTATTGTTCTCTATGAGATGACTGTGATCTTAGTGATAGGTGCACCTGAGATTGGCATCCCTATCGTTCAAAATACTGATCATCTTGGTCGGTCTCTTGACGTAATTATTTTCCCCACCTGCTGAATTAACTTAGAAATAATCTCCTTGAAGAAGGTATCCACTTCCTGGAAACTACTTTCGTTGGTCTATGGCTTGAAGTGTCCCTTAATAGTGTCATTTCGTGATCATTTCTTTGCTGGAGTGGGATATTTCTAATCGATCAAAGACTCTGTAGTGAGGAGCTCGTCCTCTACCTCGACATACTTTTCAATACGTGCCATAAGGTTATCCATAGTTGACGCCGACTTCTTAGTCAAAGATTGGTAGAGATTGTCTGATTTAGAGAGACCGAACTTGCAGGATGAAATGATTAGCTGCTCTATCTAATTATCGATCTCATTGAACAACTCCCAATAGTGTTGGGCATACTTACTGAGAGACTCTTCTTTCTGAGAGTGATCAATAAATCAATATCCTTTACTGCATTGATATTCGTCATGAATTGAGCTATAAAATGTTTGGCTAACTTCCTGAATGAGGAAATTAATCTGGGGGACAATTTCACAAACTACTTGATATTTATATCTTCTAGAGTTGAGTGGAAAACTCGATGCATAAGATAATCATAGTGACTCCACAGAGACATCATCTTCCAGTAGTGCCTTATATGATGAGCACGATCCACCTTTATGTCATATGTAGTGATCTTTAGGACAAAAAACTTCTTCGGTGGCTCCGAGGTTTTTATATACATAGTGAATGGTAAGGTTGAGCCATGCCTCAATGCTCTCCTAAAAAGATCATTTGTATTTCGTGCTAAATTTGGGTTCATCCTTCCCTCTAATTCCTTTTTTATAAAGTCTCAAAGTTTATCACTCTCAACTTTGGGGCGGGCCAATCTATTACTGTGTGCAGACTCGATCGAACGAACTAGTGGATGGTAATGATTAGCATAATTACAAGTTGGTGGATTATTGATATGCCGTGGATTATCACGAGGGCTCCTTGACCAGGAAACCTTAGCAGTTCTATTAGACCTGTTGTTGATGTAAAAAATTAGATTATATCTAATTATTCAATCACAGATAAATAAATGAGACAAAGAATTTTTAAAGTGGTTCAGCCTTATAAGAATGGCCTACGTCCACTGTTATGTTATTGCCGAGTGTTTGGGAATTCTCGATTACAAGTTCTATCAAGAAATTTCGGTCCCTTTACAATGAGGATTGTACAATGTATTTATATCCCTGAGGTTGTAATGTGAAAGGGTAATACATTAAATGATGTACATACGAAAGGGTAATACATTCAATGCCCCTTAAGCGCGTGCGTCTGAATGATAAGCATTTAATGAACAGTCAGACCGTTGGTTTTCCTGCTATTAATACTTTGTTCGAGGTGCAGCTCGAACCGCCTAAGCTTCTCGGTACCTAAGAGTTTCTCGGAGAGTTCTTGTTCCTCGGAGCGTATGAGTTCCTCGGGGAAGCAGTGTTCCTCGTTGTAGTATGGTTCCTCAGAGAGTGTGAGTTCCTCAGAATCGTTTGTTGTTGCCACGTAGATTGCCACATGTCTTAACTTTATTGAGCCATGTCAGCAGACTAAATTTGGTATCAACAGAAGCCCCCAATGTTTCACAATTCGAGAATGAGGAGTGTGGAACATTTTTTCTCGGAATACGACAGCTTTAAATAGTCCTGCTGATTTTTAGGAGTGTTTCCCTTGTATTTATTTCTCTTTCCAAATTCGTGGAATCAGGCTTTTTTGAATTTTCATAATCGCCTCGATCTCTGCGTACTTTTTGTCCTTTTAGCCGCCGGTAGCGTAATCGTTTCTTCTCGCTTCGATTGCCGCGCCCTTTTTGTTCCTCTAGCTGCCTGTAGCGTAATTATTTCTTTTTGTAATCATTACTTTACCATTTCCCAAGGCAAGGTATTTAAACTTCACAGACACTCCCATCGTCTTCTATCTTTTCAAATTTGTATCTTCGAGTTTTTCGTCGTCTCTTTCTCACCTGTGTATTCATCTCTTTCATCGTTCGTTGTCATCAGATCCACTCTTTTTCTGTAAGATTTTCTTCCTTCTTCTTCATTTATTTTATTCATCATGGTTTACCCTATTGAATCTCTTGATGAGTTTCGCTCTGATTTTTCTATTCCCTCCTGGATTGTTCTGGAAGAGCTTTCTGAGCCTTCTTATTATTTTCGCTTGGCTGAGGGACATTGGTTCCCAGTCTCTTTATTGCTGAGTGTGGATTTTCTTTTCCACCCAATCCCTTATGTCTGGAATTTTGTCAATACTTTGACGTTGTTCCTGCAAGAATAGCCCCCAATACATGAAGAATAGTTAATGGGGTGCGTAGGTTAAATCAAATCCATGGAACTCGCATAGGGATTCCAGAAATCATGTTTTGCTATAGATGGGCAGTTTGTGATAACACCTTTTATTTAAAAACTAGATTTTTGAATAGGGCCTTAGTAGTCAATCTCCCAGATGCTAATAGGGATTATTTTGAGCACGGGGTTGTCATAAAAAATTGGCAACATGCTCCTTTATCTGGAGATAAAGTTTATCAGGGTCTTAGATGCCCTCCCTATGGCAATGGGATATGTTAGTTTTATTTCATTTTACTTATTTTGAAATCATGATTCCTCTGTGTTCGATAAAATGTGCCACTAATATTTTAATTTTGATTTATTTATTTGCAGTTGACAGTAAAAGAAAGTGCCCAAAAGAAGCAGATGTTAATATAAGGCAATTGAAACTTATTTGGAGTCTGCATCAATCTGTTGCCGATGAGCATATTAGGTCGGCCTCATATCTGTTGCAATACAAGAGCTACACCACCTATTTTACTGCTCGTCCAGTAATAAGTGAATCAGAGCCAGTACCAGCTTCCACCAGTTCTTCGCCTGAATCACACATTCCTTTAAAGTGAAAGGATGAAGAAGAGAAGACCTCCCACCCTTTTTAAGAAGCCTGCCTCTGGTGCTGGAGAGGCAAAAAGAAGTAAGGTTGATGTCCCAGAAGGGACAAAGAAGACTGATGCGCCTTCCTCGGCTGCTGCTGTTGTGAAGGTTGTTGAGAAGCCCGCAGTGGCTCCGAGCAGGTCTGCTGCTCCTGGAGAGGTAATTGTAATATCACCGACTAAGGGTTCTTCTTTGGTTAAATCTGTTCCTGTTCCCCCGAGGAGGCTGAAGAAGAGCTCCTCGGTCAATTTGGCTGACACCATCACTCAACCCCCAGTTACTGGAACCGGTGTTCCAACTTTTGTTCCCCCGAGCTCTTCCATGAGCTCGGTAAAGTCCTGGATCATTCCCGAGGTCCAAGGTACTGAAGAAAACCTTACTCGAGACATGGTCACTTCGTTAGCTACTCGCCACCTTACTTCTGTAAGTCTTCTTACTTTGAACTTTCCATATTTCCCTTGTCATTTTTGTTTTTGACTTGCTTTCTTTTTCTTTTCACAGTTGACGAGCTGCTTTAATATAATTGTGAAGAAAGACGAGGCGATTAAAGATTCATGCTCCTCGTCTAGTGTGGAGGGATCTCTGGAGGAAGCTATTAAGTCTCTAGAGGATTCTCTCCAGATATATGCTACTGACAAGGCTGTTTGGGAGAAGAAGCTTGCCTCCACCGAGCAGGAAAAAACACAAGCTATTGAAGTCTCCAAAGAGTTGGAGAAGAGAATAAAGGATTTGGAGGGGAAAAATAAAGAGCTCGACGAGAAGCTCAAGAATGCTGGAGATCTAGAGTATAAGCTCAAGGTTGCTAAAGAGGAGTTGTCTCAACTTCAGGAGGTAAATCGGCAGAAGGAGGAGGCTGAGAGAAAACTGAAAGCTGTTGATGACCTGCTGTCCGAGAAGCTTTCCTCAGAAAAGTTGAAAAGGAAAATGGCTGTGAAGAAGTCCTTCAACGCTGGCTGGGACAAGGGGTGGAACAAGGGATTGGCTTCCATGGTGTCGCAAGTGGACTATGGAAGTCTCAAATACTTTAGGGATGGATGGGTTGCTGCTCTTCAGGAGATGAAAGTGGATGAAAATTCCGAACTCTTTCAGCAACACATCCCTGGTCCCCCTCCAACTCCTGAAGACTTAGAAGAGGATGAAACTACCTCCGAAGAGTCTTCTATGGTGATGGTAAATCATCCCCCAGCCATCCAGCCTGCTGCCGAGGAACTTCAGCAAATCGTTAC
Organism: Sambucus nigra; assembly: GCA_949130495.1. Taxonomy (NCBI): domain Eukaryota; kingdom Viridiplantae; phylum Streptophyta; class Magnoliopsida; order Dipsacales; family Adoxaceae; genus Sambucus; species Sambucus nigra. The sequence goes on along the minus strand of OX422217.1, from coordinate 154,672,112 downwards.
TTCTTCCGAACAACTGCTGGCTCTCCCCGAGCAACTTTTTACTCCTTCCGAGCAACCTACTTCCTCGTCCTAGCCTCCCGAGAAGGTTTTGGGAGACAAGGAAAAGGTGTAGAGTTGTTCGGGTTTATCTTTATATTTTTCTTTTGTCAATTGTAACCATGAATATGTAACTCTGAAATCTTGTACTTCTGACCTTTATGATATAATATAACTTGAACTTGTGTTTATTCATACTGTTATCTCTTCTTCATACTCTGTCTTGATTCTTATTGATTATTACTTTTTCTTTCTCTGCCAGTTTCTGGCCAGGATGGAATTACTATCTGCCCATGATACAAAGCTGCTGCGATAATGTAATGAATACTTTAAGGCTGGTCATACAAACCAGAGTGTAGCACAAGTCATCGACATCCTCGGCCAAGATGCTTCAGAACAGGCAGTTGAAGAATATCAATATCTGAAGTGTCTACTTGATCGAGCGGTGGCCAATAATGTGTCCTATTATGATATGATCGAGGATCTCCAAGGCACCCTCGAATACCTTCAGCTACAATACAAAGAATCCACTGCCCTGTTGCATGAGGGGTACGAGAAGAAATACCAGCAGATCATTACCGACAAGGGCTACGAGAAGCTTTTTGCTAGGTACGATGTGAGGGAGAGAACTCTGAAGGGTGAAGTCGAGGAGTACACAAATCGCTGAACTATTACAGCAAGAGAACAACAACCTGCAAAGAGAGTTGTCACAGCTGAAATCTGCAGCTTCCACTTCAAAAGCCATAATCCTAGTGACTGATGAGGGATTCTCGTTCTTGGAAGTCGAGAACGCCAACTTGAGGGATGAGTTAGAGACCTTAAAAAGGGCTAGTCCTTCTTCTTCTTCTTCTCGGGGATGAGAAAGAGCTCCTCGGGGACGAGCAAGAGAAGCTCGGATTCCTGTCGAGGAACAGAGGACTCAGTCTGCATTAGAAAACCAGGCCTTCCAGCTGATGGCGAAGAACCAGGCATTGGCTGAAATGTCGAAGAAGATGAGGGACTTGGAAGAACAGCTTTCCATGCAGAAGTCTACCTTGGAGAACAAAGAGATCTTCATCAAAAATCTCCATGAGCAGCTAGAAAGACTAACATATCAATTCCACAAATAGCCCAGGGAGTTCTGGATGGCTGGATACAACGAAGCGCTATACCACTTGGACGATCGTATCCAGAATGCCAATAATGAGGGCTACAAGCAAGGCTGGTTGACTGTCTTAGGAGTCCTGCAACTCGAACAGGGTCATTATCTGTGGGACTACCATGATCCCGGGCTGCTCGACTTACCTGTGCCACCATACAAACTAGATATGAGTTGGATCCCTACTCGGGCCATTCCTCAGAGCTTGATTTCCAAATATCTCGGTGACTACAATCTCCATTCAAATGCTGAGATATCTCGTCCCGAGCACCTCTTAGATCGACCATCCATGATGAATGTCAGGATATTGAAGGATCTCAACTTTATAAGTTCTCCTCTGGCTTTAAATGATCCGCCTGCTGGCGAGGAACCTGTGTCAAAAGCAGAGGGGAAAAGACCAGTAGAATATGAATTTTGATGTAGTAATTAGTATACATTTCAATGTCAATGTAACTTTCATTTCATTATCAATGTAATTTATTTTGAATTCAATGAAAGACTTTCATTTTTGTTTGCAAATCTTAATTGCTATTGTCTTGTAATTATCAAACACTTTATATTTGTGCATGCATATCTGTTAAAAAGATAACAATATTGTGTTGTTTGTCGATCAAGTTATTGTCGACTAGCTTGAATTTGTGGTAATCATTTGGCAAAAATAATATTTTGTTTCTCGACCAACTTAATAAGAAAGTTACGAGTATAAAAAATGTTTTCGACCAACCAAGGTCGTTAAATTTTACTTGTCGACCAGCTACAGTTAGTGGGTTTTTATTCCCGACCAGCAATAGTTAGTAGATTTTTCTCTTAAATGTTTTCGACCAACCAAGGTCGGTAAATTTTCCTTGTCGACCAACTACAGTTAGTCTTTTTGAAATAATTTTACCTCCCGACCAGCCCAAGTTGGCATTTTCGAGAATATATTTACTTCCTAACCGACATAAGTTGGCATTTTTAGGAATACTTTTATTTCCCGAGAAACATATAGTTTTAATAATAAAGTTACGAGTATAAAAAATGTTTAAAATGTTTTCGACCAACCAAGGTCGTTAAATTTTATTTGTCGGCCAACTACAGTTAGTGGGTTTTTATTCCCGACCAGCCATAGTTAGTAGATTTTTCTCTTAAATGTTTCCGACCAACCAAGGTAGGTAAATTTTCCTTGTCGACCAACTACAGTTAGTCTTTTTAAAATAATTTTACCTCCCGACCATCCCAAGTTGGCATTTTCGAGAATATATTTACTTCCTAACCGACATAAGTTGGCATTTTTAGGAATACTTTTATTTCCCGAGAAACATATAGTTTTATTTCCCTTAGGAATACAAATTTTACTTCCCGGAGGAATACAAGTAGCTTTACTTCCCGGAGGAATACAGGTAGCTTTACTTCCCGGAGGAATATTGGTAGCTTTACTTCCCGGAGGAATATTGGTAGCTTTACTTCTCGGAGGAATATTAGTTTCTCGACCAACCTTAGTTGGCGTTTTCGAGAAAAAATTTGAGTAGCCTGAGCTTTGTCGAGTTTTTCCTAGTAGTGTGTAGCACTAGTATTCCCCGAAAAACTTTCAAGAAAAAGAAAGAATTCGGCAGAATATCTTCATTTTATTCATCACTGATAATATTTGCGCAGGTGCTCTGCATTCCATGCATTCTTAAACTCCTCCCCTTCTAAAGTTGCTATCGGTAAGTTCTTGGTCGAACAACTTCCGTAACTCTGTACGGTCCATGACAGTTTGCCTCCAGCTTATTGTGCTTTTGAATTACTTTCTTCAGCACATAGTCTCCTTCTTTCAGGTCGCACTTCTTCACCCTCTTATTGTAGAACAAAGCTGTCCGCTGTTGGTAAGCAGCATTTCTAATGGCTGCTTCTTCTCTAACTTCCTCGAGCATGTCTAAATCCAATCTTCTCATTAAGTCGCTGACAGGGGAGTTGAAATTCAGTACCCTGTGTGTTGGGAGACCCAAATCGGCAGGTATAACAGCTTCACTTCCAAACGCCAGCATATATGGTGATTCTCCAGTTGCTACTCGGGGAGTAGTTTGGTAAGCCCACAGTACTGACTGTAACTCGTTGATCCAGTTTGCTTCTGCATCATCCAGTCTTTTCTTCAACCCATTTAGCAGCGTTCTGTTTGTCACTTCAGTTTGTCCATTGCTTTGAGGATGGCCTGGTGCTGAGTGGACCTTCAAAATATTTGACCGATGACAATAGGCAACAAACTCCTCGTTGTCAAATTGTGTTCCATAGTCTGTGATGAAAGCATGAGGAAGACCATATCGACAAATGATGTTCTTCCAAACAAATTGGTACACCTTCTCGTACGTCATATCAATGAGTGGCTCAGCTTCTACCCACTTAGTAAAATAATCCACTGCGACGATGAGGTATTTGAACCTTCCTCGGGTCGTTGGCAGTGGCCCAACCAAATCAATTCCCCACATGAAAAATGGCCAAGGGGAAGTTATGGGTGTTAATAATGCTTGTGGAGTTCTTCGGATGGAGGAAAAGCACTGGCACTTGTCACATTTCTTGGCATAGGCTATACAATCAGCTCTCATCGTCGGCCAGTAGTATCCCTGCGTCATCACCCTTTGCAAAAGCGTCCGACCTGCTACATGGGCTCCACAGGACCCTTCATGGATCTCTTCAATCAATTCTTTCGCCTCGGAGGGATGCACAAATCTCTGCAAACCTGCCATAATTCCTCGTCTATACAGAATACCGTTAGTTAATACATACCGAGCAGCTTTAAACTTTAATTTCTTGGCTGCGAGCTTGTCGATTGGTAATTCTTCCTCCTCAATATATGCCCTGATGGGATCCATCCAAGATGGTCCTAAATCAAGGGTGATAAAGTTCATCGTCAGATCTTCATCTATACTCCGACCAGCCAACACTTCAATTGGGATTATTCGTCGTAGCTCGGTACGAGTAGCTGATGCTAATTGAGCTAGGGCGTCTACTCTCGCATTATCCATTCTTGGTATTCTGACCAGCTGAATAGCAGAAAATTCTGACACCGGCTCCTTTGCCTTTACATGATATCTGATCATTAATTCTCCTCTAACTGCATATACTCCCAACATTTGATTTACAATTAATTGAGAATCACTGAAGACAATAACCTGTTGAGCCTCCATAATTTTCGCCAAATTAAGACCTGCAATCATAGCCTCATACTCAGCCTTATTATTGGAAGCTTTGAATTGGAAACGTAGGGCATATTCCATATCGACCTCGTTCGGAGTGCTCAAAACTATCCCCACGCCACATCCTGTAGTACAAGATGAGCCATCTACATATAGCCTCCATATAGGTAACTTGTCTTCAAATTTCTGATTTGTCAGAGTTCCTCGGTGAAATATTTGTTGCTTCCTTTCATCCTCCCCTGATATTTCTTGCACTTCGTCGATCATCTTTTCTTGTCCTTTTACCAACCGGAGTTGGTCTGAGCTCGAATTTGATGACCCTGTAACATCTACTTGCTCTTTTACCAACTGGAGTTGGTCCGAGCTTGTGTTTGTTGATCCTATAACATCCACTTGCTCTTTTACCAAACGGAGTTGGTCCGAGCTTGTGTTTGTTGGTCCTGTAACATCCACAGGTTGATCAGCGAGCAACTTTTGCTCCTCGGGGGTATCAGGATAGGTGAACTCTGCTATAAAATCTGCTACAGCCTGCCCTTTTAGCGATGCTCTGGGTTCATAAATTATATTATATTCACCGAGCTCTACTGCCCAGTACATCAATCTCCCTGACTTTTCTGGTTTATGAAGGGCTTGCCTCAGTGGCATATCAGTATATACTACTATGGTATGAGCTTGGAAGTATGGCCTCATTCTCCTACTCGCCTCAATCAACGTCAGTGCCAATTTTTCCATCCTTGGATATCTGATCTCTGCTCCTCGGAAGGCCTTACTCGTGTAATAAATTGGTTTTTTCACTCCATTCTCCACTTTGATCAATGTCGAGCTAACTGCATTTTCTGATACTGCTAGATACAAATATAATTTTTCTCCCATCACTGGCCTGGACAACAGTGGAGGTGCTCCCAAGTATTTCTTCAAGTCTTGAAAAGCCTTCTCACATTCATCATTCCACTCAAAAGTCTTTCTGAGCGTCTTGAAGAATGGGAGACATCGGTCAGTTGCTCGCGATACAAATCTATTGAGTGCTGCTACTCGTCCTGTAAGACTTTGCACCTCTTTCTTCGTCATTGGAGATCGTAGTCCTAATAGATCTTTGATCTTTTCAGGATTCGCCTCAATGCCTCGTTGATTGACAATGTACCCGAGAAACATGCCTTCTCGTACTCCAAATATGCACTTCGTCGGGTTCAGCTTCATTTGATATTTATCCAGTTGATCAAAAGTTTGACTTGAGTCAACTAGATGATCGATAACTTTCTTGCTTTTCGTCAGTATATCGTCAGCATATACTTCCATATTGCAACTGATTTGTTCAGCAAAGACCTTGTTCATCAGCTGCTGATATGTCGCACCTGCATTTTTCAAACCAAAAGGCATAACATTATAACAATAAGTTCCCCTAGGGGTAATGAAAGAAGTACTTTCCTTGTCTTCAGGTTTCATTTTGATCTGATTGTAACCAGAATAAGCATCCATGAAGCTCAGCAACTCGTGTCCCGAGGTAGCATCCACCAGCTGATCAATTTGGGGCAATGGAAAGTCATCTTTTGGGCATGCTTTGTTGAGGTCGGTGAAGTCTACACACATCCTCCACTTGTTGTTTTTCTTCTTTACCATCACCACATTGGCTAACAAGTCTGGATATTTAACATCTTCAATGAAACAAGCTTTCTGGAGCTTATCGACTTCCTCTTATATAGCTTGATTCTTCTCGGGGCTGAACACTCTTCTTCTTTGCTTCACTGGCTTGATCTCCTTATTCACATTGAGCTTGTGACATAAGAAATTTGGGTCTATCCCAGGCATATCTTCATGACTCCACGCAAAAGTTTGTTTTCTGCTTCTTAGGAAAGTTATCAATTCCTATTTTAGTGAGGCTTCCAACGACGAACCTACTTGAGTAATTCGCTCAGGGTGCTCGTCGTCCAGAATGATGTTTTCAGTAGCTTCCACCACTTGACCCTTCACGAGTTGTGACTCATCTCTAGGATCTAATGTTTCAATTTTGGCACCTTCATCCACTTGATAGGTAGTAGTCTTTTTCCTTGATTCCTCCAGTTCTTCTTGCTCGGCGGATGAATAATAGCATTCCCGAGCAACTTTCTGATCACCTTTAACAACTCCTACTCCAAAATTTATTAAAAATTTTAGGCACTGATGCACTGTAGATGGTACAGCCTCGAACTTCTTCAATCCTACTCTTCCCATGATGATATTGTATGATGATTGAACATTCTTATCCATCAATAAGAAACGTATTCTTTCTGTTCGACAAGCAGGCCACGTACCAATGAATATATCCAACTTGATCGTCCCAAGTAGAAATACTTTCTCGCCAGCAAAACCCATGAGGGGTCTATGATAAGGCTCCAATTGAGATAGCTTTAGATTTAAACTATCGAAGCACGAGTAGAACATGATGTCTGCCGAGCTACCATTGTCTACCGGTACTCTTGAAATCATTACCTCCTTCATTCTCATCTTGATCACCAGTGGGTCATCATGAGGATATAGAACACCTGCAATGTCATTCTTTGAGAAACCAATGACCAATTTCTCTTTGTTCACCTTTCTCGGGTGATCCTCCTCAGCTAGATTTATTCGCTGAATGTACGAGCAAGCTTGAGCCTCACAGAGGTAAGCTTTTCTCTCGGCAGTAAGGTCTCCTCCTCCTTCATCTCCACCTGTTACAACATTACAGTCAAATGACCCAAGGCGTATTGAAAATACCTCACGTTCTGGTTGTCTTGGTCTCTTGGGAAGATCAGGGTCGTCTTCTGGATCAACTTCATTGTTTCTTTTCTTGTTCTCCTCTGCTCGATGAGGAGATCTAGACCTCTCTCTTGCTTGGTCTTTATTTCTTCTTTCGTTTCCACGATCAACATACTTTGACAGCTTTCCTCATCGGACGAGTGTTTCAATTTCATTTTGAAGAGCTATGCAATTCTTGGTCATATGGCCATGATCTTTATGGAACTCGCAATACTTCGCCTTATTCCTCTTGTCAGGGTCTGCCTTCATTTTCTTTGGCCAGTTTAGTTCCTCGTTGTTCTTGATTTCTTCTAGAACATGGTTGATATCATTCTTCAAAGGAGTATAATTATCATATTTCTTCATTACGTCCTATACCGGCCTAGTTTTTGAATGTTTGTCATTACCATTGTTCTTGTGCTCTTTCTTCTTGGCTTTATCACCTTCCACCTTGGTTTCTTTAGCATCCATATTCTTCTTCGCAGCCATAGCCTCCTCGGCATTCATAATCTTGGACGCTTTTCCCATCAGGTCTGACATGGTTCTAGGTGGATCTTTAGCCAAAGTGTAGTACAACTTTTTCGGCAATAGTCCACTCATCAAGGCGGTAATCGCTATCTTCTCCTCATAATCAATGACTTCGAGTTTCTCGTTATTAAAACGAGTTATATAATCTCTGGTACTCTTACCAGCTTTTTGTCTAACACTTAACAAGTGTGCTACTCGTTTAACCGGCTTTGCCCCAAAATAGAAATTCCCAATGAATAACTCGGCCAGTTGAAGAAAAGTTGAGATCTTACCCCGAGGAAGATTATTATACCATATTTGAGCAGATCCGGTAAGAGTTCCCGAGAATGCTCTACATCTCATCTCATCTGGAACAGCATAAATATCGGCTACAGCTTGGTATTGTTCTATACGAAGGACAAGGTCAGTCTTTCCATCATATTTTGGGGTCACAACAGGTGCTTTGAACTTTGATGGTGTTGGAAAATCTACAATTGACTGGACAAAAGGTGTTCCTCGGACAAAGGTTCATTGTAGAGGGTTCTTGGCCTTAGCTATTTCCCCTAATCTATCCTCTAGCCTATGAATAGAGCCTTTCCATGCCTCATTCCCTTACTCGGGCCTGTTGGTTCGAGCAACTGATCGCGTTGATGTGGCTTACTAAGATCTATCTTGACGAGCAGCTGGTCGCGACTGGACAGATCCTTCCCTTAAATCTGATGGTCATCGAAAACTCCTCAATACGACTTTAGGAGGACTTCTACTCCTTCTAAGTCCTAATCGATCAAAAGGTGATACCCTGCTTAACCTCTCTAACGCACTAGTCCTTTCTAGAGAAAGAGTGATACGTTGTTTTGTATCTGTGGCTCGCACTGACGAAGTTCATCCAGGTTGATAAGAAAAATATTCAGATTCCTCATTGCGATATGAATTGGTACGCCTAGTATGTGAGGATGGTGCACGGGTGTTTCTTTGAATACTCCGCAGTCCTGAATGGGTTGGTGCACCGCCATGGAGGGTTTGTATGAGTTGTCGCATTGTTTCTTGCATGACGGTCTGGCCCTGAGCCAGATTTGTCATTATTCCAGCCAGATCTGGAATATTCGGCGGAGCAGATGGATTTGGAGGGGTCCCAGCATTTTGATTGCTGGATTCTGGAATATCAGCCATTTGTGATGGATCGCTTTTGGTGAAAAACGATATTACCAGTCGTTTCCCACAAAGGGCGCCAGTCTGTTGATGTAAAAAATTAGATTATATCTAATTATTCAATCACAGATAAATAAATGAGATAAAGAATTTTTAAAGTGGTTCAGCCTTATAAGAATGGCCTACGTCCACTGCTATGTTATTGCCGAGTGTTTGGGAATTCTCGATTACAAGTTCTATCAAGAAATTCCGGTCCCTTTACAATGAGGATTGTACAATGTATTTATAATCTAATTTTTTACATCAACACTTACCATCATCCTATGCTCCACCTCGACGTAAGACGTCTTGTCGGATTAGTACATGTCTGTCTTTTTTGCCTGATTTTCCTTCCTCGATTGGCGAGAGGCCAATTGTCACTCCCCGATCTCATTGTCAATGAACTTTTGCCATTGTGCCAATGAGATCGGCTCCTTCGGTGGGATGAATTCACGCATTCGAATAACGGACTCTGAGGTCTTCCCAAAGTACCGAGTCCGCATATTTTTCTTCCACGTCTTGTGTTGCTCCCTCAAATGCTCCAAGACGGAATATCATAGCTTTGGATCCAGGCTGAATTGTTTATGTCCAACAAATACAATGTTAGATGAGAATAAATATAAATATATATATAAAATGAAATTGAAATCGAAATCGAAATTGAAATATTCATATTCATATAAATATAAATATAAATACATTACCTGTACTGCTACCCAAATAGCTAACTTGAGCTCATTTGGCACCTCCCTCCAACTAGTGTATCCCGGGCCGGTTATCATCATTACCAGCTCGAGGGATCTCGCTAATATCCTCGTCTTGTTCTCGATCGCCATCCCTAATTTGCCATATTTTGGGAGCCTAGGGGCCGATGAGCCCTCGTCGCCTCCGCTAACACCGAGCCCAGATGACATCATCATAATCAGCATCATCATCCTCGCCTTAATAACTGAAGGAGACATTTGCTATAAAAAAATGTTACTATTAGTACAAATAAAAATGAATTATAAGAAGACATGAAAATATGTACATTTACTACAAATCCATATGAATTGTTACTATTTAGCACCTCAATTCTGAATTCCAAAACAACAGCATCTAGCTCATAATATGTTTGATGAAGTTCTTCTCTGCATGCATCACATCCAATACATGGCGCACCTAGTTATTCTTTCAATAAGGCAAGTTAAATAAAATTGACCTCCTAGACCATGCCTTTATTGTCTCAGTTTCATTCCCAGTTAGGGTCTTCTTATGCTTGGCATTATTAAATTTGGGATTCTTACCTGTCATATTAGGGCCACATTCAGAAGCTTTACTTTCAATTTCTGAACCTGAAAGTTGTCTCGGCGGTAGCCTATGTTCAACCCCGCCCAATAAAAAAATAGAACCTTTCTCAAATATGAAACTATGAACCAGGGGTAAAAACCTCCTATGGAAATGGTATACATTTTTTTATCTAAAGGATAGACGAAGAGATTCAGTATCCTCTCCACAAATAGGACACCCCAAATAATCATGTACTACACAATCGGATAATGTCCCATAAGCTAGAAAATCATGAATTGCCCACATCGACATAGCTTTCAGCGTAAACTCTTCTTTTCTAAAAGAGACAAATGATTTCATACCCTCTTCCCACAAATCATTTAATTCTTCTACCAAAGGATCCAGATAGACGTCAATGTCATCACTTGGTGCCTTTGGCCTAAGTATCAACACTGTGAAGGAGGGAGGTTGAGTGGGGCTAGGATCACTGGCCATACACTCTGATTGGTGCTTAGATTTCCAAATGGATTGAAACTATCTGTTAATATTGCCAAATAAATGTTGAGCTGTTCTTGAGCAAAATCAAGATACTCATAATTCATCCTCCTCCAAGTTGTAGAATCAATAGGATGACGCATGATATTACCCCCTACTTCTTCCCTAGCATGCCAAGTCATTGCCTCCGCTATCCATGGTACTGTGAAAAATCGCTTTAATCTAGGCCCAATGGGAAAATATTACAACACTTTTTGAGGCACTTTTGAGATTGTGCCTTCGTTACGAGTAGATTGGACATATCTAGGTTCATCGCAAACCGGACAAAGCGATATTTTCATACTCCTTTCGGTATAGTATGCAGTCATACACACAAGCATAAATCGATTTATACTTCATTCCCAAACCTTTCAAACTGTTCTTTATAACATGATAGCCATTTGGAAGCGTATTCTCCTTGGGTATTAAGCCCTTCACCCATTTCAGAATTCTTGTCACGCTATTACCAGACAAACCGTACTGCGTCTTCAAACTGTGCAAACCAACCATGGCGTGTAAAGTTATTTGATCTTTCTCACCGCCAGAGTATAACAGTTGGGTCACCTTAAATTTTAAACTTTGGTAGTCATCGTCAAGGTTTATCGTGATATCTTCATGAGCACTTGAACCGTGTACATCATCAGTAACCTCATTCTCCTCTTCTTCATAAACTCCGTACGCATCATTAACTAAATCCTCTAACATATTATGATTTATGTCATCCCCTTCTACATCTATCCTACTTGTTGAAGGTTGTTGTGAAGGTTGTTCGGGGATAAAAGGAACTTTCAATTCACCGTGAAAACTCCAAAATCGATAACTATCTTGCATACCCGATCTTAATAAATGTAGTTCAACTGTTTTCCACTCAAACACCTTACCATTCTTACACCTAGCACACGGACACAGAAACTCTTCATCATTATGAAATCTCTTTACGTATTTCACAAATTCATTAGCACCGTTGCGAAACATATCCCCCATTCTATTTGTCTCACCCATCCATTCTTTGTATTTTTGATATCCCATCACAGCTACCACAACTAATCACCTATTAAAGGTAAGAAGCGTATATTCATGGATTATTATAAACAAAACTTATATTTATAGTATGTTTCATTTAATCATGTCTTGTTCATATTCGATTTTTAAATTTCAAATTAAAATTCAATTTATAATTGAAATTTTTATTTCCTCCATCTCCTCTAAAGGGCGAGTGGTCCTACCCTATTCAAGACCGCATTTTTCTGTAATATACTTAACAACTCATGCACATTGTTACGATTTGAGAAAAATTCGGCAGCATATCCCCGTAGTTCTCCAAGTACACGACGTAGATTGGCAAGTGTGAGTGTTATTTCAATTGCTCAGTTGAAATAACAGTCACACTTGTCAATCTATTATGTACCCAGAGAACATTAGAATATGACTGCATAACTTCCTCCAAAAGTAACAACTTTAAGCCCCTAAGAATATTATTATACAGAAATTATGCAGTCCCAAACTGTCCAAACGGGGCAATTCGAGAGATCTCATTACAGGGGTAATGACTCTCGAATGGGTCTGAGGGCTATTGAATGCGTATGCATAAGAACTAGAAGGCTAGTATCTATGCGCACTATATGTAATTTCAAGTATGTTTCATTTAATTATCATACTATATATATATTTTTCGTTATACAAATTAATTTTCAAAAAAAGTTGAAAAATCCCATCCCCATATGGAAAATAATCTAGTGGTCATGACACTTTTAAAATTAACCAACCCAACATCGATCCACTATAATCCAACCGCAATGGCTATCCCATACTCCTTCTAATTCATCTACTCAATTAATTCTTTTCATCAATTAAACTAACAATTAAAGTATGCAATTATTAATTTACTAATTTACAATGAAGGGCAATCCTACTTGCATATGAAAGGGGCACTAATTATTAACTTACAAAAAAAATTAACAACCAATCAATATTAAATCAATTAATTACAAGGGGCACTACAATATGAGGGGCAATATCTAATAAACCAATAAAAATTTAATTAAAAAAATACACACACGCACATATACACACATAGGCCCCCCACCCTCCACCCCCGCTGCCGCTGCCCACGACATGCACACACACACATATATATACACATGCAAATATACACACAAACGCACATATACACACACATGCATATATACACACACATACACTCCCTCGCCTCCCCTAGCCCTGCCCCCTCCCCCCCCCCCCCCACGCATATATACACCACACACACGCACATATACATACACATATACATAAATGGAGGAGAAATAGAGAGAGAAAACATACCAAAGTTGTAGAGAGAGAGAGGAGCAGTCACTGGAGAGAGAGAAAGAAATGGAGGGAACAGAAACGGTAGGAAAAAGGAAGAGGGAGGGTTTTTTACTGGCAGAATTGTCACGGACATGTCACGGTCATTGATCGTGACAACTTTATAGGATTGTCACGGTCAATGATCGTGACAAATACAGTTGTCATGGAATTATCATGGTCATTGACCGTGACAATAATTTGTCACGGCCTTATCACGGTCAATGACCGTGACAAGGCTAGCCGCTTAAAGGGTGCCAATTTGACCATTTGGGTGTAGTGAAAAGACCTAGATTTGTAGGAACCTTGTACTTATAAATAAGGGACACTTCACCCTATTTTATGGTATGAACTTTTACTTTGCACACGACAACTTGGACTCTGAGCTAGTAACCCTAGCACTCTAATTCCCATTTGTTCTTCTAAGTAATAAATGGCTTTCCCTTCCTTCCCCGTGAATGTAGGCAGGAAGATCTGTCGAACCACATATATACTGTATTGATTATTTTATTGCATTAATATTCTTAGGGCTAAACTAAAATATTGCATTTAATGTGAGTTTGATATCTCCTACAATTTGGCACCATTTCTGGAAAATTTCTGAATTATAACCACTGTGAAACGTCATCCCTGCAGCAATATGAGTGATAACCAGTGGAATCGTCCATACCGCAGAGTCATATCCAGTCTGAGGTATGAATTATTATAAGGGAGAAAACTCCTACGAGGCCCCCTTATCCTCCAAGAGGGTTAAGGTCAAGGGGACGTTCACCCAGAAGATCTGGTTCTAGTGACCGACGTCATACTTCCTCCACAAAGTGACATGCGGGGAGAACAACATCATGGATGGTTAGTCTTTCTGAATTCGTGATAAAGAGATTACCCATTTGAGAAGTGGTTAACTGGGTAATCAGAAGACCGTAACTCCAATTCTTATAATCTGGAGTGACGTAGAAGGGGGAGGATTTGTTCCCCAAGTCATAACAGGTGTTGATGTAGAAAATTAGATTATATCTAATTATTCAATCACAGATAAATAAATGAGACAAAGAATTTTTAAAGTGGTTCAGCCTTATAAGAATGGCCTACGACCACTGTTATGTTATTGCTGAGTGTTTGGGAATTCTAGATTACATGTTCTATCAAGAAATTTCGGTCCCTTTACAATGAGGACTGTACAATGTATTTATTGCCCTGAGGCTGTAATGTGAAAGGGGAATACATTAAATGATGTACATATGAAAGGGTAATACATTCAATGCCCCTTAAGCGTGTGCGTCTGAATGATAAGCATTTAATGAACAGTCAGACCGTTGTTTTTCCTCCTATTAATACTTTGTTTGAGGTGCAGCTCAAACCGCCTGAGTTGCTTGGACCGCCTAAGCTTCTCGGTACCTAAGAGTTTCTCGAAGAGTTCTTGTTCCTCGGAGCGTATGAGTGCCTCGGGGAATCAGTGTTCCTCGTTGTAGTATGGTTCCTCGGAGCGTGTGAGTTCCTCGAAATCGTTTGTTGTTGCCACGTAGATTGCCACGTGTCTTCACTTTATTGAGCCATGTAAGCAGACTAAATTTGGTATCAACAGTAAGATTTAATTTTTCTATAACTACAGAAATATATTATTCTCCATTATTTTACTTTGCGGGGCTGATACTAATTTTACTTTATTTTATTTCAGGGGATAGAGAGTGGCCCTGGGGGTAGGCCACATAGGCTCGATACTTATATGGCTATTCGAACGAAGAAGGGGAAGGATAAGGAGGTGTCCTCGAGCGTCGGAACCACGATTATAAGTAATCCAACAGTTTACTTTTTACGAATTACGTTATAATTTTTTATTTACTTATTTTACTATTCATGTGCTTTTTGTCGTTTCAGGCAAAGCTTAAGGAAGTGCATGAGTCGCAGTTTGATGCCGACAAGTCATCGTTGTCCACAGACGCCCTCAGTCAAGTGCTTGGCGCTTATCGCAAGGGGAGGACAAGGGGGTGAGCTCGTGGGTGGCCAAATCTAGGATCATCGTATTGGAGACGAGTGACACTGGATTGTCTCGATTGGTGGACTCACATGATGCAAAGTTATCCCGTTTGGAGGCGACAGTCCAAGATATATTCTCATTCATTAAGCGTCATTTGGGCGAAAACCGTAAGGGGAAAGGGAAGGAGAAGGTGGTGGTGGAGGAGGTGCAGGATGACGAGGATGTGGACCTCGCTGCTTCGTCGCCGACACGTATGGACTTTGATGATCCACTCCCCTATTTGGCTTCCTTCGACCGACTGATGTCAACACTTGGTTGGCCGAGCGTGTTTATACTGGATGTATTTGATGGCCAGCGAATAGGGCGGGGGTTAAGGGACCCGAATACCGTCTAGGGTATGCCAGTTCATGGACGATCGCTTCAAGACATCGAGTCTAAGGTGCTCGTCACACATGTGATACCCGAGAAGGAGAACTCCCCATTGTGGGTGCGCTAACAATTCGGCACGATGTATATTGGTGGGTGTGTCAATTCGTATATCGTGTGGCCTACTCACCTCCTCAGAGCTAACCTTACCCCAGACATTTAGTGACATTATTTGAATTGAATTTTTTTAAGTTGTTACATTTGAATTATATTTGGATTATATCGTGATGCATATTTTCTCTATTTTGAATGTATATTTGCATTATCTCCATTTTATTTGGATATATGATGTTTGAATAGGTACAACGTTGCTATAACATGTACAAATATACTGTTGGGTAGTGGCAGTGGCCATACTGCCCAGCAGATTTTTTTCAATTCTGCCCAGAATTATCACGGTCATTGACCGTGACAAGTCCGTGACAAAGGAAACTTGTCACGGACGTGTCAAGGTCAATGACCATGACAATTTTTTATTAAATGTCATAGGTTTTTCACGGTCCATAACCGTGACAAAACTTGTCATCAAGGTCCGTGACATGACTATGACAAGTCCGTGACAACACAAGTTGTCACCCCCAAAATTGTCACAGTCATTGACCTTGACAAGTTGAACTTGTCAAGGTCAATGACCGTGGCAATTCAGCAGATTTAGTGTAGTGTTTTATTTTGAACTTATCCATGGATAGTGGATTCGTGTTATAATTAATTACCTAGGATGTATGGTGATCTTTCTAGATTCTAAATTATCTCTTACTTGCTACTTGGCTTACTATGCCCCTTGACATCTTGAGGCCACGTGTCAGCTCATGTGGTGTGATCGACCATATCTCCCTTCAATTTTGTATGCACAAGTATTTAGATTATGTAGAGCTATATCTTTATATGGGACTACCCCACCTTCGTTGAATACGGTTTTAGGTTAGATTGTTGAGGTTACGGTCATATTCTTGAGTTCAACACTAAAAATATTTAGGGTTGCATTATATTATATTTTCTTTTTTGTTTATTAGTTCGATATTGAAATTTTGTGTTTTTAGGGTATAGAATATGAGTCACAAATGGTGTTGTGATTTTAATGTCATGGTTTGGACATATATTATGGATTGGAGTTTCATTTTGAGTTATTTGTATGGTTATGACTATCTATTAGTGGTATATATATTCGTTGTCTTTATTTTACATGACTAGAATGATATGTAATTATCCGACTCTTGTAATTTTTATATTTATGATTGGCTTAGGTATGCCATACACCCAATTGTATGGTCTGTGTCACCTAGCTGACCACTGATTTACTTAAATGGGTGGATTGGGGATTCCTATCCACGTGTTCACTCTTTCAAAAATAATAATTGGGATATAATTCTCAATTTATATTATATATTAATTTAAAAAGAACATGAACTCTAGAATGGTGTTAAGTTTCTTCATTTTTAAAAAGTCCAATAAGGTTTGTGAAATTTTTCATGACATGATTTTAAAGTAAATAAATTGGGTAGTGATACCACGTGAGATTCAATTCATTTGTGTTTCATAGTAATTATAAGTTTTTTGGTATAATGTAGCCTCTCAAAAGAAAATCTATTGAACCATACAATATCAACAAAAAGAGCAAATAATTCTATTTTTATTTCACACAACTATACCATAGAAATTTAAATAATCATCCTTGTGAAGAATAGGTACCCCCACATAATCATAAAAAGTACTAAAATAACACATTACTAATTAGTAATGCACAAAGCCAATCACATACACAACGAACACCATAATCAAGAGCACGAAAATGAGTGCTAGAATGAAGGAAGACACAACTTCCCCGCTAACCTTTTGACAAAAGTCATTTAATTGTTGATAAATGGCCAACCAATTCATGATTGAATTTCCATTATGTGCTAAGTACACAATGGTTGCAGGGGAAGAGGCGGATGCGGTGTTAAGAGCCATTATAACCTGCAATGTTGATTAATTAAGACATATTTTCATGATGAATACATAACACTATATTTTCATATTGGAAAGTTATACAGAGAAAAAGTGTGAAAAATGAAAAATACATACTAAAAATTGTAGAAAAAAATAATGTGTAGTCTTCAAAAAAATCTCTCATACTCTTATAACTAATAAGTAGTTTAAGCAGTTCTATAGGGCCCAAAATTTTGACCGAATTTTGGCCGACACCCTGATGTGTCGGCTTATTATTGGTTAGTTTGGGGGTCCCACTGGCATGAACCCCACAAACCAATCAATAACAAATCAACACGTCAGTGTGTCGGCCAAAATTCGATAAAAAATTTGGGCAAAATAGAATTTTTATAATTAGTTTATACTCATGTTATATTTTTAGCAGCGGTTTTGACATAATGACACATGTAGTGGTAAATTGGTGGTACCACTTCATTGATGAATGCCACAACAAAATCAGTGGTGTAGTGTAAGCATTTTTCGGGCATAACACCAAAAGAGCCATATATATTAATACCTTGTCATTGTTTATGATGGCATGACAACAAATAATGACATTACACTTTTATGCTTCTGCACAATGGGATGCCAAATCCAAATGACATAAATTTAAACTCATATCACTACTTTATAGAGTACTTTCTAACTAAATATTATGTAAAATATAATTAGAAATATATTATTTTAAATTAGTCTAAAAACTAAATGTTAAATGACCTTAAATAGCGTGCGTGGACCCGCGCGCTCGCACACACACACACACACACATATGGAGAAAATATAAAACTGTGACTATGGTTGTTTTAGTTGGTTGTGGATATAATTAAGGCTGCAAACGAATCGAGCCGAGCCAAGTTTGAGCTGATCTTAGCTAAGCTCATTTATTAAACAAGCTTGAAATTTTGTTCGATCTTGATTCATTTAAACGAGCCAAACACGAGTCGAGCTTGAACAACTCAGTTTTAAAAGGCCTAATCGAGCTCCTTTACGCCTTAAAACCCTAACACGAGCTGAGCTCGAGCCAATTCCAACGAGCCCATTTTTTAAATGAGCTCAAGATCAGTTCGTTTACTTAACAAACGAGCTGAGCTTGATCTATAATTGAGTCGAGCTTGAGCTATTCATGAACCGCACAGTTCGTTTGCATCCCTAGTTACATTGTCAAGAATGAGGAGGAGCCTTCCAGCTACTATATGGGGATGAACAATGGTGAATATGGATAAGCACAAGGAGAGGACTGCGTCCGCACTAGCTATTGCATTCATGATCACAAAAATCTTGCATCTAACCACAAATCTTCATGCAAACAAATTTCTTCACGAAGTGATATTCATATATATTCACATAAAGATACTTTAAATTTTGAAGGTATGAATATTATCTATAATCAAATTCATATATATCGTGACTCATATGTTATTTTTGCCTAAAAATCAACAAAAAAAGAGCTTCTAAAAACACACATACATACAACCATGACAAATATTTTATTTGATAAGTAAATGACATTAATAAGTGTAACACCCCGCTTAAAATAATAACGGGTGGCCAGCCCTATACTATATTAAATCAGGAATTCCAGATGGTCCAGTCTCAACATCAACTGTCGGTACTGTATAATACAGGACTAACTACCCGATATCATATAAGCGAGATGTTAAAATAAATTAAAACATGCAACATACAACAAACCAACACTATAACACTACTAATAAATGAATAAAAGATACATGAGATAACTATAATAAATGAAATGCTAGAATAAAATGAAATAAATAAATACAACTGAATATACCACAAGGAGATAAACCCGAATAAGCTATCGGGTCACAGCAAATACATATAACTGGAATGGAATAAATATAAACATCTATATAAATATCCCTTGGGTACAAACCCGATATACAACATGAATCCATGCGGTAGGATACCTGTAATAATACATATATATACAGGCAGCAGAGAAAAGTAAACGGGTCAGAGCCCCGAATGTTAAACATATTTAGCAAGTGTGTTAACCGTGCATAATAAATATCGGTGCACTTTTTCATAATTAAAGTGAGACCGCACTCTCGTGGAACAACAACTCACCTCTCATCTAAAGACGCGCACCTATTCGCATCCTCAAGTTTTAGTTAAATTACCCCCAATTTATTCGGACAACCTAACTTCTCATAGGCCTAGCCTATACCCACGAGAATTTGCCTTCCTAATTTAGCCCCAAGAATCCACCCTTTTTCTAATCTTACCAGATTATGATTTCAGCAATTATGCCACAATAGACTTAACGGAATCCAATTTATTATCTCATAAATTATAATTCTTAATACGTTACCCCTATATATATATATATATATATATATATATATATATATATATATATATATATATATATAGGCTAAACTATAAGAATTAATATCTAAATATCATGCACAAAGAAAATTGGCAAAGCTTCTCTCCAATTTCAACGCTGCGCTGCGTTTCGTGCGTGGGGTGTCTCGCGAAGCGAAATCCAAACAAGGAACCACCCCATTACACTACTCCATGTCAACGTCGATCCTGGAGGTCCATTATGCCACACATAAATATTGACAGAACTTCTCTCTAATCTCAACAATGCACTACGTTTCGTGCGTGGGGAGTCTCGCAAAGCGAAAACCAAACAAGGAACCACCTCGTTACACTACTCCTGGGCAATGTCGATCCTAGAGATTCATAATTCTAAACATACAATTTAATACTACCATTACACTAAACTCCTAAACTACAATATGAAAACAACTAAAAATCTCTAATAATATCCTTGGGATGATGTAACCGAAGTATTCCTCAAATACGATACATCAACCCCCAATTAATCTGGTACACTGTAATCATCCAAGATGTACCCCAATAGAAATATCATATCCTCTCATCTATAGGATATATATAAATATATATATAGGTATTTTATTCCAACCATATATATATATATATATATATATACCATCATCATCCATCCAATAGCCAAGTGTACATACTGCATATGATGTACAAGGCCATGCACACAATATACCCGGCTATATATATATTGTCGATAAACTGCATCAATGCTATCATCTTCCCAGTGCCCGGCTCACGTAGCAATACTGGGGCCACCATGGTGGGACTAAACGACACCCATATTCTGGTAAACTCATGCACATGACGTCCCGGGAAGCGGTCATAGCTCCAAACCGGCAATGAGACGGAACATACCCACCACGTCTCATCCCAAAAATAAATATATATATCATATAATAGCACACGGTTTGACTATGACCTGGGGAATATCCACACCCTTCTTTTCTAACCAGGATGCTCACCCTCTACGCGCGCAACTTCCCAATGATAGCATGAGCGGGGTATGCTTAACCAAATAAGTATATATCATTCACATGCACCATATATACATCCATATGATCCAATCATATGATCAAATATTAAACCATCATATAAGGTTTAAATATCCATACCACATATGTCCACAACATAAATATATTCATATTTTCATATCTATATAGATATATAAACATATATTCACATATCGCTGTATCATTATATATACAGACTAATTCCCGTTCATATGTATAAGATACATAAAATCGGCTATAAATATACATAATCCTCAATATACAAGCCATCACCACAAACTCATACCATTTACCTTGATATGTGAATACAATCCCTCACTTGAAACATATTCGATCATTTTTCCTATAATGAATAGTCTCCCAAAATCATATGTATATATCTATACATATATATTCAACATTAGGGCTATCACCCAAGAGTTTGCGTAGGAATCCATCTCTACACATTTCATCCATTATTCAAAGTACATAGTTTCCTTTAGTACCATTTAACCATAGGCACACACATGACTTAATAGTCTAAAACCTCAATTTATTCCAACCTCATTTCAAGTATTGAAATCTCAATGGTCATATACCCATAATTACGTGTAAACTATCCTAGCTAGAGTTTATGTTACCGCTTATTCTAGTCGATAGTACGATACTAATCGTTCCCAATTCCACCTATGGTTCAATTTATCTTATGAACCCTTACTCCTATTGAGTTAACAATTGTTCCTTAGTCTAAACATTTCTAAGGATATTATATCCCTCACTCTTTAAGTGTTCTCAACCTCACATCATATTTATTCCTGTATCTACAAATGGGTATCCCCAACCTCAAGGAGGTTTCCCCCACAATCTCCATATGCAACCCCAATACGTACATGGATATATTTCTCCCAAATACCCTAAGGACTCCCCAAAATCTTAATATGTGAGAAACTCCTTCAATGTCTCCAAGAACATATCTCTCACATCATAAGAGAAGGTCCCCAAAGCAATAAACCCCACCAAAAAGGGTTTGGAATCACTATGGAGAAAACACCTCAAAATACCCTGTTTCCGAATCGATTCGACCCTATTCCGAATCGATTCGGCCTAGCGAATCGATTCGGCCTCCAAGGCAAATCGATTCGGGTCTAAAGACCTGGGCTACTGCCACAGGCCGAATCGATTCAGCTTGGGTCCGAATCGATTCGGTCAATGCAGACCTGCCAATTTCCCTACACCGAATCGATTCGCTAATGGGGCGAATCGATTCGGACCTGCAAATTTTGAAGGTTCTTCTTCTTCATCAAAACCCACGAATTCTAAACCCTAAATTTCTCATTCTAACCCCCAAACCTTCATCAAATCATGAGTTTAATCCCATTAACCAACCCAAAGTTGATCCCAACCATTTCTATGCCATTAAATCTCAATTTAAACATTGATTTCAAGATTAAACCCAAAAATCTATGTTTTGATATTTATACCCAAAATCCATTTCTTTAACCCACCAATTATGAAATGAAATACACAAATAGCTATTTAGAAAGATTAAACACTTTCCTCAGATTTGTAGAGGTTGGATCGTCCTTGATGACGCGGTTGGGCCGGAAATCCCCAAGCTTTCTTCCTCTCTCTCTTCCTTTCTTCTTCTTTCCCTTTTATTTCTCTTTCTCTCTTTTATCAAATGAGAAGGCTTCATCTGTAAGCCTCCAAATCCTTTAAAACAAAATCCCAATTTTAAATGTTAATACACACTTTAAATGACTCGTTTACTCCAAATCAAGTCAAAATACTTAAAAACATTCCGGAGTCGAAATAAGACCCAATGACAGTCATTTTGACTATCTCGACCCTCCCGGGATCGATGGTACCCTAAAAAATATCATTCGGAATACTTTGAAATATTCTCTATTTTTGGGCCTAAGTTCCCAAATTTTGAAATTCTCCAACTCAATTAAATTTTATTTTCCCAAAATTTAATTTCTCAGTCTCCAAAAATCGAGGGTTGTTACATACTTCCCCCCTTACAAAAATTTCGTCCGCGAAATTTAAGACATGCCTAGAACCTCAATAACATCTAGTCCTCACATCAATCCTTAGGATCACTATACCGATCCTTCCTGGTTCTCATATCAAACCATATAGTTTTAAAGCAACTACTACCCAGGGCACCCATACACCCCATATCCGAGTTTCCACTCATAGAATTTTAATCAGGCTCCATTAGCCTCAAAATTGTAAGATAACCCTCGGTAATATAATCTATAACAATATACTAAATATATAAAAGTTTGAAAATTTCCACTGGTTGAACTCTCCTCAATTCCTGACACTAGCCACCTTCGTGCGGAGGAGGTCTCGCAAGCGAAATCCAAACAAGGAACCCTCCCAATACACTACTGTGTAGCTAGGTCGGGGATTGATATTAGTTGAGCCAGTGTTAAGGTTTTATAAAAAGATTTCCATATTTTAGATATAGCCCGAGGGCCTATACAACAATACAATATAAATCAATCCCGCGTCTTTCGACACGCCAAACAAACACCTTATGTTTAGGACACAAGGCCTCAACAAAATACTATACTGCTAACCAATATCTAGTTCTCAAAACTAGCACAACTATGAGCTAAACTATCCGCTCCACATAAATCTACCAAATTCTGAACCTCTCAGTTATGAAATTCCTCTACATCACATCAAAACTGTTATATAAAAATAAATTCTTCCCTCATTGGGATTCTAAAACTTCCCTACTATTTCATTACGAAAAGGTGTATCATCTCCAAAGACGCCATACCAAGGCCACACTTGCTCACTTCCTTCTCTAGGAAAATTCCATACAGCCTAGCGGTGTAGCGGCTAACTACCCATCACGCCTTACGCGCGATGTTCCCAATTATTACACAAAACGTAACTCAAACCCAAAGAAAGGTATTCTAACTTATAATTCCATAACCTAATGGTTTCCCCTCACCCTAGAATCTCAACTCAGGGTCCTCAACTCCTTCCAGGAAAATCATTATCCCTAAGCCTATTTCTTCACAAGAGAAACATCTTCCTCAAAATCCTTCCTAACCATTTTGAAGGATAAACACGATGGCGATAACCGAAAACTCCCTCAGTCCTACACAACGAAACAAAGTCTCCAAATTTCTTACTCCCACTTCCCATAAGGCAATACTCCCAATATTGGGATAACTCCACACACCTCACGTCGGGAAAAGTCACCAACACCAGGTTTTCTAACAAAGGTTGACAGGTTTCTCAATCTAAACCTCCCAAAGACTACACTATATTTCTCTCCTCAGACATATTTTACTAAGTCCAAGGTTCGCCATTTGAGTAAATTTTCCTTTCTTACTCAACTGTAGATAAATCACCTCACACCACTATGAGAAATCTCCTCAAAATCTCCACCGGAATCGGGGAAAACAAATACCCCCGATTAAAGCGTACCCAAAATATGCTATGGGTTTTGTACTTTTAAACCTATTCTTTCCTAGACGACAAAATCTAGGCGACGTCTGAAACGAAACAAGAGCAACTGTTATCCGAACGCCAATCAAGTGAATATACTTCACAGAAGAAAACAACGCAGTGAACACAACAGTCCTATTTGTAGGGATTTATGTCAAGAACGTTAGCGGAAGAATCCATAACTCACACAGATCCTAAGGACTCTAGAACCTGATGCTCTGATACCATCTGTAACACCCCGCTTAAAATAATAACGGGTGGCCAACCCTATACTATTGTTGATGTAAAAAATTAGATCGCTCTAATTATTCAATCACAGATAAATAAAATGAGACAAAGATTTTTAAAGTGGTTCAGCCTTATAAGAATGGCCCACGTCCACTGTTATGTTATTGCTGAGTGTTTAGGAATTCTCGATTACAAGGTTCTATCAAGAAATTCCCGTCCCTTTGAATGAGGGTGATACAAGGTATTTATAGCCCTTAGGCTGTACATGAAAGGGTTGATACATTAAATGATATACATATGAAAGGGTAATACATTTAATGCAGCGTGTGCGTCAAGATGATAAACATTCAATGAATAGTTGAACAGTTGATTATCTGGCAATTAATGCTGTGGTCGAGATGTAGCTTGAACCTCTTTAGTTGCTCATCGTTCGGGAGTTCCTCGGAGCGTTGGAGTTCCTCGGAGTGCTAAAGTTCCTCGGTGTATCCTCGTTGCTCGGAGAGAACATGAGTTGGTCGGGGAAATGAACCTCCTCGTTGTTATTGTTCCATGTGTCTTCTTATTATTCGTCCACGTTGTTGTTATTGTGCCATGTGTCTTTTTATTATTCGTCCACGTCAGCATATTAATTTTAGTATCAACAGAAGCCCCCAATGCTTCATGCTTGATGGTTTACTTGAAAGGATGGAGTATTTTATTTTGCAGTGTTGCTCAGTGCTCGTGAAATTCTTGATCTACCTTCTTGACTTGTTCAACATAAAGTGCATTATCTCCTGGATGACATATGATGCCGCTTGTAGCTTATAACTTGTCATAATCTTCAAGTATGTTGATTGGTTTGCTAGCCGACCAACTGCCTCCTGTGCCGAGTAACTGAGTGTTAACTTCACGTGTTTGATTCTTCTGATTTATGATCCTCTGAATACTTTGTCGAGATAGTAGTAGCAAAGATCTCAGTGCTGTAGATGTTGATTTTGACTTCCACCTCTGCTCGGGAACGAGCATGAGGTTCTCGGGGACGAGCAAGAGCTGCTCGGGTAACTGTCGAAGAACAGAGAACTCAATCTGCTTTGGAGAATCAAGCCTTCCAACTAATGGCAAAGAACCAGGCCTTGGCTGAGATGCCCGAGAAGATCATGAGTCTTGAAGAGCAACTTCCTTCTCGGGGATGAGCAAAAGCTTCTCGGGGATGAGCAAGAGCTTCTCGGACAGACCATCTGTGATGAACATCGGAATGCTGAAAGATTTTAACTTCATAAACTCCTCTTATGCTTTGGATGATCCTCCTGCTGGCGAGGAACCTGTTTCTAAAGCAGATGGAGAGAAACCAATAGAGTAGGAATCTCAATATAATAGTTAGTACACAATTTAATATCAATGTAATAAATTTGCGTAATTCATTTTGAATTCAGTGAAAGAATTTCATTTTTGTTCGCAAATTTGTATTTTCTATTGTCTTGTATATATCAAACACTTTCTTATTTGTGCTTGCATAACAATATTGTATGGTTCATCGACCAAAAAATTTACAAGTATCAATATTGCTCGATCACTTAATAATAAAGTAATGAGTATAAAAATGTTGAGAATTTTTCCAACCAACCAAGGTTGTTAAATTGTGCTTTGTCGACCAACACAGTTGGTGGGTTTTTATCCCCGACCAGCTATACTTGGTTCTATTTGAAATATTTTTTCCTCGTTGACCAAATACAATTAGTGGGTTTTTATCCCCGACCAACCATACTTGGTTCAGTTTGGAATATTTTGTTCTTTGAGGCTGTTGTTCTTGCCCTTTTACCAACCGGAGTAGGTCATGGGTTTGAACTATCGGGTTCTTTCGAACTATATTGTCCACTAGTTATTTTACCAACCGAAGTTGATCACGCCAGTGTACGCCTTCTAACCAAAGGAGTATAGTTTGTTCTCGCCCTTTTACCAACCGGAGTTGGTCGTGGGTCTGAACTATCTTGTTCTTTCGAACTATCTTATCCACTAGTTATTTTACAAACCGAAGTTGATCACGCCAGTGTACGCCTCCTAACCAAAGGAGTATAGTTTGTTCTCGCCCTTTTACCAACCGGAGTTGGTCGTGGGTCTGAACAATCTTTTTCTTTCGAACTATCTTGTCCACTAGTTATTTTACCAATCGAAGTTGATCACGCCAGTGTACGCCTCCTAACCAAAGGAGTATAGTTTGTTCTCGCCCTTTTACCAACCGGAGTTGGTTGTGGGTCTGAACTATCTTGTCCACTAGTTATTTTATCAACCGAAGTTGATCACGCCAGTGTACGCCTCCTAACCAAAGTAGTATAATTTGTTGATCCTGTAACATCCACAGGTTGATCAGCGAGAAACTTTTGTTTCTCGGGAGTATTAAGATCAGTAAACTCCGCTACAGCTTGTCTTAGTTAATGCTAATGCCAATTTTTCCAGCTTTGGGTATCTGATCTCTGCACCTCTTCCTTCGTCGTTGGAGATCGCAACCCTAAAAGGGCTTTGATCTTGTCTGGATTTGCTTCAATGTCTCGCTGGTTGATGATGTACCCGAGGAACATTCCTTCTCGTACTCCAAATGTGCACTTCGTCGGGTTGAGTTTCATTTGATAATTTATCCAGTTGATCAAAGGTCTGATCTAAGTCAACTAGATGATCAGCAGCTTTCTTGCTTTTTGTCAGCATATCGTCGACATAGACTTCCATTTGCAACTGATTTGTTCAGCAAAAACCTTATTCATCAGCTGCTGGTATGTCGTTCCCTGTCTTCAGGTTTCATTTTGATCTGGTTGTAGCCAGAGTAAGTATCCATGAGCAGCTCGTGTCCCGAAGTAGCATCCACTGCCTTGTTGAGATAGGTGAAATCAATACACATTCTTCATTTATTATTTTTCTTCTGCCCGACGAGGAGATCTAGATCTCTCTCTTACTCGGTCTTCATTTCCTCTTGTATAGCTTGATTCTTCTCGGGGCTGGATACTCTTCTTCTTCGCTTTATCATCTTCCACTTTGGTTTCTTTGGTGTCCATATTCTTCTTCGCAGACATGGCCTCCTCGGCATTCATAATCTTGGACGCTTTTCTCATTAGGTCTGACATGGTTCGAGGAGGGTCTTTGGCCAAAGTGTAGTACAATTTGTTAGGCAACAACCCCCTCATCAAGGCGGTGATTGTTGTCTTTTCTTCATAATCTATGACTTCCAGCTTCTCGTTATTGAAACGAGTTATGTAATCTCTAGTACTTTCACCAGATTTTTGTCTAACACTTAACAAATGCGCTACTCGTTTTATTGGCTTTGCTCCAAAACAGAAATTGCCAATGAATAACTCGGCCAACTGAAAGAAAGTTGAAATCTTACCCCGAGGAAGATTGTTGTACCATATCTGGGCAGATCCAGTAAGGGTTCCCGAGAATGCTCTGCATCTCATCTCGTCGGGGACAGCATAGATGTCGGCAGCAACTTGATATTGTTCTATGTGAAGAACAAGATCTGTCTTTCCATCATATTTGGGAGTCACCACAGGGGCTTTAAACTTTGACGGGGTAGAAAAATTAATAATATCCTGGATAAAAGGTGTTCCTCGAACAAAAGTTAGTTGTAGAGGGTTCTTGGCCTTAGCCATTTTTCCCAATCTATCCTCCAACCGCTGAATGGAACCTTTCCAAGCATCATTTCCTTCCTCGGTCCTATTGGTTCGAGCAACTGATCGCATTGAAGTGGCTTCCTGAGATCTCTCTTGTCGAGCAGCTGGTCGTGATTGTGCTGATCCTTCTCTTAGATTTGATGGTTGTCGAAAACTCCTCGACATGGCTTTAGATGGATTCTTATTCCTCCTAGGGCCTAATTGACTGTAAGGAGACACCCTGCTCAGTCTTTCCATGGCACTGGTCCTCTCTAGAGAGAGAGAGAGTAATACGTTGCTCAGTATCTGTGGCCCTTATCGATGAAGTTTGCCCAGGTTGATAAGAGAAATCATCAGATTCCTCATTACGATACGTCTCTGTACGCCTGGATCGTGAAGAAGGTGCACGAGTATTTCTTTGGATGTTCCATGATCCAGGATGGGTTGGTATACTGCCATGGAGAGTTTGGATGAGTTGCCTCATTGTCTCTTGCATGGAGGTTTGTCCTTGAGCCAGATTCGTCATAATTCCAGCCAGATCTGGAGGTGCAGAAGGATTTGGAGGGTTTCCAGCATTTCCAGCGTTTCGATTGCTAGATTCTAGGTTATCCGCCATTGATGATGAAGGAATTGTGGTGAAAAATGATAATAAAAATCGTTCCCACAGAAGGCGCCAATCTGTTGATGTAAAAAATTAGATCGCTCTAATTATTCAATCACAGATAAATAAAATGAGACAAAGATTTTTAAAGTGGTTCAGCCTTATAAGAATGGCCTACGTCCACTGTTATGTTATTGCTGAGTGTTTAGGAATTCTCGATTACAAGGTTCTATCAAGAAATTCCCGTCCCTTTGAATGAGGGTGATACAAGGTATTTATAGCCCTTAGGCTGTACATGAAAGGGTTGATACATTAAATGATATACATATGAAAGGGTAATACATTTAATGCAGCGTGTGCGTCAAGATGATAAACATTCAATGAATAGTTGAACATTTGATTATCTGGCAATTAATGCTGTGGTCGAGATGCAGCTCGAACCTCTTTAGTTGCTCATCGTTCGGGAGTTCCTCGGAGCGCTGGAGTTCCTCGGAGTGCTAAAGTTCCTCGGTGTATCCTCGTTGCTCGGAGAGAACATGAGTTGGTCGGGGAAATGAACCTCCTCGTTGTTATTGTGCCATATGTCTTCTTATTATTCGTCCACGTCATTGTTATTGTGCCATGTGTCTTCTTATTATTCGTCCACGTCAGCATATTAATTTTGGTATCAACAGAATATTAAATCAGGAATTCCAGATGGTCCAGTCTCAACATCAACTGTCGGTACTGTATAATACATGACTAACTACCCGATATCATATAAGCGAGATTTAAAATAAATTAAAACATGCAACATACAACAAACCAACACTATAACACTACTAATAAATGAATAAAAGATACATGAGAGAACTATAATAAATGAAATGCTAGAATAAAATGAAATAAAAAAATACAACTGAATATACCACAAGGAGATAAACCCGAATAAGCTGTCGGGTCACAGCAAATACATATAACTGGAATGGAATAAATATAAACATCTATATAAATATCCCTTGGGTACAAACCCGATATACAACATGAATCCATGCTGTAGGATACCTGTAATAATACATATATATACAGGCAGCAGAGAAAAGTAAACGGGTCAGAGCCCTGAATGTGACAAATATTTAGCAAGTGTGTTAACCGTGCATAATAAATATCGGTGCACTTTTTCATAATTAAAGTGAGACCCCACTCTCGTGGAACCCCAACTCACCTCTCATCTAAAGGCGCGCACCTATTCACGTCCTCAAGTTTTAGTTAAAGTACCCCCAATTTATTCGGACAACCTAACTTATCATAGGCCTAGCCTATACCCACGAGAATTTGCCTTCCTAATTTAGCCCCAAGAATCCACCCTTTTTCTAATCTTACCAGATTATGATTTCAGCAATTATGCCACAATAGACTTAACGGAATCCAATTTATTATCTCATAAATTATAATTCTTAATACGTTACCCCTATATATATATATATATATATATATACATATATATATATATATAGGCTAAAATATAAGAATTAATATCTAAATATCATGCACAAAGAAAATTGGCAAAGCTTCTCTCCAATTTCAACGCTGCGTTGCGTTTCGTGCGTGGGGTGTCTCGCGAAGCAAAATCCAAACAAGGAACCACCCCGTTACACTACTCCATGTCAACGTCGATCCTGGAGGTCCATTATGCCACACATAAATATTGACAGAACTTCTCTCTAATCTCAACAATGCACTACGTTTCGTGCGTGGGGAGTCTCGCAAAGCGAAAACCAAACAAGGAACCACCTCGTTACACTACTCCTGGTTAATGTCGATCCAAGAGATTCATAATTCTAAACATACAATTTAATACTACCATTACACTAAACTCCTAAACTACAATATGAAAACAACTAAAAATCTCTAATAATATCCTTGGGATGATGTAACTGAAGTATTCCTCAAATACGATACATCAACCCCCAATTAATCTGGTACACTGTAATCATCCAAGATGTACCCCAATAGAAATATCATATCCTCTCATCTATAGGATATATATAAATATATATATATATAGGTATTTTATTCCAACCATATATATATATATATACCATCATCATCCATCCAATAGCCAAGTGTACATACTGAATATGATGTATAAGGCCATGCACACAATATACCCGGCTATATATATATTGTCGATAAACTGCATCAATGCTATCATCTTCCCAGTGCCCGACTCACGTAGCAATACTGGGGCCACCATGGTGGGACTAAACGACACCCATCTTGTGGTAAACTCACGCACACGATGTCCCGGGAAGCGGTCATAGCTCCAAACCGGCAATGAGACGGAACATACCCACCACGTCTCATCCCAAAAATAAATATATATATATATCATATAATAGCACACGGGATGACTATGACCTGGGGAATATCCACACCCTGCTTTTCTAGCCAGGATGCGCACTCTCTACGCGCGCAACTTCCCAATGATAGCATGAGCGGGGTATGCTTAACCAAATAAGTATATATCATTCACATGCACCATATATACATCCATATGATCCAATCATATGATCAAATATTAAACCATCATATAAGGTTTAAATATTTATACCCCATATGTCCACAACATAAATATATTCATATTTTCATATCTATATAGATATATAAACATATATTCACATATCGCTGTATCATTATATATACAGACTAATTCCCGTTCATATGTATAAGATACATAAAATCGGCTATAAATATACATAATCCTCAATATACAAGCCGTCACCACAAACTCATACCATTTACCTTGATATGTGAATACAATCCCTCACTTAAAACATATTCGATCATTTTTCCTATAATGAATAGTCTCCCAAAATCATATGTATATATCTATACATATATATTCAACATTAGGGCTATCACCCAAGAGTTTGCTTAGGAATCCATCTCTACACATTTCATCCATTATTCAAAGTACATAGTTTCCTTTAGTACCATTTAACCATAGGCACACACATGACTTAATAGTCTAAAACCTCAATTTATTCCAACCTCATTTCAAGTATTGAAATCTCAATGGTCATATACCCATAATTATGTGTAAACTATCCTAGCTAGAGTTTATGCTACCGCTTATTCTAGTCGATAGTACGATACTAATCGTTCCCAATTCCACCTATGGTTCAATTTATCTTATGAACCCTTACTCCTATTGAGTTAACAATTGTTCCTTAGTCTAAACATTTCTAAGGATATTATATCCCTCACTCTCTAAGAGTTCTCAACCTCACATCATATTTATTCCTGTATCTACAAATGGGTATCCCCAACCTCAAGGAGGTTTCCCCCACAATCTCCATATGCAACCCCAATACGTACATGGATATATTTCTCCCAAATACTCTAAGGAGTCCCCAAAATCTTAATATGTGAGAAACTACTTCAATGTCTCCAAGAACATATCTCTCACATCATAAGAGAAGGTCCCCAAAGCAATAAACCCCACCAAAAAGGGTTTGGAATCACTATGGAGAAAACACCTCAAAATACCCTGTTTCCGAATCGATTCGACCCTATTCCGAATCGATTCGGCCTAGCGAATCGATTCGGCCTCCAAGGCGAATCGATTCGGGTCTAAAGACCTGGGCTACTGCCACAGGCCGAATCGATTCAGCTTGGGTCCGAATCGATTCGGTCAATGCAGACCTGCCAATTTCCCTACACCGAATCGATTCGCTAATGGGGCGAATCGATTCGGACCTGCAAATTTTGAAGGTTCTTCTTCTTCATCAAAACCCATGAATTCTAAACCCTAAATTTCTCATTCTAACCCCCAAACCTTCATCAAATCATGAGTTTAAGCCCATTAACCAACCCAAAGTTGATCCCAACCATTTCTATGCCATTAAATCTCAATTTAAACATTGATTTCAAGATTAAACCCAAAAATCTATGTTTTGATATTTATACCCAAAATCCATTTCTTTAAACCACCAATTATGAAATTAAATACACAAATAGCTATTTAGCAAGATTAAACACTTGCCTCAGATTTGTAGAGGTTGGATCGTCCTTGATGACGCGGTTGGGCCGGAAATCCCCAAGCTTTCTTCCTCTCTCTCTTCCTTTCTTCTTCTTTCCCTTTTCTTTCTCTTTCTCTCTTTTCTCAAATGAGAAGGCTTCATCCGTAAGCCTCCAAATCCTTTAAAACAAAATCCCAATTTTAAATGTTAATACACACTTTAAATGACTCGTTTACTCCAAATCAACTCAAAATACTTAAAAACATTCCGGAGCCGAAATAAGACCCAATGACAGTCATTTTGACTATCTCGACCCTCCCGGGATCGATGGTACCCTAAAAAATATCATTCGGAATACTTTGAAATATTCTCTATTTTTGGGCCTAAGTTCCCAAATTTTGAAATTCTCCAATTCAATTAAATTTTATTTTCCCAAAATTTATTTTCTCAGTCTCCAAAAATCGAGGGTTGTTACAATAAGACAATCGCTAAGGGAGCAAACCCGTATACAAGGCAATTAACCTACTAAATGGAAAAGGAGAAAAACAGACCCCAACAAATACATAATCATGCTACAAAACAGAGTGGAAGTCCTTGACGAACTCAATAAACTCATGAGTCAGACAGATATCTTTTACTTGTACCAACTAAGAAGAGTGCTTAAAAATAGATAACGAATCCTCGCAGAAGAAGTCTCAATGTCTTCAAAACATCTCTCCTTCCTCTCCTTCCATACCGTCCAAAAATGTAATGAGGGACTACACGCCTATTACCCGACCACCTCCTCAGGGGTCTCCATGCCTCTAAGAGCCCCCTCACTGATCCAAGCATAACCCAGGTGGTCCTAGTAAGAGCAAGGAAAATGTCCCACAGACCTCTCGTCACCCTATAGTGTAGGATGAGGTGATTAGTCTTCTCCTCATCCTCCTTACATAATGAACAACGACTAGTCGGGCAGTAACTTCTCTTCTGAAGACCCTCAAGCGTCGAAATGGTCTTCCCAGTCGCAGTCCACACAAAGAATCTGACCTTGGGCGGCGCTTTGACTTTCCAAATATTCTTCCGAGGGAAATGGCCTCTATATTTCCCACTACTGCTCAGAATTGGATAGTAACCTCTGACCGAGAACACCCCTATCCACCCCCTTCCACTATAAGGAATCCCCCTATCAGTCAGAAGGGGAGCCGATCCTAACCACTCAAAGAATAAATCCTCCACCTAAAGCTCCCAGTCCCAAATCCTCCTTCTGAACTACGTATTCCACATCACACCTCCCCCGCTAATAGTCATATGGTCAGCCACCAACTCCTCTTGATCCCCTACTAGGTTGTACATCCCAGAAAAGAGATCCTGAATTGACCCTTGATCAACTACCTATCCTTTCAGAATCTGATCATGTCGCCTCTCCCCAAAGAGAACTCTGTTTGTCTGGAAAACAACACCCACTCCTTCTCTATATGCTTCCGTAATCCCATGACATGAGGGAAAGACCCCACCCCCGCCCCCGCCACCCACCCCAGCTGAGAGCGACCCCATCTCGCTTCAACCACTCTTCTCCATAACCTATGTTCCTCCCGTGGGAATCTCCACATCCACTTCCCTAACAAAGCTCTATTAAACATAGACAAGTTTCTCACCCCCTGGATGGGCTTACACACCTCCTCCTATCTAACAAAACAGTGCTTAAAACTATCCTCAGTACCCATCCGTAGAAAGTCCCTCATAGGCTTCTCCATTTTTAAACGAACTGCAACAGGCAAAGGCAGTATGGACATGAAATATGTAGGCAGGCTAGACAACGGGCTCTTAATCAGAGTCACTCTCCCCCCCTTTTGAGAGAAACCCATTCTTCCAACCCGCTAATCTCCTAAGCATTCTCTCCAATACCGAATCCTAAATAGCTGTAGACTTATACTTAGCACCCAGAGGCAGGCCAAAATAAGTGTTAGGGAATAACCCAATCCTACAACCCAGAATGTAGTCTAACTCCTCCGCAACTCCCTCACCCCCAATTGGAATCAACTCGCACTTTTTCGTATTAATCCGGAGACCCGACACTGCCTCGAAACAAATAAGAAGAAACTCTAGAGCATGCACTTTCCTTCGATCAACGTCACAGAAGACAATTGCATCATCTTTAAATACAAGATGAGTAACTGAAACCCAATTAGGACCCCAATACCCAAAAGTGAAACCCCTGATCCTCCAGTCATGACCACCCTCCCCATCATCCTACTAAATTCCTCCATGACCAAGAAGAATAGGAAAGGAGATAACGTATCACCCTATCAAAGCCTACGAGAACTCGAAAAAAAAACCTCAGGCACCCCATTAATCAAGACAGAGAACCTGGCCATCAAAACACACCACCTCGTCCATCTCCACCATCGATCGCTGAACCTCATCCTCCTCAATAAGTAGAGAAGAAACTTCCAATTAACATAATCATACGCCTTCTCAATGTCGAGTTTTCACGCTAAACCAGAAGTCCCACACCTAAATATGGATTCTACGCATTCATTAGCCACCAAGACTGCATCGAGAATTTGCCTGCCTCCAACAAAAGCGTTTTGAGATTTAGAAATCAGAGGGTCAATGATCTTCCTCAGCCTAACTGACAACATCTTAGCGAGAAGTTCATAGATACGCCCAATCAAGCTAATGGGACAGAAATCCCTGATATCAAAGCAACTCGCCTTGTTAGAGATGAAGGTGATAATAGTCGCATTTAACCTAGGCACAAATAGCCCCTTTCATGGAAGTCATCAAAGAAATCCATCACATCACTCCTGATGATGGCCCAATAATGCTAAAAAAAAGCCATCGAGAAGTCGTCGAGTCGAGGTGCCTTATCCCCACTCATCGACTTGAGAACCTGCCACACCTCCTCTTCGATGAAGATGCCATCGATACTGTTAGTCTCAGGAGCAAAAATACTCCCCAACTCTGACCCATCAAGAGAAGGTCTTCTTACCTTCTCTTCCCTGAATAGATTCTCATAATACTAAGAAATGCCCCCCCCCCCCCTCTCTTTCATCTTCAAACACCTCACCACCTACTAAGATTTTCCCAATGTGATTACCGCGCCTGTGTGAGCTAGAAATAGTATGGAAAAACTTGGTATTCAAATCCCCCTCTCTCAGCCACAACATCCTAGACTTCTGCCTCCAACTAATCTCTTCCTGAATGAGCCTAACCTCGATCTCCCCTTTCTTAACCTCCCTTACTCTCTTCTACTCCTTCAAGAGACCGAACCTTCTTTACTTCTCATTAAGCCTCCTGACCTACTCCAGGTAACTAGAAGTAGTCAGTCTCACATTCCCGAACACCTCTTTATTCCACCGTTTGATATCTTCCTTAAGTAAGCCCAATTTTACAGCCAACCTAAATCTGGCATTCCCCCATCCCCCACCCACACATACTTCATAACCAGCCCACTAAACACCAACTCTTCCCACAAAATATGGCTCCTTGAGACACATATTCTCAAATCTAAACGGGGTACTTCCTTCTCTCCAGCCCCCACACTCTAAAAGAAGAGGACAATGAAAGTGCGTGTGCGATATTGATTCAAATATATTCGCAATTTCCAATTCAGACTTATTTAATTGGATGTCTAAATTTTCTCAAACCAAATACCAATTAAATCATCCCCTAAACATGCAACTACGTGGCAATTCAAAACTCAAATTAAATCATGCGATGACAAATGCTGACAAAAGCAGATCTCAGAAAAAAAATCCCCGTAGGCCAAAACCCTTTTATTTCCACTATAATTTGTAAAAGAACGGTTTACAATCGGATTACAACGAAAATACAATTGACTTACGAAATACCCGCAAGTATCGATTCATAGTCGTCAGCCTAAGAACAACGTAACACTCCCTGTGACACGCAGTCGATCAGCCCAGTTCCTCCCGCAAGTGTCACATATGGTCATCCCAATACCTTTCCAAGGCACCTACGATTCAGCAGCAAAAACTCCTAGAAAAAATTTGCTTTAGGTTCCACAAAATAACTCACACAAAAAGTCTGGGATTTATGAATTGTAAAACACAGTTTGAACCCTCAAAATTGTGTTAGAGAATAAACAAAAACACTCAAAACGTAATCTGTTAAAACCATTATTTTCTCCACGCGAAATACAGAACCCTGACACCTTATTTATACTGAAAATTAAGGCGGTGACATGTCAGGTGAAATGACCTCTCGTTCGAACGACAAGCTACGTCGTTCGATCGAACCTCCATCTCGTTCGAACGAGATGTGACATGATTTGAACGACAGTCACTGATCCCCTTAAAAAGGACTTTTAAAATTTTAAATAACTTGTAATCCTCAAATCTGAAAACTGTTCACGGGATCAGGAGATATTTATCCAAACCTATTATGATTTTGAAATATTAAAAACCATTTCATAACATTTCAAAAATCATTTAAACTTTTATAAAAATATCCGAACACTTTTAATGTAAAATGTAAATGGAAATTAAACACATTTTACCAAATTCATCCTTGTTGGGCTCGAATGTTGAAGACTTCTTGAAATTCGAATTCGTCTTATGTAGATGTAATCTTATTAATCCTTCGACGATTTGCAGCAACTTGTAGCGGTATACGACATACTAAATTGTCACGGACAATGTCCTTATAGACAATTATCTGAAGTAACTCTAGACAAGCAAGATTGGACCACCCTAGTAAAGTTCTCCTCCCACCCCTTAAAAATGATAAAATGGTCAAGAAGATACACGGATGGCCTATCTCTAAAATTGGACCAAGAAAATAGTCTTCCTTCCAACGGAAGATCCATCAGCTCCAGCTCGTCAATAAAATCCAAAAAGTCTCTCATATATTTATCAATTCTGCCTCCACTACTTTTCTCCACTGCGAATCTCACCACATTGAAGTCCTCCCCAAACAAATGGTTACCTACCACACCCTACTCACTCCAGCCAATTCCTCCCATAACTCCCCTCTATTAGAGTCTTCAATTGGCCCATAAACCCCTGAGAAACTCCAAGAAAAACCAGCTTCCAATTTTTGAACATACAAGATAGTGACCATCTCCCCTTCAAGCTCCCCATCAGATCCACCACTACCGAGTTCCACAAAATCACCACCCCTCCTGAAGCACCATCAGCATCCAAATTTATGTATTTAACCCCCCGTCTTCCCCGAATGGATCTAATACAACTATCATCCATATAACCCATATTAGTCTCTTATAAACATAGAATATTGGGCTTCCACCTAGCAATACCCCCTACCAAACCCCTTTTGGCAATGTCATTCAAACCCCTAACATTCCATGAAATAATGTGTAATTTCATTGGAAAAGGAAACTTTAAGCCACCCCTTCCCCTCCAACCTTCACCCATTCCCAACTCTCACACCACTCTCAATTTTATCGAACAAATCTCATGCCTCTCTCTCATACCCCTCAAAACAACCCCCGAATCTGTACTAATAGCTTCTAGAGTATCCTCCCTCCAACCCACCGGATCCTCGTCCCACCCTTATTCCTCACTACCCCTGTCACTCCTTTCTTGATTCGTAATCACAATATCCACCCATAATAATCTAGAATTATTTAAAGCCTCAAAATTTGAACCGCCTCTCCCTATTATCCCCCTTCTTGACATGTTGTTGTCCTACAATGAACAACAACCCTCACCACTCGAGGAAGTCATTTCACTAACCACCACTACAACCTTACAACTATCTTCCGGAACCATAGGAAAACTCTTACCTAACTTGCCCTTCGCCTTCCGGTCCAAAGTAAATATTTGTTTACCGCCGTTACTCTTCCCCACGGCCTTGCCTTTTTGCCATTTTTACCGGAGTTTCTGAAGGACTTAATATTTTTATGTACTAACATAGTATTACCGAGATAAACGTCTTTGGTGCTTTTCTGATTGGCCATCACCACTACCTCACCCGCTCAGCTTTTAGATCCCCTCTTATGGATATCCTCATTACGTAAATTAACAAACAAAGAATCTTCATTAACCAAGGGCACAAAAGTCCCCCCTTCCTCATGAGCTTATGTCCCTAATAGCTTGGCGCTAGCTTCCTCCAATAATTTGCTATCAACCAGTCCAGAGTTCCCATTGTCGAAACCAAATCAACCTCTAACACTGACCCATCATCCACATAATTTGCCACCGTCATATTATCTCCAAGCCCAACATTAAAACTAATCTCCTCTAGGATAGGAGAGTGGGATTTCCCATCAACACTCTCTAGTCTCTTTTTCATGTCAGAGATAATAGTAGAAACAAACTATTTTGTACACCCATCACTCCCACAAGCCAAATCGTTTATGTTGCCAGACTTAAGGTCACTGACCACATTTAAAGACCCATTAAAATAAACACCATGACCTGCTACTCCTGACACCTGCATACTCACGCCTTTAGGAGCCTACGGAACCAGACTTCCGCCTGTAGTCGATGGGACAACATAGGTACCCATTTATGTTTGATTTATCCTTATACGAAATCCCTCACCAACCCTAGTCCCCTTCAAATCCGACCGGTCACCTTTAACCATTATGTCATCCTTAAAAATTATACCGCCATCAGCGTTGCCCGGTGCCTGCTTCCATTTCTCCAGAACGTTGGAGTTACCCATTATCCCCGAAAAAAAGGATGGGGGCTGTATCCCAAGAACGCCTACAATATCTGTCGATCGTCTAGGCACTGGACGCTCATAAATATCACTGTGAGTTGCTTCAACATAAAAAAAACACAGCTGAGACTCCTAACATACTGACAAAATAAACACCCATCCCCAATGCCTATGTTGATTTTAGGTGAAAGGACTTCATTCCCATGCACAAGAATTCTAGCCCAAGGAAACTCCTCCCCTGTCAAGGTAGCATAGTCGACTTTGATAAAAACACCACACTTATCACCAATAGCTTTAAA
Source organism: Sambucus nigra (assembly GCA_949130495.1). Lineage (NCBI taxonomy): Eukaryota > Viridiplantae > Streptophyta > Magnoliopsida > Dipsacales > Adoxaceae > Sambucus > Sambucus nigra. The sequence goes on along the minus strand of OX422217.1, from coordinate 154,632,598 downwards.
AACTTCTTCCCCCCACAGATGAATGGGTAGACCCATCGCACGAATCCACCGGTGGCCTTGAACATGAGAACGAGAATGGAACCCCGTCAACGGATGCCACCTCTGCAACTAGATCGACTCGCCATCATACTGCCATTTTTTACTCCCCAACAGCCTATCCGCTTCTACAACAGAAACAAACACAAACAGGAACAAGGATGAGTTGAGAAATCTTACTTTGATTTCGCCCACCGGTTTCCAACGTGACTCCGCCCAAAGGAAAACCTTTTGCTTCCCTAGAGGAGATCTCTCCGGACTACCGAACCGACCAACCACCACTCTCTGAAAGAAATCCACTCTGGAAAGACACGAGTCATCATCCAAAATCAAGAATGTTTTGTACATCTGATCTTCTGAGATGTTAATGGTCAAGACTGGCCATGGCTCCACCTCTGCTGTCTGTAAATACGACCTGCTCTCTACCACCTTCCCCATAGTGGCAACATCCTTGGGAGCAAGCTTAAAATAGACCATAAGTTCCATCCTCCTGAAAGCTTCATCTGATGATTCCCACCCCTTCCCAGCGAGCACTCTCAACATGAATCCTTGAGGAAGCTCTCCTGATGAAAAAGTTGAAAATATGGAAGTAAATAAAAGCGGAAGGTGAAATACTTTAAACTTTTTCTAAAATTAAAGGATATTACAATCATAACCTTTTTATGAACCTACAACTGGAAAATCATTCTCAATTAAAGCACTTTTTAATTAAAAAGAAATTGGACTACAAAATTGGGGTTAAGTCTTAATTTTAATTAAGTCCAAAAGAGTTGCGAAACTTTTCAAAGCGGGATTTAAACCCTGCCCACGTTTACAAAAAATGGAAGCAATACCACGTGAGCTTCAGGTCATTTTTGTCCCAGAGTAATTACAAATTTTTTGTTCATTGTAGTGTATCCAATGCCAATTTATCAAACCACACAACATTAACCAAATGAGCAACATATTCCATTTTCATTTCACACTATCATACCAAAGCAATTTACATAATCATCCTTTCCCCTCACACAAATATGAAAAGTATTAGAACGACACACTACTAATTAGCATTCAACAAAGCCAACAATACATAGAAACCCCCTAGTGCTTTCGAAGAGCCACAGCCGACAACACAATCAAAAACACAAAGATGAGAGCTGCAATGAAAGATGCAACCACTGCTCCGCTGACTTTCTGGCAGAAGTCTGTGAACTGTTGACAAATGGCCAACCAATTCGTGTTTGAATTTCCGTTATGTGCTAAGTATACAATGGCTGCAGCGGCGGAGGCTGCCCCGGTGGTAAGAGCCGCCATAACCTGCAATGTTAATTAATTAAAACTACATGACATTATATATGGATATTGGAGAGTCGTATGGAAGAAATGCTAGTGGAGAGAAAAAACATATTAAAAATTAGGAAGAAAAATAATGTTTAGTCCTTATTCTTATAACTGATCAGTAGTTCGTAAGGATATTGTATTTTTAGTTGTGATTTTGTTACAATGACACACATTGTGGTTAATACGATACTACCACATCTTCGTTAGATGCCACATTAGCACTAGTAGTGGCGTCAGAGTGCTACAACTGACATATTTGAGGAACTAACATAAAAAAGATGATTACATAAAGGGCCGTTCCGATATTTTAGGGACCCGAGAGGAACTCATGAATTAGGGGAACCGTATTTAACAAGAGATTTTATTACTAATTTATAAATTATAGGTTTTTTAACTGGGAAGATGCTGAATTATTTTTTAAAGTTGCGAAAAGTTAAAATGTTTGTCTGCTCAATTTTTTACAAATTATGTTTGAAACAATTGAAAAATGACTCTATAAATATATATATACACATAAAATTTTGGGAGCCCTAAAATTCATTAAAAATCGAGAGCCCGAAACGATCGCCTCCTTGGCCTCTCCTCAAAACCGGCCTTGATTACATAGAACTACCGTGCTATTAGTAATGATGACTACTATTACGAAGGCTGCTACACAATGCAATGACTAATTTTAAAGCCATTATTTTAAACTCATGTCATTCTTTTCATTTTACTTTTAATTGATTAGAATGTATATTAATTGGTTATTATTATGATGACTACATTGTTTAACTTCCTTATGTTGTTAGTGTAAAAGTGATTTGTTATCAAAAACAAATGGAGATGTTGGGTGTTACGGCTCTGACATGTAAGTGGTTGAAGCTATCGAAGAATTGGTCACATCTTTATAATTAGTAGACCCATCGACGGGTCGGTTTGGATCGTGTACGGGTCAAAACATTTTTAATGCATACACCGTACACGAGCCGTTAAGGTTAACGGGTTTAATGACAATATCCAAATACGGACCGTTAATATTAACGGGTATACGATCCGAACCGTTACCACCCGCTAATATTAACGAATCAGTTTGAGTCTAAACAGGTAAGGGGTTGGATGACCATATAGTACCCGTTAGTCTTTAATAGTTTAAAAATAATGGGTTTTAATTGTAATTCTTATTGAGTATAGGTTGGGTGACCCTATAATACCCGTTAGTCTTAAAAGATTTAGAAATAATGGATTTTAATGGTTATTCTTATCGAGTAAACGAGTTAAAACGGGTACAAGTAAATTTTCAAACCCAAACCACTAGTGTTAACGGGTTACCATGTTAACCCATTAATGACCCAAACCCAATAAAGGTAAACCAGTTAACTTATAATTTCGTGTCGGGTCGTGTCGTTAACGGGTTATCGTATTTTTTGACAGGACTAACAATTAGGGTGTGTTTGATAAATAAGATGAAAAATCAGCGTTTAGAGTCAGTTTTCATGGAATTAAAATTTAGAAATATTTTCCATGGAAAAAATTTGTTGGTGATGTTTGATTGCAATTATTTTCCAGGTCGAAAATGTTCAATTTTTCATCTTTTATGTGTTTGATTTTCAATATTTTCTATGGAAAAAAAAGTAGAAAATATATACAAAAAGCAAAAAATAATAAAAATTCCAGAAATTAAAAAAAACAAAAAGGAATAAAAATAAAAAAATGCAAAAAAGGAATAAAAAATTAGAAAATAAAAATTAACCCTAGAATGATTTTAAAAAACAAATAAAAAAAATGTATTAAGATAATTAAGAAAAAATAAAAAATGAATAAAAACCAAATCCACCACGCCTCCCTCCCCCCCAACCCCCAACAGTTTCGTCCCCCCCCCCCCCCCCCCCCCCCCCGCCAGGCTTGTTCTATTTATTAATTCTCTTGTTTTTTTAATTTTTTTTTCAAACATTTGTATTTTTATTAGCTTTCTAGGGTATTTATTCATTTCCATTTTTTAAATTTTTTGAGCACTTTTCTATATTCTTTTTTTTTCTAAATTAATAAATTTCTAACTTTTAAATAAATTTTGGATTTTTTAAATTAATTCAGGGATTAATATTTATTTTCTATTTTTGTACTCACTTTCTGTATTTTTTTCATCATTTTTATTTTTTTATTGATTTTTTTCTGACCTTTTTTTTATTTTTAGGTATTTTTTTTAAATTAATGTTGGGACTAATATTTATTTTACGTATTACTTTTCATTTTCTATATTTTATAAATTTTAAGTTATTTGTTTTCTTAATTAATAAGGTTATGACCTTTAATAAATTTTCAGGTGTTTTTTTAAATTAATTCTGGGGTTAATATCTATTTTCTTTTTTTGTCGACTTTTTGTCATTTTTTGGGGTTTTTCTTCATTTTCTGGATTTTTTTCATTATTTTTGAGGTTTTAATCACTTTTTTTTTCTCATTATTTTTGGATTTTTATTCAATTTTTGTATTTTTTTCATTATTATTGGGGTTTATTCACTTTCTGGATTTTTTTCCCATTATTTTAAGTTTTTCTTCACTTTCTGGATTTTTTTCATTACTTTTGGGGTTTTATTCACTTTCTTGATTTTTTTTCATTATTTTTGGGCTTTTATTCATTTTCTGCATTTTTTTTTTATTATTTTGGGGGTTTTATTCACTTTTTGTATTTTTTTTTCATTATTTTGAGGGTTTTATTCACTTTTCGGATTTTTTGCATTGTTTTTAGGGTTTTATTAATTTTTTGAATTTTTTTCATTTTGGTGGGGAGGGGGGGGGGGGGGGGGGGGGGGTATTCACTTTATGTATTTTTTAATTAGTTTTGGGTTTTATTCACTTCTGGATTTTTTTTCATTATTTTTGGGTTTTTATTCACTTTTTTGGATTTTTTTTTTGTTTTTATGCATTTTCTGGATTTTTTTTTTCATTTTTTGGGGTTTTATTCACCTTCTTTATTTTTTCATTATTTTTGGGTTTTTATTCATTTTCTGGATTTTTTTTATTGTTTGGGGGTTTATTCACTTTATGTATTTTTTTCATTATTTTTGGATTTTTATTCACTTTCTGGGTTTTTTTCAATAAGTTTTGGGGTTTTATTCACTTTGTAGATTTTTTTTCTTTATTTTTGGGTCTTTATTCACGTTCTGGATTTTTTCCCATTATTTTTGGGTTTCATTAAATTTCTGGATTTTTTAAATTATTTTTGGGGTTTTATTCACTTAATGTATTTTTTTTCATTATTTTGGAATTTTATTCACTTTCTATATTTTTTTTCATTATTTTTGAATTTTTATTCTTTTTCTGGATTTTTTTTCATTATTTTTGGGTTTTATTCACTTCTTTATGCTTTTCATTGTTTTTGGGTTTTTATTCACTTTTTAGATGCTTTTTCATTTTTTTTATTCATTTTCTAGATTTTTTTTTAAATTTTTGGGAGGTTTTTATTCACTTTCTTGATTTTTTTCATTATTTTTGGATTTTTACTCATTTTCTGGATTTTCATCAATTTTTTTGGTGTGGCAATTTTTTTCCCTAGAAAATGAATAACAAGGTGGGAGGAGGTTTTTTAATTCCATCTTTTTATGAAAAAAGTGGTTACATGACTTGTTTTAAGGAAATCAATTCCATAAAAAATTTTGTTTATCAAACATCCAAAAGATGAAAAATGACTCCATATATTGTATTTTACATGAAAAATTAGTGTTAGAAAACACACCCTTAGTTCATTTTAACAGTATCATATAATTGTTCTTCTATTTAGTGATGTTTGAAAGAACCTTAAAATCTGTAAGGTATTATATCTAACTGTTTTTTCAATTAATATCTTATTCTATTTGAAACATTTATATGCTAGAAAGGATGTAAGGTATTTTAATTTCATTTTTTTTGGTACATACATTTTAGTTTATAAATATTAAAAATTGTGATTAAATTTATTAGTAAGAAGGTTAAATTTACTAAAATCAATTTCTTGACTCTTGGAGTATTATTGTAAATTAGCTATATGTGTGTGAGCGTGTGTATACATATGGACACAATATATAACTATGTGCCATTAATAGAGAGCAACAATGTTGGTTTTGGTTGTTTGTGCTCACAGTGTCGAGGATGAGGAGGAGGAGCCTTGCAGCAGCTACATGTGGACGAACAATGGTGACTATGGAGAAGGGCAAGGAGAGGACTAGGTACGCACTAGCGATTGCATTGGCTATCACAAAAAACCTGCATGCAGTGCAACCACAAATCATCATCACCTACGCAAACATAAAGATATATAGTTGAAATTTTGAAGGTAATGAATTATTATGTATAGGTACGTGAAAGCAGGGAGATCGTCATAGCTAGCTTGGAACTGGAGAAACTGTGTGAAAAAGGGGAGAGTTTGATCAGTAGTCCCCATGGTAGCAGCCGCGGTCAAAGCAGCAACAATGGCACATATCCTCAGAATGAAATCGAATATAGCAACGCCTCTCTTCCACCCTCCTCCTCCTCCTCTTTCGGTAGTGGCCACGATGGTGGCACCCTTTGCTTTCGTGGACTTGGACTCGGTTACGTTGATTGCCATATCACCATTGCCTTTTCTTGAATCCATATATATATATACGGTATACCACTTGTACTTTGTTGTGAAAAATATAGATACGGCTGAGATGATTAATTAATTGCTCTCGAGGATAGTTGAGAGAACGTTGTCAGAATCCCTGGTGGAGTTCAGATTATATATACAAAGCTAACTGGTGGAAAGGGTTGAGTTGGTTAGTTTGATTGACACAAAAGTATTGTGGCAACTGCAGCTTAAACAATAGAAGAGGAGTTGTTCACAACTTGCTCCACTTCGAATTAAAGTTTGCATCTTCATTATCCACATCGATAGCATTTTATGGGTGCTTTTAATTGAACTCCACAAATCTGTCTAGCAGCCCTCCGTTTAATTTGTACCGGACCAAGTAAATAAAATAAAAAAGGACTATTTTAACCCTCTTATTAAACCCACACATGGCAGTTAACAAAAAAAATAAAAAAAACTAAACGGCAACTAACACCTCAGAGTTCTATCTCGGATAGAACTAGTCCAAGTCCAAGATTCCTGTGAGTTGTATCAAAGATTGAAACCCACACATACAAAAAAAAAACGACAGCCTCCTTAAACTTACCAGATTCCCATGAAATAAAACAAACACAGCCGATATTCATTTCCATCCAAAGCAGAAAAATACTAAGATTTTATTTGGAAGCTCCTCGGTACGATTTTACAAGCGCGTCACCGTTCATCATTGGACCTGTAATGGATAAACAAAGATTCAAGCAATCGGTAAGTCAACCAAATACATGAAATATTAATTAGAAATATATTATCAAGGACTATTTAATTTCAATTACAATACTAGCTCTGAAGAACTAATATAATACTAACTTTTTTTATTTGTAACAAAAGGAATCAACTCGAAGTGAAAATAGTGTTGCAAATTCGTTGTCCCTCATTCAATCATATGACAGTGATATTAATGATGGTACGGAAAACGAGAAAGAATATCAGAAAATTGAACAAGAGGATAAAATAGAGTGGGATTGTACATCTCATTTTTTTATCGAAAAGGTAGGACTCAATGATGACAATTTATGATACTAAATATGTATTACAAGACATAATGTTTGTGCATTTGATTTGTAGGTATTTTATTTGCAAGATGAGTTAACCGAGTGGTGTAAATCTGTTGGGAAAACTTGTGGAATAGTCGTGTGCATTAAAAAATCGGATAATCCAAAGTGTGGTCAACATGGACGAGTAATGTACGGATGTGAAAGGGGAGGAGAGTACAAACATAGCGGGGTTAAACCAGAAGTGAAGAAGAACAACATGAAGAAGCAAATTAGAAGAACTGGAACCAAAAAGTGTGGCTGCCCATTTTTGCTTAAAGGGGTGAAATTGTTAGATGATGATCAGTGGAAACTTAATGTTATATGCGGCTTTCATAATCATCCACTTGATAAAGATACCACATTTGAGGGTCGTTCATATATAGGGAGACTGTCTAAAGTGGAGGAGGAGATAGTGTATGATATGAGCATATGTGGGGTTAAACCAAGGGAGATCCTTGGAGTGCTTAAAAAAAGGGATCCACACAATGCATCAACTTTTGAAACAATATATAATTTTAAAGAAAAGAACCAAATTCTTGAGAAGGAAGGGAGAACAGAAATACAACAATTGATGCATATGTTGGATGCTAAAAATTACATGGAACATCACAGAAGAGATCCAAATACAGAAGAGGTGCTAGACATATACTTTGCTCATCCATATTCAATAACCCTTGTAAAATGCTTCCCGACAGTGCTTTTGATGGATTGTACCTACAAGACCAATAGGCATGAGATGCCCTTATTAGAGATAGTTGGTGTTACATCGACGAACGAGACTTTTATTGTTTGTCATGCATATCTTAAATCGGAGAAGGAAAACAATTTTACGTGGGCATTAGGTTATTTAAAGGATATTTTATGCCTTCCGTAAACCCCTTCCGTAATTGTCACAGATAGAGAGTTAGCGTTGATAAATGCCGTAGAAAAAGTATTTCCCAAAACAACAAATTTGCTTTATACATGGCACATATCAAAGAATATTGAAACACGTGGCAAGAGACTATTCAAAACAGCACAAGAGTGGGAAGTTTTTTTACAAGACTTCAATGCGGTGATAAAGGAAGACACGTAAGAGTTATTCTACGCTGCACTTCATAATTTTAAAATTCGTTATGCTCAATTTAGTGGTCTACTTGAGTATATTGATGATACGTGGCTTGAAATCTACAAAGAAAGGTTTGTGGCCCCTTGGACAAATAAGGTAATGCATTTCGGCAATGTCATAACCAATAGAGTTGAATCACAACATGCATCATTAAAGAGATATTTGGGTTCGGCCATTGCGGGTATAGGTGTTGTGCAGAATTATTACATTTGAGTCCAAATGATGGTTGGATGACTGTGCGACGTCAGATGTTGGCCGAGCTACGAGATCATAAGGAATTGCACTTAAATATGTTGGGTGGTAACCAAACATACAACAATGTGGAGGAGGCATTAGATTTTTTCATTACTACTTTTGTCCATAGTCGATATTGGATGTAATTTCCTGCAATGGATTGCCTGTTTGCCCTTGCATTCAACTGTGTTCTTTTTGTTTATTCTCCACAACAAAATATCACTTATTTACCACTAAGGACAAGACCAATTGGTGAAGTTACACATATAGTTCCAATTGTGTTATATGATAACAATCATTTTATGAAAGTTAGCTTTAAGGAAGAAGCTCCAATGCCACATATTATTCCGGGGTAGGAATTTCATCGATACGTGGATGCGGAGTGGCGGGTAAGTAAGGTGAGTGATTTAATTAATAAATGGTATGGCTTTATTGGTTATCCATTATCAGAGACCTATAATATGCAAATGAAGATTGTCAAAGGTATGATCATCCATATACAATACAAATAATATTATATTATCAAAAACGTAATTTTATTTATTTTTTTCATATCATCTCAAATCTGATAATTATTTGCAACAGACAAATGGAAATTCGAGCATATCTTGTGTGACTAACTTAATATGTTTTCATATTGAGTGAGGTATGGAAAAACCCATTTCTTCGTGTTTTAGAAATAATTTTATTTCATCTAATATATTTGTGTTTCTTTATACAGGAAAACAATTACAACAAAGTGTGTTCGGACTTTCTCTAGTATCAAGTTTTTTATGAAGATTAGTCAACATTTGACTCTGAAATTTTCTTTTCTTCTCATAATCAGTTTTTTATCAATATTAGTCAACATTTGGGTGTGAATTTTTTTATTTGAGTGTTAATTTTTTTTCTTCCAGTAATTAGTTTTTTATTCGAGTGTTAACTTTCTAGCTAAAAATTATTGGCTAGAGTAATCAGGTGCCTCTATTTATATATATATATATATATATATATATATATATATATAACTCTCATGTCACATACATGAAACGGTTAGTTACAGATTTAAGAGGGTAATCTAAGTCCAATACATAACATCACGATTCATACTAATACATAACATGGATGCTCAAAAAATTACCTATGGTTTGTGTTGAACGAAACCTCCATGGTTGAAGACAGCTAAGAATGAAAGAGGGATATCTGAACTAGAAATGCAGATCTGAAAACGAAACCTTCATGGTTGAAGACAGCTAAGAATGAAAGGGTCCATCTGAACTAGAAATGCAGTAGGCGGGTCATTCACTCTCTCTAAAGACAATCAGAAATAAATTATCTGAAATGTAGAAATCTCAGTCTAAAAGCCCATTTTTTTTTCTCCACACACCCAAGTACACGGTGTATTGAATATATATTTGCCCATATATGTGGGGTTATAACAGGTCCGGTGTCTATACAGGAAAAATGGGTCCAAACAAAAAAACCCCATCTTATATCATCCCTAATGCCAGGTTCGCAATCCGTCACTCAAATATCTATGTTATCTATGGCGTTTTTTTTTTTGCAGGGACATTGTTTCTTATGAAACAAGGTTTTAGCCCCGCACGATGCGCGAATGATTTATAAATTATTTATTATAATATTAATCGAAAATTAAATTTTAAACTTTGAGTAATGAAAAGAATTATTGTATTTATATTATCATATCTCCACTTCATGTGTAAAACATGTTAACAATCTTTTAAAACAATCAACTGACAAAGTCTAGTACAATCTAAATCTCTTCATATACTTTTAGGGAATATTACCATCAAGTATTTATGCTATATTTAAGAACAAAACTCATCTAATAAATTTCCAAATACATTCAAATCCAATAAGAATATTAGTACATTATTTCATTTAACCCCCACCTCTACTAAACCAATGTAATTCGGCTTATTGTTCTTGGTACTTGTCCTTATTATTTCATATTCAACAACAGTAGCTACTGCAGTATTGAAGTGAAGCACTAAAATTAAGTTGAAGATGGAGTTTGATGATGATGAATAGATTGGGATAGGATAGTATGTCCTTGTTTAGAACTTCTTATCGGCATATTAAAACCATAGAGTTGTATATCGGAGCGAGTCAAAAGGCATTTTCGAAAAAAGGATGGCAACCCTGAACAACATTAAATTTTTGTGCTGTTTGATATATATATACATATGCTAATAGAAACATGAGGAAAATTTTATTTTTTCATAATCCAAAATAAGTTAATAAAATATTATATATTTAATTCAGGGGAAAAAAATTTGGTGGTTAGTAGGGAAATGAGGGCAGGTAAAAGTAGGTCAATCTTTACAATATAACAACCATAATTTTTGTGACCTGAAATTCTTACCAGTTGTAATAAAAATAATCAATTTAAGAAGATTCGAATGGGCAAAATCAAAAGATAAATATTGGATAAATAATTGAGAACAAATGAAATTACAAACTGATGGCAACCCCCAAAAAATCACTGTATGGCCAAGGTTGCCAAGTGTGCCATTTTCACAAACATATAAGAAACTCTAACCAAAAAAGGGTTGCCCTGAGGAGCAAGAGCTTTGACGTCCAAAAAAGGATCTCAAATATATATTGGTATTGTAAGTACTCTCACATATATACTCAATACCATAATTCCTACATTTAGCTCTCTTTTTTCCATCATCATTCAAAGGTAGCTCTTCAAATAATGTCCAAACTTTAAAAGTTTTGTTTTCTCTTCTTATTGATTTGCACAGGAGCTCTTCAATTTTCAGAATTTGTTTCCTCAGTGTTGAAATCTGCATTTATCTCCTCAAATGATTCAATCTGAAACGAAGAATATAAAAAAAATGAAAAAGTGAGTACAAATTGGTCACTTAGATGATACTATATCTACAAAAAAATAAAACGCAACATCAAAGAAGAGAGTTTTACTAAAAAAAAGTAGTAAATTTTATGAAAAAGCCAGCAAATTTTATTTTTAAAAAAGCATTAAACAGCAGTAACACTAACATCTAACTTCAAAGGGAATCCTATGGTTATTAAAAATAAGCATTAAGTTTTATAGCCATTAAAAAAAGCAGTAGGCATAGGGCATTTTCAAGAGCATATCTTCAAATTTGGCCATTGAAGAAACAAACTTACAGCCATTAAAAAAAAAGTGTCCATCCTACATATTTTAATTTTGATTTTAATACATTACTTGTATTGTTACTGTTTTCATTACATATAAGAGTGTTTCTACTCTGACCGAATTTTAGACAAATTCTTCCTAGACATACTAATGTGGCGGCTTTTTATTGGTTGGTTCTCACTGGCGTGGACCCCAAAAACCAATCAATAAGAAGCCGCCACGTTAGTGTGTCTAGGAAAAGTTTGTCTAGTCAGAATATAATTTTTCTACATATAAAAGTGTTCAAGTACATATGGGATTTACCCTCACTGTTTTCATTACACTTTTAATGTCAAATCTTAAGCCACTTGTGAGCAAATAATATTAATAGCACACAAACACCAACTTGAATGCAGTTTTGTTCTATTAAAATTATAAGTTGAATACAAAAACTACTGCCATTTTTACTGCTTCTTCTACTTGAGCAAATCGCGATGGAGTAGGGGGCATTAAAAAAAGGAAATATGACGCCATTAAAAAAAGGGGAGGGGAATTATACTTGAGCAAATAGAGAACTTTTGGTCTTATATGTGTATTGAAAGTGATTGTCTCACTTATGAATAGGAGGAGAACTCGTCTGATATAGATAAAGCGAGAGGAAGCCCTTCTAAATTCATAGAAACAAATTATCCCAACCAATAATCCAACAACAATATCTCCCTAAAAGTGATAGATGTCTCATTAAATTGTCAAAAACAGAACAAAATATAACATCAAATAATATTAACAAAATTTATAAATAAAAAATATAGTACCCAAAATAAAATTATGGAGAAGGAGATGTATATTTACACTCCTAATACATAATTGGGGCTTTTCACTAAACCCATAGCAAAAATCTGCCATGAATACATAAAATTTGAAAATGAATATAGAGTGAGAACAAAAATATTACCATCCACTTCAAGAACACCGAAATTTTTTGAAACAACACAAAATTCTTAACCCTAAAATTTTAAATCATGTAATGTCGAATGCAAAAAGTATAATTTAATTTTGAGCCTACAAAATTCGAACCCAAGAATATTTAAGAGAGAGAAAGAGAAAGAGATAACCTTTCGGCTCAGGCTAAAACCTTGCGATTGAGGAGATTGAAGCTGGTCGAGACGTGTCGTCGCTATCGACAGATTTCAATCACTAAAAAAAGATGGATGAAGAAATATTAATAGACATAAGGAAAAGAACTGGGAGGGTCTTTGTATATGAGATTTAATTGAGAGAGAGAGAGAGAGAGAGAGTGCCATCTTTTAGAGGTGAGGAAGCTATAGGGGCATCTGTTAGGGTAATAAGGCATAAAAATGAAAATGAAGAGCTTCTCTCTTTTTTTGGGGATATACCAAATAGTCCCTCGAATATTTTTTAATACACGTTTAGTCCAAGTCTTTTTATTTTGCTCCAAAAAGTCCTTCGCGATGCCGTTGGCGCGGACCTTCAAAAATAAGAGAATATTAGTTAAATGGGTGTTTGAAGGAATTTTTAGTACAAAATAAAAGGCTTTGACTAAATGAGTATTAAAAAAATATTTGAGGGACTTTTTGATATTTGATCCTTTTTTTTCCCAAACGAAGAGCTTCTCTGTTAATAACATATGTTTTTAAGCTCCGTTGATATACTATTTAATATATGAACACATGGCACATCCACAAATGAAGACACCATTTTTTATATTATATATTAGATATGGGACTTTATCGTGAGGTACAAAATGTACTAATGCGAATGAGAATTTGAGTGCATCAATAAATCAATTATCAAATTATTGATATTTTACAATCTTACGGGTGTGTCTATTTATTATATATTTATAATTTCTAATTCATATATATATATATATAGGATAATATTATCAATATAACAAGTATCAAATATTTAGGACTTTGTTGAGTTTGAAATAATATATAAAGTTAATGTATTCACAAGTATATATTTATATGAGTAAAATACTTTATTTTAAATTTTTATTTAAAAACACAAATATATAGAAATGTAATGTGTTTTTTATTTTAGCACATATAATATATAATGTACAAACAAATGCTCATTTTTTAACAAATAAGTATTATTAATCAACATATTTTTTACATTTATAATTACATGTTATATAAAAGAGATTCATTGTATTTTTTTTCTTATATTGTGGCTTAAAGGAGAGAGAGAGAGTATAAAATGGGATACATTCTTTATAATTCCATATAAGTGAAATCTTCTAATGTTAATGAGAGAATCAAACTTAACTAAGTAGGTTATGTCCCAGAGTGGAGGAAAGTAAAAAACTATCTAAGTAATAGGCATATAAAAAGGGCACGTGTTTTCAACCTATTATTACTACTATAGCTTTGTCCCACATGAGTTGGAAAGTAAAAAGGTCTAGCTATATATCGATACGAGTAGTTCTACACGTACAGAGGATTCGTACAGAATCATTTGTACAGACGATTATGTACGAATCCTTTCTATAAATAGAATTTTTCATATTGTTGCAGTTCAGTGGAGGGCATTGCAAATTGTGATATGAATAATGATAGACTTTCTAAAATAAGACACCGATTCCATATCGAGAGGGACAGTTGGACATCATCTCTTTTTTCAATTTTTATAACTTGTTAAAATTATAATAAAGGAAGAACAAAACAACCTAAAAATATTTCTTACACTTCCACACACTAGACATAAAACAAAAAATCATTAAATAACAATTTTATAAAATAGTTTTTTATAGAACATTTAAAATAGGTCTTCTATAAAAAATTTTTTAACATAAAATAGTGTTTTAACAAAATTTTGTTAAACTATTTATAACATTTTATTTAATAGGTCTTCTATAACAAAACTATTTTAACAGTTATAAAAATGTTTTTGTACATTTTATAAATAGCTAAGAAGTTTTTTTAAAGAGTTGAATTTTTTTTAACAGTTATGAAAAGTTGAATACATTTTTTTTTTTCAAAATAGTTTCTTATTAAAACTAGTTTTATATATAAAAAACAAAATTTATTGAAAATACAATTTTTTTTATTTTTATCAAATGCATTTGTTTTAGTTGGTAACAAAAAAGTGGACCCTTTAGATATCGATTTATTTTATGTGTGTGACTAGTTTTAGTTATTTTACTAGGGTTGTTAGGATCCTCCCTAGCTTTAAGCTTCAGGTTTACAAACTATGGGTGTTTGCCTACATACGTTTTCCCCATGGTCGCAGCCTTTACCTTCGCCTCAATCTGCTGACCACAAGGTCAAACAGGTTCCATCCTACGCTCGTGACCAACAGGTAAGAAGTTAGACTTGTCATTCCTAAAAGGGCGACTGGTCGACAAAAATCTATGATGACCCATATAACTCATCTTACCACTATGATTTAGTCAAGTGGCTTCAGTTTCCTTCCCACATATGGGACATCCATAATAATAATGACATTACAACCGAGCAAGGTTCCATAAGCAAAAATATCATGGATCGCCAACATCACCATTGTTTTAAGACTCTCCACCCTTATGAGAGTCAAATGTCGTCACGCCTTTATCCCATAACTCTTTAAGTTCTTAATTAATGGGGCTAAGAATATATAAATATCATCATCGGGAGCCTTCAGTCTAGGTATCAATAAAGATAATAATATGAACTATTTTAAAATTCACAATGTTAGAGGGAGATTTAAAGGCACAAAGAGAATTGACTAATAACTCTGATTAGTACTAAAATAATTGAAAGGGTTAAACCCATCAGTTGATAATACAAGACAAAAAATTACGTGGTTCCTTTATAAATTCATGGTGTCATGCATTTGAAATTTTCTAGATGAGTTAATCAACCAAAGGACACATGAGATTCCCACCCACATCGCATCGAGCATTTCATGTCATGGCTTCTATTATCCACAGTATAGTGAAAACCATTTTAATAATGGCCTAAGTGGAAAATACTTCAAAACCTTTTGTGGAACTCATGAGTACTTGTGATATTTTGTCGTCTTGCCCTTTCCATTCTCACAAGACAAATATTAAGGCTCACTTCATACAAGACACTTATCATTCTCTTCATGCTCGTTGAGGTATAATACGCAATCATACTTGTACGTGTGAATAGATTTTAGCTTCAAATCCAAACCCTTCAAGATCTTCTACATGCTAGGATAATTTTCTAGTAACATGTTCTTTTGGGGGAGAATGTCTTTAACCCACTTAAGAATTCCAGTTATGCTGTTGCCTGATAAACCAAATTGACTTTTTAAATTATGCAAACCAATCATTGCATATAATACCGAGTGATCTTCATCGCAATCTTTAAATAACGGTTTATCCGCATCGATTTCAACCGTATGTACTTCTGATCTTCTGGTTATTCAGAATTAACTTTTTCATTAACTTGGTCATAGTGCACATTATCTCTATTTATAGGTTAGTGGTTTTAATGGTGGTGGACTCCATAAGCATCATCAATTAAGTCGATCATAGGATGATATATTGGTGAATCATGTACCACTTCCACTCGGTGGGGTCCTATTACGTGGTCAGGTACCGATAATTCTTTCGAAACATAAGATATATTTTTTTCACCATGGTATGTTCGTATCTTATAATCTTGCCAAATCCCCATTTTAGTAAATGCAACTCAACGTCTTCTAAAGACTTATATTTTATGTTCATAAAACGGGTGCACGGACGCAAAATCTTGTCACTTTTAAGATTTATATAAGCATATTTAATAAATTCTTGAACGCCCTTTATATGATTATCTCATAATTATTTACTCTCCTCCATCCACTCTTTATATTGTGGCACATCCATTAAATAATTTTCAAAATTTAGTTATCATGTATCAATAGGTTGAAACGAAGGTCGTGTTGCATATAAGAATTCACAATTCATAATTCAATCAAATTATTCAACACAAATTAAACTCAAATAAAAAAAATAACCACTTAAATAAAAAAATTATTATTACAACTTGTTCTAAAATATTATAAATTGTCAAACATTGTCCATGGCCTAGACTTGACCAACAAATAAACTGGCCAAGTGATAAAATAATTTATGTAGTATTCCAATCCTTCCCTTATCCGTTGTTAACATGCACAGGCATATCCCCGAAACCGTGATATATTTCATCAACCAATTCTGAGTCTCACCCTTCTGCAAAGGGCGATTATGTGATGGAGTTCTGATAATTACGGAAACGAGTTTGCACACGCCAATAACCCTACTATTGGCCAAGTCCTTAAAATAGTAATGCTCGTCATAGTCATCATGAGTGGATGACGATGATCCAGGGGACATGGAAGGCATAGGCACTAACAAGGGGAATGATGAAGAAGGCAGCAACTATGATGGTAATGTTGAAGGATGCAAAATTTGTGAGGGAAAACCTGAAGAGGGGGGATAGGGGGAAATCTTGAGAAGGAGTGTAAGGAAAACTTTGTGGACACATAGAAGGAGAAAACCTTGAGTAAATAAGGAATAAGTCGCCCAATTTCACTCATCAAGACTCCCAGGTTACTTTTAATCTCCTAGACATCCCTCTATTTTGGACTGACATTCTTCTTATCTCGAGATACAATTCTTGACCGGAGAAAGCATGTCTACGATAGTTGTAGGATGTTTTAATTTTTTTCAATATATTTAATCCGACACCTTTCATCCTCCCTTTTTTATCAGTTCTAAAGTCCTGGGTCAGGGAATCATTTTTAATGTCATCGTAAGGGCTCAAATCGGACTCACAACTAATGGCCTCGATCTATTTTAGAGTCTCATCCAAGTGTGGTGTAAATTTATTATCTTTGTCCCATCGAGCATGCACGTAAAAGTTGGTCTGACTAGAATTTTTGTCAGCATATGGACCGTCCTTTGTCCAATCTGACCATTCACTCTTTAAATCTTTATAGGATTTGGAGACCAATCTGTGGATATCAACTTCTTTTGCCCTATTTTGTTCATTCTTCTCCCTCTGGACCAGCTTCTTTTCCATTGCCTTATTTTTCAAAAAGATGTTCCATTAATCAATCGACATTTCAACATTCGGAGGCACTCTGTCTCTGAGCGCCAAAATGTCGGAGCTCGATGTCCCCTTCGAAAAAATCTTTGGTGAAGTTTTCTCTGATACATTCTTAGTTGTTCAGTATCCAGGAAATAATATTTTGCTTTGAATGGTCACGGAATGAAAAATGCTTGCAGAGTTGGTCATAAATTTCATCCTTGATGGATTGATCAATTGTGTTCCAGTTATCTGCTGCCCTGACTCCCATATTTAGTTTCCCAATCAACAAACACTGGGATTTAAATATCTGAAGGCCATTTCTATCACCAGTGGGATTATTCCTAAGAAGAGAGAACCCAATGGGCTTCTTCTCATTTACTCGGGAGGTGTTGAAAGCACTGGGTGGGGGCATTGGAGTAGGAGAAGTTTGTTTCCTACTTATAGTTGGAGTAATGGACTGAACCAATTATGGATTAGAGAATCCCTCACCATATAGTGATGAGAATTCTTGTTGGGGTGCAGGAGATAAGAATTTTGGTTGGGGTGTCACTTTATTACTGGTACGTTTTGTCCATTGCTGCTTGACATTATCTACAATAGAAAAAATAAACGACGAAACCATTATAATAACATGAAATCATAACTAAGTAATCTAGTTTATGACTATATATGTATATACCTTCTTATAATAAGGCTTTAAAATATGTTCAATATGTCTGGACTCAGTTCATTTAGTGCTAGTTTTTAAAAACCTATGGATTTTTCTAATTGTCCAACTAGGAGGAAGTGTATATATGATTGATGTATAGATGTCTGTGACATGAACTCGGATTCCCATCATTTTCAACTTATTAGAAAGATTCAATTTAACATGAATATGTCGTGAGACATCACATCCTGAGAAAAATATACGAGGGTGTGAATATGAGTCTTACAACTAATGGCTCTAATTAATCATTAACTAATTATTATTTCTCAACCGATTTAATTTAAGTTTACCTTACTTTAACATACGAGTCATATATGAACCCCGCATGCGGGACGTCTAACCGAAGTAAAACCCAAACAAGGAATCCCCCAATAAACTTACATTTAGATAGGGTAATTGCTAAGATACATTTTGTTAGGGTTTATTATGAGAGAATATGACAAGAGTTTGAAGTCTATGTGCACTATCAATCCAAGCAATACAACATCATTATCCAACAATCAAACTAATAACTATTAATTATCAAGTACTCCCTCTATCGTCTAAATGATAAAACACATACCAATAATAACAATATCTCAAGTAAGGGCTTATATATATTCTTGCATAAAAGACATGTAATTAACTTAAGTGTGTTAGATAATAAGGGCTCATATATGTTCTTACATAAAAGAGACATGTAATTAACTTTAAAGTGTTATATCATAAATGTTTATATATGTATCAAGTGTCCCAAGTAATTAATAATGCATTCACATTAATTCTTATAACATGAATGGGGTTCTCGTAATAAATCTCATCAATTTGGTTCGTAAATATCAAAAGTATTACTCTCAAAGCATAAGGTATAGTCCTGCTAAGCATGCTTAATTTTTTAATTCATTAACTTTAAATTTAATTCCATATCTTACACTATAAAATCTCAATCGTCAAATTCTAAAAATATGGTCCAAATCTTAAATATTAATTTTTCCATGTTCTGAGTTTTGACGTTTAGGATTTAGGTCTTATAGTTTTTAATTTACAATTTAGGTTATTTGATTTAGGATTTATAGTCTAAGTTTTTGGGTTTAAGTAATAGGGTTTAGGGTTTATGCTGTGGGCTTAAAAATATGGCTTCATTCGTCTATGAGCCTCAATCAAGGACAATGCTAATTTCTCCAGTCTGGGATATCTCATTTCTGCTCCTCGAAAAGCTTTGCTGGTGTAATAAACTGGATTTTGAGCTCCATTCTCCTCCCTAATCAAGGTAAAGCTAACTGCTGACTCCGATACAGCCAGATATAAATATAACTTTTCTCCCAACACTGGTCGGGAGATTGGTGGTGGTGCTCCTAGGTACTTTTTCAACTCTAGGAAGGTTTTTTCACATTCATCATTCCATTCAAAGGTTTTTCTGAGTACCTTAAAGAATGGAAATCATTGTTCGTTGCCCATGACACAAACTTGTTGAGTGCTCCTACGCGCCCAATTAGCCTTTGAACTTCCTTTTTATAGGTCGGCGACTTCATTTCGATCAGATCTTTAAACTTATCTGGATTAGCTTTAATTCTCTTTGATTTACTATATACCCGAGGAACATTCCCTCCTACACTTCGAAGACGCATTTGGTGGGGTTTAACTTCATTTGGTGCTTTTTCAATTGATCAAACGTCTGGTTGAGTTCGGCAATATGATCAGTAGCTTTTTTGCTCTTAGTGAGCATATCGTCAACATATACCTCCATATTCTTGCCTATATGTTCCTAAAACAATTTGTTCACCAGTCTCAGATATGTAGCACCTGCATTTTTTAGACCAAATGGCATAACATTATAGCAATAAGTTCCTCGAGGAGTGATAAAAGAAGGGCTTTCTCTATCTTCGGGCTTCATTTTGATCTAGTTATAACCAGAATATGCATCCATGAAACTCAGCAGCTCATGCCCTGAAGTAGCATCTACCAATTGATCAATTCGTGGCAAAGCAAAGTGATCCTTCAGGAACATTTTGTTCAAGTCAGTAAAATACACGCACATCCTCCACTTGTTGTTCTTCTTCTTGACCATAATGACATTGGCCAACCAATCCGGGTACTTCACATCTTCAATAAAGTAAGATTTTTGAAGCTTCTCCACTTTTTCCTGTATAGCCTAGTTCTTTTTCGGGTGAAAAACTCTTCTTCGCTACTTTATAGGTTTAACCTCCTTATTCACATTAAACTCATGGCATAGGAAATTTGGGTCTATGCCTGGCATATCTTCATGACTCCATGCGAATACCTTTTTCCTTTATCTCAAGAAATCCACCAACTCCTATTTAAAAAATGGTTCTAATGACGCTCCTATTTGAGTTATTCGTTCTAGTTTATCATCGTCTAGAATAATGCATTCTGTTGCCTCCATCACTTGGCCTCTTATGAGCTCAGATTCATCTCATAGATCTAAGTGTTCAACCTCAGACTCGCTGTTCGGCTCAGATATATCCAGTTGATATTTAGTTGTTTTCCTCTTTCTCTCCTATATGTATTCTTCCTCGGTAGAAGAATATTAGCACTCCCAAGCTACCTTCTGATCTCCTTTAACTACTCCAACTCCAAAGTTGGTCGGGAACTTCAGGCATTGATGGACAGTAAAGGGTAGAGCTTCAAATTTATTCAGACCAAATCTTCCCATAATCATATTATAAGCAGAATGAACATTTTTGTCCATTATAAAGAATCTCACCTTCTCTGTTCTGCTCGTCGGCCATGTCCCAATCAACATGTATAGCTTGATAGTCCCCTAAAGGAAACACTTTATCACCTGAGAATCCAATGAGTGGCCTGTGATAAGGCTCCAGTTAAATGAGTTTAAAACCCAAACTATCAAAGAAGGAATAGAACATGATGTCTTCCGAACTGTCTTTATGCAGTAATGTTCTTGTTACCAATACTTCTTTCATCCTTACCCTGATTACGAAAGGATCATCATGAGGATACAACACTCCAGATAAATAATTTTTGGAAAATCCAATTATGAGTTTATCCTTGTTAACCTTTCTTGGTCAGTCTTCTTCGGCAAGGTTGATCCGTTGGATATAGGAACAAGCTTGAGCCTCATTGAGGTAAGCTTTCCTTTCAGCTGTATGATCTCCTCCTCTGGAATCTCCACCTGTAATCATGTGATAATCAAAATATCCAAAACTGACTGTGAATACCTCACGTTCTGGTTGTCTAGGCTTCTTGGGGAGATTAGGATCATCTTCTATATCATCGTCGTGGTTCCTCTTTTTATCTTCCCTGGGCTTAACTGGCGATTTTGATCTTTGTCGACCTCTTCCACCATTTCTTCCACCATTATGCCAATCAATAAATTTTTCCAATTTTCCTCTTCGGATGAGAGCTTCTATGTCATTCTAGAGGGAAATACAATTATTATTTATATGACCATGATCTTTGTGAAACTCTCAATACATAGACTTATCCCTCTTATCAGCAGGTGACCTTAACTTTTCAGGCCAACTCAAATAATTATTGTGCTTGATTTCTTCCAACACATGATGTATATACACCGTTAAGGGGGTATAATTAGTGAATTTCCTGAGTCGATCTAGGCCTTCCTTTACTTTCGAACTCCTGCGCTCATTGTGATTTTTTTGCTCCTTTTTATCTAACTTCCCTTCTGTCTATGCTTCCGCCTTTGCGTCTGAATTCTTTTTAGCAGCTATAGCTTCCTCGGCGTTCATAATCTTTGTTTCTTGGCCATCAATTTATTCATCATCTTTGGTGGATCTTTAGCCAAAGTGAAATATAATTTATTAGGAAGCAAACCACTCATTAGGGCAGTGAATGCGATTTTCTCTTCGTAATCAATGGCTTCTATTTTCTCGTTGTTGAAATGAGTGATGTAATCCCTGGTACTTTCTCCTTCCTTCTATCTTACACTTTGAAAATGAGCTACTCATTTTACTGGTTTTACTCCAAAACAAAAATTACCAATGAACAGCTCGGCTAGTTGTTGAAAGCCTGAAATATGTCCCCAAGGAAGGCTATTGTACCAGATTTGAGCAGATCCAGTGATTGTTCTTATGAATGCCCTACATCTCATCTCATCAGTAACATCATAGATATTCGCAACTTCTTAGTATTGTTCTATATGAATAACTGGATCAGTCTTCCCTTCATATTTGGGAGTGAGTACTGGAGCTTTAAACTTGGTCGAGGTAGGTAAATCTATGATGGTTTGCACAAAGGGGGATCCCTTAATAAAACTTCTTTGGAGATGATTCTTGGCCTTGGCCATTTCTCCCAATCTTTCTTTCAAATGCTGGATGGAACCTTTCCAAGCATCAGTGTCAGCACCAGATCTATGGGTGGCAGCTTTTCTATGCCAACCAACTAATCGTGATAAGGTTTCTTCCAGTGAACCTTCTCTTTAGTTGTACCTATCAATTTGTCAGGCATTTAATCTGGATTGGGCTTAACCTTCCTTTAGATCACTTGGTCATCGAGTATTTCTCGATGCAACCCGTAGGGCATTTTCTTAGGGTCCCAAACGATCGAAAAGAGAGGCCCTACTCAGCCTTTCAAAGGCACTTAATCTTTTTAGGATGAGGAATTATCCATCAATGGAATTAGTGATCCTAATAGAAGAAGTTTCTCTAGAGAGGTATGAAGGATCCCTAGAACCTTTGGAATGGCTACACCCAATACTCCTTGTTAGCGGCGATAACATACTCCTTTTATTAACTTGTGATGGCACTCCAGCTTACAAAGTTTGAGCCAATTATCGTATAGTAGTATCCTGCATAACTTCTTGACCGTTGGCCAGACTAGACAAAATTCCTGTTAGATCATTGTTGTTTAGAGAGGAAAATGGATTAGGTAGAATTCCCTCATTTCTGGAATTTCAGCCATAGATGATGAATGAGTGAAAATATTTAGTAATACGTTACCACAGATGGTGCCAACCCGTTGATGAAAAAAACTAGACTAGACCTAATTAATCGATTAAACATATAAATTAAGTAAAACAAACAAGACCCAAGATATTTTTAAAGTGGTTCGGCTCAAAAAAATAGCCTACATCCACGGTTATGTATTGACTGCCTTGATTTATTTTTCCCTCCTTTTGTAATGAGGGTGATACAATGTATTTTTAGCCCAAGAGAGTTCTTGATAGTTGTCATGTGAAATAAGGGAAT
This sequence comes from Sambucus nigra, assembly GCA_949130495.1. Lineage (NCBI taxonomy): Eukaryota > Viridiplantae > Streptophyta > Magnoliopsida > Dipsacales > Adoxaceae > Sambucus > Sambucus nigra. The sequence continues at coordinate 154,609,257 of OX422217.1, read as the reverse complement.
GACTTTATTCGTTATCCATATACATCAATACATAATGAGAATTTAATGTATGAAGGTTGTCACTTCATTGGCAATACATGCTATAAGACTGCTGGCGCTTGTTTGGTTGTACAGATTGGATTTTTGGCTGTTGGTCGGGCTTGCCAGTTGGTCGGGTAATAATGTTGGTCGGGCTTCCTTGTTGGTTGGTCTTACTCGTTGGTCGGGATTCCTTGTTGGTATGGATTTTCTATCCTGCTGACTTGGACTTATGCCACATTGGATGACACGTGCTAGCTTATAATTGGTCCACGTAGGGTGGTAAATTTTGGTATCAATATTAGGTTCACATGATCTTGCTTGAGATGCTCACCTCTCATCTAATGTGCACACCTAATGTAGATCTCTAATATTTCCGGATTATACCACACTGACTAACTAAATCAATCCAAGTCTACGTATATACCAACTAACTCTTCGTTCCTACCTATATCTCCCATCCAATACGTTACCAATTAATTTATATCAAAGAGTCGAGCATAAATTTCTCATCTTATATTTAATCTTTCCCGCACTAAAATCATGTTAAATATCACCATTTTCTCATGTACTAAATACACACATTAGCATAAATCATAAGTATATACATATATCACTCTAACTATATATATACTACCACCCCTAGGCTGAGACCTGCGATGCATGCATACTCTGCTATCATATCCCAGTAACTCACGTACTAAATAAAGGACTATTGGTTCAGTTTCTCACTCGAACCATAAATAGAAATCACATATTTTGGAGGTGAATATAGTTCCACGCCTATGGATTACGCACATACCTACGCACCCATATGACCGTCAGCTTATCGTTCTCATAAATAGTCCTTTCCTAAGTTCTATATTCCGAGGTACAAGTAAAAAATCCCACCCGAAGGCTTATCAAGATATGACTGTCCTGACGCGAAAACCTCTCGTGATAGCAAGTAGTGTAGGTATGTCATACACATAATATCACAATCAATATAGTATATGCATACACTCATCCTATACATACATAAAGTATATTTCAAGTTTATCCCATAAAATAATAATTCACATTTTCCATTACTCATAACATCGCTTGTTAATCGAAAGGATATAAATAATTTAATTAATTATTCTACCTTCAACCCATACTTATTATTCCAAAACCCTAACTCATTATAACAAGATCGGATTATATTTTAATTCCTAATAATCCTTTTTCTCGATAAAGTTACATTCTGCCCAGAAATATAAAATTACAATTTGCGGCTTTTTTAATCCGATTTTGGAAAAAATTTAAACTACAAAGTTGTGCAAAACATGATTTTGTACAAGAACTCCCGAGCACACTACCAATTTCCTCCTTAAACAATCTTAAAATTATCATACAATATTCGTCCTTTTTCTAAAATAATTTTTCATGCATTTTCTCCATTATGTTTGGTGTTCAATCTTTCATTTTACAACCCAAACTCCCAAACGAATATCCCCAGCAATATAATAATCTATATACATGATTTCTAATATGTCATATTCATCAAATCATCAAAAACTCAACTTAAATTGGATTAATTCATGGTTGTTCCCTAAAATATTATTTTACCATTTATTATCAAGAACACATGTAAACCTCATATTTCTCCCAATTTTAATTGTTAGAATTTCATCAATATTTATCTTCTAACAAAAGAATTATATACTACTATTAATTCTACCAAAAATATATTTTTCAATTCCTTAATTTATAATAACCTTTCATGAATTCCAAAATAATAAACATCCTATTCTAATATGAATATGACATTCAACTAAAATTCAACAAGATAAACATTTTCCTTTTAATGTAGGTTTGATCCGTTGAAGAAGAAATATGTGGTTGTAGTCCCCTATCTTTGATTTACACTTTGATGATGATACTCCATGTATGTTCTTACGCAAATTCTTCAAATCTTCCCTTAGAATCTTGAAATTCCTTCTCAATTCTCTTCACTGTCTCTCTAACTCTACGTATAACTCTCCTAACATTTGGTTTTATGAAAATGACTCTTCTCTAATCCCAAACCTTTTATTTTATAAGTGTAATCCCGTTTTTTACTTTTCGGGTACTCAATTATGACTATTTTGGCCCTTCCAGACACACTAGTGCACTCAAAATGACCATATGAATTACAAAAATAAAATTAAGTTTTATTTTCCAATTTAAGTCCCAACACGACTGACACGTGCGTTCCGACTAAATTTATCACAATTGTCGTATTTGTCACTCATGATAAGGTTAACCTTCTCACATCATTATTATTACTCATTAACTAAGTAATATTCAATATAAATAAATATTAACCCTTATCTCGCTAATTAATATTTATTTTAATCCGGATTAATCTCCATTTAAGTTTTTTTTTCCATTATTTAAATTAATCCCACATCTAAAAATCATTAAAAAAATTTGGGGTATTACATACTTCCTGTGACACCCCGCCTAATTAAATACCGAGTGATCAGTCATTTATTAAATTTAAAACAGAATATCCAGTTGGATCAGTCTTAACATCACTGCCATAAAATTTTTATTAATTACTAACCACCTAGTATTTAAAAGTTAGATGTCAAATTTTATCTTTAAATATAACATGCAAGAAATTTAAATGATTAACTAAACATTCACTATCCAATAACAATCTCATAGGCATTAAAATAACATAATAAAATAAACTGAGCCTCGAGTAAACACTTCCTGTCTAAATCCCAAATCCAATCATCTGGAATGAAATAAAACTCAACAACTGAAATATAAATGAATGTCTGAAACCACTATCTCTAAATAATAATGGTAAACATACCTTGACTGAAAGAAATAACTCTGGATGAATTAAGGATATATGTGGAGGCGTCTAATACCAAGGACCTGTAACTTCCACAACAACTACATCACGTCAACTGAAAGGAACTCGTATGCTTTGTGTCCCTGTGGCTGGGCACCCCAAAATTGTTTGACAAAAATATATTTGCAAGTAAATAGGTCAGATCCAGAGTTGAAAATATTTTTAAAAACAATAAGTATTTAAATTTCATAAATACCAGATATTGTATACATGTTATTCATGTGCTCTCACTTGAAATTCTCACCTCTCAACTATTGTGCACTCATAATGTGTACTCATAACCCATACTAGTTATACTATCTCACCTAAATAATTTGAATCAAGTCTCTCACTATGATTCCTAAGTCATTGTGCCCACCTGTATTACCCGAATAATACATACTTGAATTTTTAATATTTATTAATCAATTCAAGTATTTCTTTACTCATAGAAGTTCGCACAATTATAACATATTTATATGACGTACTCTTTCTTATCTACTAAGCAACACAGTAAAATAATCACCAGTGTATATATATACATCACTATCATAATATATATATACTCATAAGGCACTCCGAGACTAAGTTGTGGTGCATGCATACTCTGCTATCAAGTCCCATTATATCATATACTACATGAAGGACTATAGGTTCATAATCACTTTAGAACCATATAAAAACACAAGTCACACATAATGGAGGCGAACCATAGATCCAAGTCACAAAGGAGACGCACATACCCACTCACCCCTACGACCGTTTGCACTATCATTCACAGATAGGTTGTACTAAGGTTCTATGGTTCTGAGGTACAAGTCCATATTCCCCCGATGGACTCATCAGAATAAGACTGTCCTAGCGCAGAAACCTCCATAATAACCCATACGATAGGTAATCGTGCAATCTAAGTATGTATAAATTCCACATAGGTATACGCATGTCCCAATTTTTGAGTCTCCTGCGTAGTATATTTATATCTCGAATATCCTACGTAATATTTTACTTAACGCAGTAACTCTCGTCGCATAACTTCAAGTACCTTTTCCTATCCCGAAAAAAGTTACTAAGTTTCCCTTTATTCCTTGGGTTATTTCAGCATCCATAATGTTCCCCCGCTACTGGTACTAACCTTGAATATTCATTTATCTTATATAATTTCTAACCATAACTCATTCGATTAACACTCACAATTTCCCCATTCAATTCCATACAAAATAACATTTTTCGCGTCTTAAGTATATCCTAATGCCCTTCCCTAAGTCTCATTATGTTTAATTAATCAACACCAAAGGTTTCTAAAAGTTAGAATTTAATCAAATATTAAAAAGGAAACAAATCAAATTTTCCAGGGGAGTCGATTGATCGAACAAATGGGTCGATCGATCGATCGACATTCTTGAGTCGATTGATCGATCGATAGTTATTTGCCCAGATTTTCCTTAACAGTTACGGGTTTCTTAATTTTTAACCACCAAAATCATATTTAAACATGTCCAAATTGATAATGATGTAACACAAATCCTAAACTAATATATATGTGCAAATCCTAACGTATCCAATCATTTAAACATCATCAACATGCATAAATTCACCCAAATATCATATTTAGTCTTAAGAACCCTAGTTTTGACTTTAACATCAATTAAACATGTAAATACCAGATTTTTTCAACCAATTTGATTATAATAACATGGGTTTGATTCTACATACATAAACAAACCTATTCCATTTCAATTTTAACCCAAGAATTATGATTTACACTATCTAAAATCTTCTAAAACATGGGATTTTCATAAAGATGTTACCCTATTCTAACATGGATCATATATCTACCGTAAATTTACGCAAGATAATTACTTGCCTTATGTATCAGGTCTGGTCAGTTGGTGATGAAAGGTATGGGGTTGATTATCTCTCTCTGATCTATACGTTGGCGGCTATGGTGGTGCAAACGGTGTTTTAACAGTGGTTCAAGCCTTAGAAAACTCTTCACTCTCCTCCTCCAATGGTCGCACAAGGTTTTGTGTTTAATATATCTATAAAGCCTAACTCTAGCTGCTGATATAGCCTTAGTAAATTCGTTCATTTAATTACTCCAAAAATTAAAATGTTTAAAATACCGTCCCGGGATGCCGGTTTGGCTAAAAAATACCCCGGGAGCCAAACTAAGCCCCCGGGTAGAGTTTTCAGACTATTTCGACCCTTCCGGATACTTTGGCGCACTCGAAATGACCATATGGGTGACTAATAAATAATTTACTTTTATTCCATAAATTTTAGTCCCGACACGGCTGACATGCGCGTCCCGACTTAATTTCCTATAACTGTCGTATTATTCACTTGACAATTTGAATAAATTCATAATTGCATCTTACTTTACTCAGTAGGTAATATTCAACATAATTTACATCAACAAGTACTAACTCTCGTCATGCTAGTAATTATCTTTTTAAATCTGAATTAATTATAAATAAATTTTCCATTTTTAAGTAAAATAATCCCATAATTAAAATCATTAAAAATATGGGGTATTATACTTTCCTCTAATAACGGAATTTCATTTCGAATTTTAAAAATAAAGTATAACCGATAAAATAATTATGGATATCGATCACGCATCTCATGCTCGTGGTCGTAAATATACTCGTCGGCATTATGATGCCCTATAATATCACCTCAGAGTCTTGGTCACAAGTAGGTTCAGATGCGGTTCAAAGTTACTCGCAAAAATATTTTATGATTTTCCATTATTCATACACTAGTGACACCGTTTCATCTGTTCACTACACCCCACGAGGCAACATGAGGATGGAAGAAATACAAAGCAACAAGAGGATGGAAGAAAGGCCACTCATCCAAACATGGGATATGATAAAATAATATCTTAGAGCTAGATTTTTGCTAAAATGTTTTGGTCAAACTTTATATAGATAATACATCCAGTGTAAGAAAAATTAGAGGATAATTAATGACTAAACGGAAGAGTTCAATAGGTTGGGGCCTGTATTAATATTAGAGAAACTGGAGATCAAAGGGTTGTTCGATATCTTTAAGGTTTGAAGCCTATTATTTGTGATGACATTTGTATGCATGATAATTATACCATTTCTAAAGCTATATACATGGCAACCAAAGTGGAGAATCAACTTAATACGAGGTACAGATATCAAACAAGAGTTGGGGCTCAATCCTTTTGAGATAATCATGTTTCAAGTGATGATGCAGGCAAGTCACATGTTTTAGTCCCTCGGCAATCAAACTCAAACCAGCAGCCTAAAAAGTTCCCTATAGCAGTTATTCAAACAATATTAAATCTTCATAGAGATACTACTAATATCCTATCTCAATTGCCAAAGGATAATAACTGTTATTGATGTGGATAGCCTGTACATAAGTTCAATAACTGCCCAACTAGAGCTCGGGTTGCTATGGTGGCTGAGGATGGAAATAAGGTGTTTAATGATGAAGTTGTCGAAGATAATAAAGAGGTTTAAATCAAAGCTCTAAATTGAGAACAAAGGCACCACCTTTTCTGAATTTGTGGCACTTTTTATCAAAATGTTACTTATGCTGTCATCGATAGTGGCAGTGTGGAAAGTATGGTATCTAAGTCATTAGTAAATAAATTACAACTAAAAATAGAAAATCATCTTTCTCCTCACTGTAATACCCCGTGATTTTGGGACTAATAATTTATTCATTTTTTAGAGAAATAATATTTATTTAAATTGGAGAATTATTAATTTGGCAATTGAGGTCAAAATTTGAGGATGTTTAAAAGTATTTTCAATGGTGATTTTGAGTGTGAGGTTGATCCGGGATGGGTCGAGAAAGTCGAAAGATTGTACTTGGATATTATTTGGATTCGAGAATATTTTTAAGTTTGTTTGGCTCGAATTGGAGTAACTAAGCCATTTAAAGTGTGTATTATCATTTAAAGGTGAGTATTTTGGTGTTAAGGCTTAAAAAGCCTACAGGAGATGAAAATCTCATTAGAGAGAAAGAGAAAACCCTAGAGAGAAGGAGAGAAGAGGAAAGGAACAAGAGAAAAAGAAGAAAAGCTTGGGAATTTCGGCTATTGCGCAATTTCGAGAAAGATTCAGACTCTACAACTTTGAGGCAAGTGATTAAACTTGCTAAATAATTCATGTGGGCATTTTATTTCATGATTTGTGGATAAAATTATGGATTTGGGGTTAAATATGTTAAAACCTAGATTTTGGGGTAAATCTTATATTTGATGTGTATATTATTGATTTGAGGTTGTAAATTAGTTGGGTTTATACATTTGATGATTTTTAATGTTATGAATATGATTGGGTTGAAGATTTGGGGTTTGAAGTAGGTATTTTGCGATTTTTGAAAATTTGGAGTTCTTCCAAAATGGGGTCTGGCTGAGCTATCTGCTATGTCCGGTCGACCACGGCCAGGGGGTCGGTCGATCGCGCCTCAAGAAAAATCCCACTGTCTTCGTTTTTAAGCAAAATTGAAAATCATGGTCGACCGCCGCCAGGGGGCCAGTAGACTGGTCCTCTGTTTTTGGTCCAAGTTTAGGATTTTGTTTACACCCCTTGTCCTTTAGGTTTGAAACTTAGGAACCGTAATACATGTTATAAGAAGTATTATTTTGAAGATTTTTGGGAGTTTCACCTAAGAAGAAATGTTGGGGTTGTAATGAGTTATCGAGAGGGAGAATTCGAGTTTGATTTATCGTATCGATTGCGTAGGGAATTCTCTTAGCATTGAGGTTTCCATTTGGAGATTATTGTTGTTAATCGATGTGTATTCGGATATAGAGGGTATCCTAAATGTTTGTTGAATTGGGAGACTTTTCATACTCATAGGTGTGAGGGATGAGTAAGTTTCAAGTAAGGGTTCGGTGTACGAAAATGGGAAGGCATGCGTGTTAGCAACGACTAGTATATCGAGAGTAATATACTTACAAATGAAATTACTTATTTCATACATACGAGCGTAAAAGAGTATGTATACCTATATGGCGTGATATAAATACCTTGTGTGATGGTTTGCATTTATATGATGTGATTATATATATATATATATATATATATATATATATATATATATATATATATATATAGTGTGATTGATATATGTATACTTATTGTGGGAGCATACCCTCCATTTCTATCATGGGATGCTACGTGATGTGGTTGAGGGCCCTGGCTTGAGGAGCAGGGTGCATATAGTCCCCAAGTCATAGTCGTCCTTTATTTATTGTGTGATTTTATTCGAGGTGAGATGTCTTGGGTATGAGTCGTTCTAACTTTCGGTTCGGAGTTGTGATCGCTTCTTATACGTTGTGATTTGTTTTATTACCATGGCGGTGTGATAATAATCCGATATATGGTAACCCGGGATAAAGTGAGTAATTCCTGGAAGATGATATTATTGTTGATACCAAATTTAACATGCTGATGTGGATTAATCACAAGAAAACATGTCTTAGTTTACGTGGCACCGACAGACATTTCTGCAATCACTTTAACAACGAGGAACTCTGCTTCCCCGATCAACTCAGACGCTCCGAGTAACAGGTGTACTCCGAGGAACTTCATTTCTTCGAGGAACTGCATTGCTCCGAGGAACTTATGAATACCGAGCAGCTTAGGCGGTCCGAGCTGCATCTCGAACAGAGCATTAATTGCAAGATAACCAACAGATCGAATATTCATTAAATGTTTATCATACGGATGTATACGCTTAAGGGGCATTAATGACTCACCCTTTCACATGTACAGCCTAAGGTCTATAAATACATTGTATCATCCTCATTGAAGGGTGACCGAGATTTCTTGATAAAACCTATAATCGAGAATTCCCAAACACTCAGCAATAACAAAAACAGTGGACGTAGGCCATTCTTATAAGGCTGAACCACTTTAAAAATTATTTGTCTCATTAAAATTTATCTGTGATTAAATAATTAGATACAATTTAATTTTTTTCATCAACAGATTGGCGTCGTCTGTGGGAAACGACTGGTAATATCGTTTTCATCAAAAATAATTCATCATCAATGGCTGATAATCCTGAATCCAGCAATCGAAATGCTGGAAACCCTCCAAATCCATCTGCTCCTTCAAACATCCCAGATCTGGCCAGAATAATGACAAATCTGGCCCAGGGACAGACCGCCATGCAAGAAACTATGCGGTAACTCATACAAACCCTTCATGGCGGTGCACCTGCCCATTCAGGACAGCGAAGTGTTCAAAGACAAACCCATTTACTTTCTTCGCGTACTAGGCGTACTGAATCATATCGTAATGAAGAATCTGATGATTTCTCTTATCAACCTGGGCGAACTTCATCAGTACGGGCCACAGATACTGAACAACGTATCACTCTCTCTCCAGATAGAACCAGTGCGCTGGAAAGATTAAGCAGGGTGTCTCCTTTCACTCGTTTAGGCCCTAGGAGGAATAAAAGTCCTCTTAATGCTGCGTCGAGGAGTTTTCGAAAACCATTAGATTTAAGAGAAGGATCTTCCCAATCGCGACCAACTGATCGTCAAGATAGATCCTAAGAAGTCATATCAATGTGATCAATTGCTCGAACCAACAGGCCCGAGGAAGGAAATGATGCGTGGAAAGGCTCTATTCAGAGACTGGAAGATAGATTAGGGGAAATGGATAAGGCCAAGAACCCTTTACAATGAACTTTTCTTCAAGGAACACCCTTTGTCCAGGCCATTGTGGATTTTCCCACACCGTTAAAGTTCAAAGCACCTGTTGTGACCCCCAAATATGATGGAAAGACTGATCCTGTTCTTCATATAGAACAGTATCAAGCTGCCACCGACATCTATGATGTCCCAGACGAGATGAGATGCAGAGCATTCTCGGGAGCTCTTACCGGATCTGCTCAGATATGGTACAATTATCTTCCTCGAGGTAAGATCTCAACTTTATTTCAACTGGCCGAGTTATTCATTGGGAATTTCTATTTTGGGGCAAAGCCAGTAAAACGAGTAGCGCATTTGTTAAGTGTTAGACAAAAAGCTGGTGAAAGCACCAGAGATTACATAACTCGTTTTAATAACGAAAAACTCGAGGTCATAGATTATGAGGAAAAGACAGCGATCACCGCCTTGATGAGTGGGTTGTTGCCCAACGAGTTGTATTACACTTTGGCTAAAGATCCACCCACAACTATATCAGAACTGATGGCAAAAGCGGCCAAAATCATGAATGCCGAGGAGGCTATGGCTGCGAAGAAGAATATGGATAAAGAAACCAAGGTGGAGGTTGATAAGGCCAAGAAGAAAGAGCATAAGAACAATGGTGGTGACAAGCAATCCAAAAACAGGTCGACATGGGAGGTGTTGAAAAAATTTGATAATTATACTCCTTTAAAGATGGGTATCAACCACGTCCTAGAAGAAATTAAGAATAACGAGGAATTAAACTGGCCAAAGAAAATGAAGGCAGACCCTGACAGGAGAAATAAGGAAAAATATTGTGACTTTCACAAAGATCATGGACATATGACTAAAAATTTCATAGCTCTTCAGAATGAGATCGAAACACTCATCAGACGAGAAAAATTGGCAAAGTATGTTGATCGTAGAAATGAAAGAAGAAATGACAACCGAGTAAGAGAGAGGTCTAGATCTCCTCGTCGAACAGAGGAGAACAAGAAAAGAGACCATGAAGATGATCTAGAAGATGACCCCGATCTTCCGAAAAGACCAAGGCAGCCAGAACAAGAGGTATTTTCAATACGTTTTGGATCATTTGATTGTAATGTTATTACAGGTGGAGATGCAGGAGGAGGAGATCCTACTGCTGAAAGAAAGGCTTACCTCTATGAGGCTCAAGCTTGCTCATATATTCAACGAATAAATTTAGCCGAGGAAGATCGCCCGAGAAAGGTAAACAAAGAAAAGTTGGTCATTGGTTTCTCAAAGAATGACCTCGCAGGTGTCCTATATCCTCATGATGACCCATTGGTGATCAAAATGAGGATGAAAGAAGTGATGATTTCAAGAGTTCTAGTAGATAATGGTTGCTCGGCAGACATCATGTTCTACTCATGCTTCGACAGTTTAAACTTAAAGTTATCTCAATTGGAGCCTTATCACAGACCTCTCCTCAGTTTTGCCGGCGAGAAAGTTTTTCCACTTGGGACAATCAAGTTGGATATATTCATTGGTACATGGCCTGCTTGTCGAATAGAAAGAATATGCTTCTTCGTGATGGATAAGAATGTTCAGTCAGCCTATAACATCATCATGGGAAGGGTAGGATTGAAGAAGTTCGAATCTGTTCCATCTACGGTACATCAGTGCCTAAAATTTCCAACAAATTTTGGAGTAGGAGTTGTGAAGGGTGATCAAAAAGTAGCTCGGGGATGCTATTATTCATCTGCCGAGCAAGAGGAGCTGGAGGAATCAAGGAAAAAGACTACTACCTATCAAGTGGATGAAGAGACAAAAATTGAAACATTGGATCCTAGAGATGAATCGCAACTCGTGAAAGGTCAGGTGGTGGAAGCTACAGAAAACATCATTCTGGACAACGAGCACCCTGAACGAACAACTCAAATAGGTTCGTCGTTGGATGCCTCAATAAAACAGGAATCGATAACTTTCCTAAGAAGCAGAAAGAAAACTTTTGTGTGGAGTCATGAGGATATGCCTGGAATAGATCCAAATTTCCTATGTCACGAGCTCAATGTGAATAAGGAGATCAAACCGATGAAGCAGAGAAGAAGAGTATTCAGTCCCGAGAAGAATCAAGCTATACAAGAGGAGGTCGAGAAGCTCCATAAAGCTTGCTTCATCGAAGATGTTAAATATCCAGACTGGTTAGCCAATGTGGTGATGGTAAAGAAGAAGAACAACAAATGAAAGATGTGTGTAGACTTCATCGACCTCAACAAAGCATGCCCAAAGGATCACTTTCCATTTCCTCGAATTTATCAACTGGTCAATGCTTCCTCGGGACACGAGATGCTGAGCTTTATGGATGCTTATTCTGGTTACAACCAGATTAAAATAAAACTTGAAGATAGGGAGAGTACTTCTTTCATTACCCCTAGGGGAACTTATTGTTATAATGTTATGCCTTTTGGTTTGAAAAATACAGGTGAGACATATCAGCGGCTGATGAACAAGGTTTTTACTGAACAAATCAGTTGCAACATGGAAGTCTATGTCGATGACATGCTGACAAAGAGTAAGAAAGATGCCGATCATCTAGTTGACTTAGGTCAGACCTTTGATCAACTAGATAAATACCAAATGAAGTTGAACCCGACAAAGTGCATATTTGGAGTACGAGAAGGCATATTTCTCTGGTACATTGTTAATCAACGAGGCATTGAAGCAAATCCTGAAAAGATCAAACCTTTATTAGGGCTGCGATCTCCAACGACGAAGAAAGAAGTACAGAGTCTTACAGGACGAGTAGCAGCGCTCAGCAGATTTGTATCGCGAGCAACTGATAGATGTCTCCCATTCTTCAAAACGCTCCGAAAGACTTTTGAGTGGAATGATGAATGTGAGAAGGCCTTTCAAGACTTGAAGAAATATTTGGGATCACCTCCACTGTTGTCCAGGCCAGTAATGGGAGAAAAATTGTACTTGTATCTGGCAGTATAAGAGAATGCAGTTAGCTCGGCGTTGATCAGAATGGAGAATTGAGTGCAAAAACCAATTTATCATACGAGTAAGGCCTTCCGAGGAGCAGAAATCAGATATCCAAAACTCGAAAAGTTGGCACTGGCGCTGATTGAGGCGAGTAGGAGAATGAAGCCATACTTCCAGGCCCATACTATAGTCGTATATACTGACATGCCGTTGAGGCAAGCCCGTCATAAACCAGAAAAATCAGGGAGATTGATGTACTGGGCAATAGAACTCGGTGAATATGATAAAATTTACGAACCCAGATCATCACTTAAAGGGCAAGCAGTAGCAGATTTTATAGCATAGTTCACCTATCCTGATACTCCCGAGGAGCAAAATCTACTAACTGATGAACCTGTGGATGTTACAGGATCAACAAACACTAGCTCAGACCAACTTAAGTTGGTAAAAGGGCAAGTGGATGTTACAGGATCATCAAATTCGAGCTCAGACCAACTTAGGTTAGTAAAAGGGAAAGAAAAGATGGTCGACGAAGAGCAAGAAATATCAGGGGATGGTGAAAGGAAGCAACAAATATTTCACCGAGGAACTCTGTCAGACTAGAAATTAGAAGACAAGTTGCCTATATGGAGGCTATATGTAGATGGCTCATCTTTCACTACAGGCTATGGGGCAGGTATCATTTTGAACAACCCGGACGAGGTCGACATGGAATACGCCCTACGATTCCAATTCAAAGATTCCAATAATGAGGCTGAGTATGAGGCCATGATTGCAGGTCTTAATTTGGCAAAAATTATGGAGACATAGCAGGTTGTCGTCTTTAGTGATTCTCAATTGATCGTAAATCAAATGTTGGGAATATATACAGCCAAAGGAGAATTAATGATCAAGTATCACACAAAGGTGATGGAGTTGGTATCAGAATTTTTTGTTGTTCAGCTGGTAAGAATACCAAGAATGGAGAATGCGAGAGCAGACGCCCTAGCCCGAGTAGCATCAGCTACTCGTACCGAGCTGCAAAGAACAATACCAATTGAAATGTTAGCTAGTCAAAGCATAAATGAAGACTCAGATGATGAATTTTATTACCCTTGATTTAGGACCATCTTGGATGGATCCCATCAGGGCATATATTGAGGAGGGCGAATTACCAATTGATAAGCTCGCTGCCAAGAAGTTGAAGTTTAAAGTTGCTCGTTATATACTGACTAATGGTATTCTGTACAAACGAGGAATTATGTCAGGTTTACAAAGATGTGTACATCCCTCCGAGGTGAAAGAATTGATTGAAGAGATCCATGAAGGGTCCTGTGGAGCCCATGTAGCAGGTCGGACTCTTTTGTAAAGGGTAATGACGCAGGGATACTACTGGCCAGCGATGAGGGCTGATTGTATAGCCTATGCAAAGAAATGTGACAAGTGCCAGCACTTTTCCTCCATCCGAAGAACTCCACAAGCATTGTTGACACCTATCACTTCACCTTGTCCATTCGCCATGTGGGGAATAGATTTGGTCGGGCCACTGCCAACGATCAGAGGAAGGTTCAAATATCTCGTCGTCGCAGTGGATTATTTTACTAAGTGGGTAGAAGCTGAGCCTTTTATCGACATGACTTACGAGAAGGTATATTAATTTGTCTGGAAAAATATCATTTGTAGATATGGTCTTCCCCATGCATTCATCACCGGCCATGGAACGCAATTTGATAATGAGGAATTTGTTGCCTACTGCCATCAGTCTAATACTTTGAAGCCCCACTCAGCACCAGGTCATCCCCAAAGCAATGGACAGACTGAATTAACTAATAGAACACTGCTAAATGGATTGAAGAAAAGACTAAGTGATGCGAAAGTAAATTGGATCAACGAGTTACAGTCAGTACTGTGGGCTTATCGTACTACTCCCCGAGCAGCAACTAGAGAATCCCCATATATGCTGGCATTTGGAAGTGAAGCTGTCATACCTGCCGAGTTGGGTCTCCCAACACACAAAGTACTGAATTTTAACTCCCCAGTCAGCGAATTAATGAGAAGATTGGATTTGGACATGCTCGAGGAAGTTAGAGAAGAAGCATCCATTAGGAATGCTGCTTCCCAACAACGAACAACTCTGTTCTACAATAAGAGGGTGAAGAAGTGTGACTTGAAAGAAGGCGATTATGTGCTAAATAAAGTGATTCAAAAGCACAACAAACTGGGAGCAAACTGGCATGGACCATACCGAGTTACAGAAATTGTTTGACCAGGAACTTACCGAATAGCAACTTTAGAGGGGGAGGAGTTTAAGAATGCATGGAATGCAGAACACCTGCGCAAGTATTATCAGTGATGTAAACTCTTATGTAACGTAGTTCCATCAGTATAAATAAAATGAAGATATTCTGCCAGATTCTCTCCCTTTATCAAAAATTTTTGGGGAATACTAGTGCTACGCACTTCTCGGCTCAGACTACTCGGCAATAATATTCCTAAAAATGCCAACTTCGGTTGGTTAGGAAACAAAATATTCCTAAAAATACCAACTTCGGTTGGTTAGGAAATAAAATATTCCTAAAAATGCCAACTCGGTTTGGTTAGGAAACAATATTCCTAAAAAAGCCAACTCGGTTTGGTTAGGAAGCAAAAATATTCCTAAAAATGCCAACTTCGGTTGGTTAGGAAACAATATTCCTAAAAATACCAACTCGGTTTGGTTAGGAAACAATATTCCTAAAAATGCCAACTCGGTTTGGTTAGGAAGTAAAAATATTCCTAAAAATGCCAACTTCGGTTGGTTAGGAAACAATATTCCTAAAAATGCCAACTCGGTTTGGTTAGGAAATAAAAAAATTCCTAAAAATGCCAACTTCGGTTGGTTAGGAAATAATATTCCTAACAATGCCAACTTCGGTTGGTTAGGAAACAAAATATTCCTAAAAATGCCAACTTCGGTTGGTTAGGAAACAAGATATTCCTAAAAATGCCAACTTCGGTTGGCTAGGAAGAAAAAATATTTTTCCAAAAGTACCAAAGTTGGTCGGGAAAGAAAAATTCACCAATTTAGGTTGGTCGAGAATTAAAAGATGTTGATCATTGTTGGACAGAGACATTTTATGAGTATATGAGAAAAATATCAAGTTAAATTTTGTTACTTGTGATTTTTTAAAATTCCTGCCAAACTGGTTGAGAAACAAAACATCGTTAATTTTGGTCAGTCAAATGATTACCACTAATTCAAGCTAGTCGACAATAAGTTTTAATCGATTACAGTTCGTCCAAAAAATACATAATGTTGTTATACATACACAAATGAAAAAGTGTTTTACAACTACAAGACAATCGCAATTAACATTTGCAAACAAAATATATGTCTTTCATTAAGTCCAAAAACTAAATACATGGATGATGAAATGTATACTAACTGTTACATCAAAATGCCTACTCTATTGGTTTCTTCCCTTCTGCTTTTGAAACAGGTTCCTCGCCAGCAGGAGGATCATCCAAAGTATAAGGGGAGTTTATGAAGTTAAGATCTTTGAGCATTCTAATATTCATTACAGATGGTCTATCTAGAAGGTGCTCGGGGCGAGATATCTCGGTATTAGAATGGAGATTGTAATCATCGAGGTACATAAAAATCAAGCACCGAGGAATGGCCCGAGCAGGGATCCAGCTCATGTCAAGCTTGTATGGTGGCACTGGTAGGTCGAGAATCCCAGGATTATGGTAATCTCACAAGTAGTGACCTTGCTCCAGTTTCAGTACACCCGAAGCATTTAGCCACCCTAGTTTGTAGCCCTCATTATTTGCATTCTGGATTCGATCGTCCAAATGATAAAGAGCCTCATTGTAGCCTGCTATCCATAATTCCCGTGGCTGCTTGTGGAATTGATAGGTCAATCTTTCCAACTGCTCATAAAGACTTTTTGCAAAAATTTCCTTGTTCTCCAAGGCAGATTTTTGTGCAGACAGTTGCTCGTCCAGATTCTGAATCTTCTTAGACATTTCGGCCAATGCTTGATTTTTTTTCCATTAATTGGAACGCTTGGTTATCCAATGCTGACTGAGTTCTAGCTTCTTCAATAGTAGGCCGAAGGACTCTTGGTCATCCCGAGGATCTCTTGCTCATCCCCAAGCAGGAGTAGAAGGACCAGCTCTCCTCAAAGTCTCCAGCTCATCTCGTAGTTTGGCGTTTTCAACTTCCAGGAAGGAGAATCCCTCATCGTTCACATGAACCAAGGCATTTGAGGAAGAGGCAACAGACTTCAATTGAGATATTTCCTTTTACAGGTTATTATTTTCTTTCTCCAACAGCTCAGCTATTTGCCTGTGCCCCTCGACCTCAGTTTTCAGAGTTCTCTCTCTCACTTCGTAAGAAGCAAACATCTTGTCATAGCCCTTGTCAGCACTGAGTTGTTGATATTTCTTTTCATATCTCTCATGTAAAAGAGCTGAAGACTCCTTGTATTGCTGTTGAAGTTCATCAAGAGTGCCTTGTAAATCTTCAATCATTTCATAATAAGCCACATTATTGGCTACTGCACGATCAAGCAGACACTTCAAATATTGGTAAGCTTCAATTGCCTGCTCTGAAGCATCTTGGCCGAGGATGTCGACGATTTGTGATTCACTCATATCTGTGTAACCAGCCTTAAAGTACTCATTACATTGCCTCAACAGCTTTGTATCATGAGCAGATAACAACTCCATCTTGTCCATAAACTAGTAAAAGAGGAGAAGGCAAGAATTAATAAGAATATAAGCAGAGCATGAAAAGAAGAATCAACAATCTGCATAATCAAAAGTTCACATTTTATTACATCATAGAAGAGGGGTACAAAGTTCAAAGTTACATGTGCCAAAGGAAAATAAAACAAAAAGAAAAATCCGAACATCTTTACACCATTTCCTTGTCTTCCAAAATTTTCTCGGGAGCCTGGGATAAGGATCTAGGTTACTCGGGAGGAATAGAGAGTTTCTCGGGGAGTGCAAGAGGTTGTTCGGATGAGGCAGGAAGAAGTTGAAGTTGCTCGCTGGTTGACTGGATAATAGGGGGAGTAGGGACATGATCCCCCACCAACATGGAAGACTCCTCAGAGGAAGCTTCGTCGTCTTCTTCTTCCTCGGGAGTTGGAGGGGGACCCAAGATATGTCGTTGGAATAGGTCAGAGTCTTCATTAACCTTCATTTCTTATAGAGCAGCAACCCATCCATCTCTAAAGTATTTAAGACTGCCATACTCTACTTGCGACATCATGGCAGCCACACCCTTATTCCATCCCTTGTCCCAGACAACGCTGAATGACTTCTTCACAGCCAATTTTCTTTTCATTTTCTCCGAGGAAAGCTTCTTGTATAAAAGCTCCTCGATGGCCTTCAACTTGCCCTCAACTTCCTCCTTCTGGCGACTTAGTTCGCGAAGCTGGATTAACTCTTCTTCAGCAACCTTGAGTTTATTCTCAAGATCTCCAGAATTCTTGAGCTTCTCTTCGAGATATTTGTTCTTCTCTTCGAGATCCCTTATTTTCTTCTCCAACCCCTTGGAGACTTCAACAACCTGAGTTTTTTCCTCCTCAATTAAAGTGAGTTTTTTCTCCCAAGCAGCCTTGTCTTCATCATATTTCTGGCGAGAATCTTTCAGAGACTGCGTCAGGCCTACCAGAGCTTCTTCCACACCAAACGAGGAGCTTGAAGCTTTAATAGCTTTGTTTTTCTTCAGAATGGTATTAAAACAGGTCACCAACTGGAAAAAGAAGATAATGGCAAGTCAGTATAGAGACATATGTTACAAGGTAAAGATGGAAAGTTCAAGACAGTAAAACTTACAGAAGCAATATGGTGAGCTGCCAATGTAGTAACCATATCCCGAGGAAGGTTTTCTTCAATACCTTGGATCTCGGGAATGATCCAAGTCTTCACCGAGCTCATGGCAGAGCTCGAGGGAACAAAGGTAGGAACACCAGTTCTAGTAGTTGGGGGCTGAGAGATGGTTTCAGCCAAATTATCTGAGGAAGCTCTTCTTCAGCCTCCTCGGGGGAACAAGAATAGTTTTGACCTAGGAGGAACTCTTGGTCAGTGATATGACAATCACCTCCTTTGGAGCATCACTCTTACTCGGACCACTGGGGCTTCTCAACAGCCTTCTTGGTTGCAGCAGAAGGAGGAGTGTCAATTTTCTTTATCCCCTCTGGGACATCAGGTTTACTTCTTTTTGCCTCCCCAGCACCAGAGGAAGATTTCTCAAAGATAGACGAAACCCTTCTTTTACCCATCCTTTCACTAAGGGGAATGTGTGATTCAGAAGAAGAATCTTCAGGAACTGGCACCGGTTCAATATCACTGATCACCAGACGAGCAGTAAAAGAAGATCTGTAGCTCTTATACTCCAGCAAGTATGAAGCAGATCTAATATGCTCGTCGGCTACAGTCTGATGCAAGCTCCAGATAAGTTTTAAGTGCTTTATGTTAACTTCTGTGTCTTTTGGAGACTTTCTTTTACTATCAACTGCAAATAAATAAAAATTGAAATATCAGTGAAACATTTTATCAAACACAATGAAAGCATAATTTCAAAAATAAAATAAAATCAAAATAACCTATCCCATTGCCATAGGGAGGGCATCTGAGACCCTGATATACTTCATCTCCAATTAAAGGAGCATGTTTCCAATTTTTGATAACAACCCCATGCTCAAAATAGTCCTTATTGGCATCTGGGAGATTGACCACTAAAGCCCTATTTAAAAATCTAGTTTTTAAATAAAAAGTATTATCCCCAACTGCCCATCTATAACAAAACATGATCTCTGGAATTCCTATGCGAGTTCCATGAATTTGATTTAGTCTATGAACCCCGTTAACTATTCTCCATGTATTGGGGGCTATTCTTGCAGGAACAACGTCAAAATACTGATAGAATTCCAGACATAAAGGATTTGGCAGAAAGGAAAAGCCGCATTCAACAATAAAGAGGCTGGGGAACCAATGTCCCTCAACCAAACGGAAATAATCTGAAGGCTCAGAAAGTTCCTCCAGAATAACCCATGAAGGGATAGAAAAGTCAGAACGAAACTTCTCAAGAGATTCAACAAGGTAAACCATGATGAATAAAGGAAATGTAAAAGAAGGAAGAAGATCTTACAGGAAAAGAGTGGACCTGTTATGAACGCACAAGAAAGAAAGACAATGGAAAACTCAAAGATAGAAATTTTAAAAAGTAGAAGACGATGGGATTTTCTGCGACACTTAAATACCTTACCTTGGGAAATGGTAAAGTTAATGATTATAAAAAGAAACGATTACGCTACCGGTGGCTAAAAGGATAAAAAGTGCGGGAAGATCGAGGCAGTTATAAAAATTCAAAAAAGCCTAATTCTGCGAATTTGGAAGGAAAAATAAATACAAAGGAAACACTCCTAAAAATCAGGAGGATCATTTAAAACTGCCATATTCCGAGAAAGAATGTTCCACACTCCTCAAATTTCGAACTATGAAACATTTGGGGCTTCTATTGATACCAAATTTAACATGCTGATGTGGATTAATCACAAGAAAACACGTGTTAGTTTACGTGGCACCTACAGACATTTCTGCAATCACTTTGATAACGAGGAACTCTGCTTCCCCGATCAACTCAGACGCTCCGAGTAACAGGTGTACTCCGAGGAACTTCATTACTCCGAGGAACTGCATTACTCCGAGGAACTTATGAATACCGATCAGCTTAGGCGGTCCGAGCTGCATCTCGAACAGAGCATTAATTGCAAGATAACCAACAGATCGAATATTCATTAAATGTTTATCATACAGATGTATACGCTTAAGGGGAATTAATGACTCACCCTTTCACATGTACAGCCTAAGGGCTATAAATACATTGTATCATCCTCATTGAAAGGGGACCGGAATTTCTTAATAAAACCTGTAATCGAGAATTCCCAAACACTCAGCAATAACAGAAATAGTGGACGTAGGCCATTCTTATAAGGCTGAACCACTTTAAAAATTCTTTATCTCATTCAAATTTATTAGTGATTAAATAATTAGATACAATCTAATTTTTTACATCCACAATCATTGTGAAGTATTTTGTATATCCAAAAGTGATTGAATTTTGGATATTTATATGTACGCTAAGTGTGTTATGTGTACTTTCTTGTTAGAGTTGTATGGTTGTGCTTTGTAACTCGAGAAATGTTATAGACCCTAAATGGTTTGGAGCATTATCTTATTTATGTGTTTAGAGATTATTGATCCCCATATGTATTCATAGTTAAGGGTGGGGTACCGAGGGCATAATGAACCTCAACGACCAACATTGTCAAGGAGTAGTATATCGAGGGGTTCCTTGTTTGGATTTCCTTTACGAGATGTCCCACGCATGAAATACAGTGCAGTGTTGGGAGTGAGGATAAGTTTAGTCCTTAGTTCTCAGATTTATATGTCATAGTAGAACAAGGTTTTATGAGAATAAACTGGAGTAATATTTTATATAAGTAATCGATGTTATATCCGTCATGCATTGAGGGCATAATGAATCTCGACAATCAACAATGCCAAGGAGTAGTGTATCGGTGGGTTCCTTGTTTGGATTTCGTATTGAGAGACATCCCACGCACGAAATGCAGTGCTATGTTAAGATTTAGGAGAACTTTAGTCCTTAGCATTTTGATGCTAATAACTCGTGTAATTTATTAACTAGAATCCGATAAACTCTAGTAAGAGAATATGTATATGTATATTATTTATAGGAGAATAAGTTAGACATATATTTGGGTTATGGTAGAATCGAAGTTGTTGGTTATGTTAAAGATGATGGGTTATGTGAGTGTGGTTTTGGGTGTAGGTTAGATTGGCTTCCCTTAGTTAGTGTTGGACATTTATTTCATGATCATGTGCATTCGTTTAGGTGCGTGCTCTAGTTGAGAGGTGAGTTGGATTTTCTAGAGAGTGCGACTCCACTTAAATCATATTATAGTGCATTTATAATTCTTAGTCATTTTAATTCACTTGCTAAATTATTTTCACCTCGGGCTCTGACCCGTTTATATTTTCTCCTATTATATATATTTTATTATTTTATGTGTTCCTCCACAAAGACGTTAATGATGCTTTCTATCCAGTGTATTCGTGGAGTTGTGGTAGTAGCGGACTGTCATGGGATTTTGAAATAGCCGTTTCCTATCTTTTGTATATCTAGATTAGGACTCAGTTTGTATATCGGGTTTACACCCTAGTGTTGTAGTTGGGGAATTTTGTTTATATTTCTTTTCACAGTTGTTGTATTGTCCATGACCCAACAGCATATTCGGGTATTTCCTTTTGTGTATTTATGGTATTGTATAGAACTATTCTCTTTTATCATAGCATGTGTGTGTTCTTCATCATGCTCAGTAGTTATTATATTGTTGGTTGGTTATTGCATTGTATGTTTTAAAAAAATTTAGCACCCCTTTTTTATATTATTTGGTAGTTAGCTATGTTTATTTTGTATCATCAATTGATGATAAGAATGATCAACTTAAGATTCCTAATTTATTTTAGTATAGGGTTGGCCACCCATTATTATTTTAAGCGGGGTGTCACAGGTGGTATCAGAGCAACAGGTTCTAATGTCTTTAGGATCTGTGCGGGTTTCCATCTTTCTTCCGTAAGAGTGCTTGATATAGAAACCTATTGTTAGGATTGTTGCGTTCACACGTCTATATTTTCTTCTGTGATGTATAATCATTTGAACGGAGTTCAGATACAGTTTCTTTTGTTTCAGATGCCACCGAAGATAGGTCATCCAGGTAGGGCAAACAGAGGGGATGAGAATACAGAACCCCAAATGCCTCAAGGGACTACGACCACTGCCAAAGTTACTAATATTGTGGCACAAGCAGTAACTGATGCCATTTCTACGATGGCGCATCAACCTGCAGCTCAAGCAGTCCAAGCCCACCCTGGGTCGTCTACGTGATAAAGAGTACGGGATGCGTTTAGGAAGGGGCATCCTCCAGAATTTTGGGGGGGAGCTGATGCGATGGTTGCAAGTCGTTGGAAGAAGAGTATGCAAAGGCACCTTCGAATGGTTGAATGCAGTGAGGTGCAGAAGCAATTTCTCGCCACCTTTAAGTTAATAGGAGCAGCTCTCCGATGGTGGGAGTCCATCACCACAATGGAGCAAATAAATGCGATGCCTATAGTGGATTTTTGGGAACTTTTTGATCGAAAGTATTTTCCTTTTGCGATCCAGAAGGAAATGAGGAGGAAGTTGTTGGATGTGTCTTAAGGTGATCGAACAGTGGCCGAGTATATGGAAGAATTTACTCGATTGGAAAATTTAGTGCATGATGAGGTAAATACGGAAGAGAAGCAAATATCGAAGTTCATGGAAGGTTTAAAATGGCGAATTCGGCAGCATTTGTTAGGGAACCCAATTTTAATTACTTTTGTCAAGGTGGTGAATGCGACGTTGTTACAGTGTCAGGAATATCGTCTTCGTTCTCAAAGGGGTAAGAACTTTAGAGACTCAAATTCATCAAGTAAGTCTAAAAAAGAAAATGCCAGTGAAGAAAGATGGTATGAGCAGGATTATCGAGGGTCGCAACAGCATTTTGTTCCTCAGGATAGGCAGGGAGGATTTGCTGGTAGATGTTTATTTTGTAAAGAGATAGGCCATAGGAAGAGAGATTGTCCGGAAAGAGGTAGAGAGCCACTTTTTGAGGAAGTTTTAGATGTGCAACCCCTACAGCAGGTCCAAGTCCATTTCAGGCAGGAGGACTTTGAGTGGGAACCCATCGATGAAAAGAGGCAGTCGGACTAGAGAGGTAATATGTGAATTATTTTCCCTTGTGATTAGCATTATGCTTTGAGAGGTATTGGGATTATCGTGTCTAAGACTTTGATGAGTGGTTAGTTGTTATGACCCTATTATGTATGGAATGACTCGAAAGGGAGGAGTGAGCAAGTGAGGCTCTTAGATGATATCTTTTGGGGGAATAGATTGTCTTGTGATGTACGAGTAGAGAGTTATGACTCTATTTTGATCGTAGGGATCGTTGAAATGCATTAGGTAGTAACGGTCCAGCTATTGTTTTATAGTCCTGCTAGACTTATGTATTTGTAATGTTCTAGTTATGGAAGAGCCTAGTTTATGGAAATGTTTTGTTATGAGGTAAGGGATTCTTATTACTGAAGAGATTCAGGGTTTAGTGGGCTATTGTTGAGCCAGAAATTTTAGCTCCTAGTTATGCTAGTTTTGAGAACTAGATGTTGGTAAGAGTATTGTATTTGTTGACGCCTTGTGTCTTGGGCATTAGGTATTTGATTTAGATGTCGAAAGACATTAGCTATTTTTAAAATAAAAATATTCCCGAATGAAAGTATTATTTTTAAACTTTAGTCCCGATCTAACTTATCTCAATCCCCGACAGAGCTACATAGTAGTGTATTGGGAGAGTTCCTTGTTTGGATTTCGCTTGTGAGACCTCCCCCGCATGAAAGTAGTGAATGTCAGGAATTGAGAAGAGTTAAATCTTTGGACCTTTCGAAAATTTTATTATAATTAGTAAGCTAGTATGGATCTATTTGTTTCAAGTTGTTGTACGATTTGAGGCTAAGTGAAGCCGAGTTATGTTTATGCGAGTAGAGCTTTGGTACAGGGTGTATGGGCTCTCTGGTTGGCAGATTTAATTTTAATTAAAATGACTCGTCGTGAGAAGTGGGAGGAATATGTATAGTGATCTTGAGGGTAGGTGTTGTGGGAGATAGTTGAGATTTAGAGTATTTGGCTTAGCTTAATTTCAGGAACGAAATTCTTGTAAGGGGGGAAGTCTGTAATTCCCCATGATTTTAGGACTAATAATTTATTCATTTTTGGGTGAAATAATATTTATTTAAATTGGAAAATTATTAATTAGGCAATTGAGGTCAAAATTTGAGGATGTTAGAACGCATTTTGAATTGTGATTCTGAGTGTGCGGTTGATCCTGTATGGGTCGAGAAAATCAGAATGACTGTACTTGAGTCTTATTTGGGTTTTGAAATATTTTTAAGTTCCTTTGGCTCAAATTGGATTAATCGAGTCATTTAAAGTGTGTATTATCATTTAAAGTTGGTTATTTTGGAGTTAAGGCTTAAAAAGTCTATGGGATATGAAAATCTCATTAGAGAGAAAGAGAAAGCCCTAGAGAGAAAGAGAGAAGAGGAAAGGAAGAAGAGAAAGAGAAGAAAATCTTGGGAATTCCGGCTATTGCGTGATTTCGAGGAAGATTCAGAATCTACAACTTTGAGGCAAGTGATTAAACTTGCTAAATAATTCATACGTGTATTTTATTCCATGATTTGTGGATAAAATTATGACTTTTGGGTTAAATATGTTAAAACCTAGATTTTGGGGTAAATCTTACATTTGATGTGTATATGATGGATTTGAGGTTGTAAATTAGATGGGTTTATACATTTGATGAGTTTTAATGTTATGAATATGATTGGGTTGAAGATTTGGGGTTTGAAGTAGGTATTTGAGATTTTGGAAATTTGGAGTTCTTCCAAAATGGGGTATGGCAGAGCTATCTTCTATGGCCAGTTGACCGCGCCTTAAGGGAAAAGCTCACTGTCTTCGTTTTTAGGCAAAATTAAAAATCGCGGTCAACCGCAGCGATCAGTCCTCTATTTTTGCGACAAATTTAGGATTTTGTTTACGCCCCTTGTCCTTTGGGTTTGAAACTTAGGAACCGTAATACATGTTATGAGTAGTATTATTTTGGAGATTTTAGGGAGTTTCACCTAAGATGAAATGTTGGGGTTGTAATGAGATATCGTGAGGGAGAATTTGAGTTTGAGTTATCGTATCTATTGCGTAGGGAATTCTCTTAGCATTGAGGTTTCCATTTGGACATTATTATTATTTATCGATGTGTATTCGGATATAGAGGGTATCCTTTATGTTTGTTGAATTGGGAGACTTTTCATACTCATAGGTGTGAGGGATGAATAAGTTTCAAGTGAGGGTTCGGTGTACGAAAATGGGAAAGCATGAACATTAGCAACGGCTAGTATATCGAGAGTAATATACTTATAAATGAAATTAACTCTTTCATACATACGAGCATAAGAGTATGTATACCTATATGGCGTGATATAAATACCTTGTGTGAGGCTTTGCATTTATATGATGTGATTGTGTGTGTGTGTATATATATATATATATATATATATATATATATATATATATATATATATATAGTGTGATTGATATATGTATACTTGTTGTTGGAGCATACCCTCCATTGCTTTCATGGGAAGTTGCGCGATGTGGGTGAGGCCCCTGGCTTGAGGACACTACACCAAAACTAGCGATTGGTCACGGCCAAAATCCCTGACCAAAACTGTGGGTGGCGGACTTGGGTCATGACCATTTCGGGCGTGACCATTTTCGTGGGTCACGGCCCAAGTCCGTGACCAAAAAATGGTCACGGCCGAGAGGGGTCACGGAAGATGGTCGCAGACTTGGGCCGTGATCCATGCCGTGACGGGTCGCTGCCCTCATCCGTGACCCACAACCGTAACAAATTGTTCGCGGCCAAAGTCCGTGACAAAAAAATTAATCGCAGTCCTCATCCGTGACCCACAATCGTGACAAATTGGTCGCAGCCAAAGTCCGCAACCCACGACCGTGACAAAAAAATATTAAAAAAAGGGGTCGCGGCCCTCGTTCGTGACCCACAACCGTGACAAATTTGTTGCGAACTTTGGCCGCGACCCACAACCGTGTCAAAAAAATAAAAATAAATGGTCGGGGCCCAAGTCCGTGACCCACAACCGTGACGAAAAAAAGAAAAAAAATGGTCGCGGACTTTGGCCACGACCATTTTTATGCGCGACGAAAAAAATAAAATGGTCATGGACAAAGTCCATGACCATATTTATCTATAATTAAAAAAAATGTATTTTTTTGGTCCAATCCTAAAATGGGGGGTCCTATGAGTGCACCGTCGGTTGCTACGTGTAACGTTGGACGCGTACGAGGTGTTACAAATATTTATTATTGGCAAAACAATAAAAAAAATCACAAATTGCGAATCGAGAACGTTGTTAATAAACAAATATATATACAAACTTAAAAATATTACACGTCTTAATAATTCACAAACCCAAAAAAAAAATTGGACAGAGTTTCCTCTATTTTCTTGACATTCCAAACCCTGTAAATGTAAAACCTGCATATTATAAAGCCCGCACGACCATAAAATTCAACAATCAAATTATAAAAGCCCGCACGACCATAAAACTAAACAATAAAAGCCCGCGCGGCTATAACACATAAAAAAATATTATCCTGAATGTCCACAACATATAAACAATCTTCATGTTGTAAACCATTGCCTTCTTCATTTGTTCCACGTGCAAAAATCCTACAAATGATAGGATACAAAAAAAAAAATTATCAGTAACCAAGTAGTTTTACAAAAAATTTAATCAAGCTGAAAAATTGCATATATGAGTTCAAATTATCAACATATCAATGTTTTTAAGCCTACGTCTAGAAATATGCAAATCACCGCCGTACTCTCAAATCGGGAGACCCGCGACTGCGTGGTCAGTTCCTACGAGTTGCATTGGTCCTGTGGGAGGTGTTGGTGCCACCCACGGGACCGTTCGGTGGCTGTTTTAGGTTTTCATCCTCTAACGCCATATTTTTAAGCCTAAGTCTAGAAATATACAAATTATCGTCGTATTCTCAAACCGAAAGAACCGCGGCTGCGGGGTCAGTTCCTACGAGTTACATTGGTCCGTGGGAGGTGTTGGTGCCACCCATGGGTACGTTCGGGGGCTGTTTCGAGTTTTCACCCTCTAACGTCATGTTTTTAAGCCTAAGTCTAGAAATATGAAAATTACCGTCGTACTCTCAAACCGGAAGTCCCGCGGCTGCGAGGTCAGATCCTACGAGTTACATTGGTCCCGTGGAAGGTGTTGGTGCCACCTAGGGGTGTAAACGGATCGGGTCTGGATCGGGTCTGGGTATATCCAGATCCGATCCGGGTATATTTTTATCGGATCGGGTCTTACCCGATTACCCGACGGGTCTCAGAAAATGGATCCAGACCCGGATCCGTTAAGGACCCGGAGACCCGACCCGATTACCCGACCCGAATATATATATATATATATATAACTGTTTTTATAAAACTGTTTTTTTAGTTATATATAACTTATATATATATATATATATATATAAGTTATATACTGTTTTTATAATATAAAACTAACTTTTTTTTATATATAACTCATATATATATATACTGTTTTTTTTTATATAAAACTAACTGTTTTTATAAACTGTTTTTATAATATAACTTATATATCTATAAACTGTTTTTATAATATAATTTATATTATGTATGTAAACTGTTTTTATAATATAAAACTAACTGTTTATATATATATATATATATATATATATATATATACTATTTTTATAATATAAAACTAACTCTTTTTTTATATATAACTTATATATATATATATATACTGTTTTTACATAAATATATATAAGTTATATATTACATACATATATTAGTTATATATATATTTAGTAACTATATGTAAGACTATATATATATAATATTATATATAAATATATATTTATTATATTATATATATATACACATTCGGGTCGGGTCCTTATCGGATCGGAGTCATGTATATCCAGATCCGATCCATTAACTAATCGGGTAATCGGATAATTGGGTCTATAAAATTTGCTCAGATCCGTTAATTTACGTCGGATCCGGATCGGGTCCGGGTCCAGATCCGATCCATTGACAGCCCTAGTGCCACCCACGGGGACGGTCGGGGGCTGTTTTGAGTTTTCACCCTCTAACGCCATGTTTTTAAGCCTAAGTCTAGAAATATGCAAATTACCATCGTATTCTAAAATCGGGAGTCCCGCGGCTGCATGGTCAGTTCCTATGAGTTACATTGGTCCAGTGGATGGTGTTGGTGCCACCCACGGGGACGTTCGGGGACTGTTTCGAGTTTTCACCCTCAAACGCCATGGGATTAAGATTAAGTCTAGAAATATGCAAATTACCATCATATTCTCAAACCGAGAGTCTCGCAGCTGCGCGATCAGTTCCTACGAGTTACATTGCTCCCGTGGGAGGTGTTGGTGCCACCCATGGGGCCGTTTGGGGGTTGTTTTGTATTTTCACCCTCTAACGCCATTGTTTTAAGCCTAAGTTTAGAAATATCCAAATTATTATCGTATTCTAAAATCGAGAGACCCGCGGATGCGGGGTCAGTTCCTACGAGTTACATTGGTCCCGTGGGAGGTGTTGGTGGCACCCACGGGGCCATTCGGGGGTTGTTTCGAGTTTTCACCCTCTAACGCCATGTTTTGCTTAAGTTTATAAATATGAAAATTACCGTCGTATTCTCAAACCGGGAGTCCCGTGGATGCGTGGTTAGTTCCTACGAGTTACATTGGTCCCGTGGGAGGTGTTGGTGCCACCCACGGGGATGTTCGGGGGATGTTTTAAGTTTTCACCCTCTAACGCCATGTTTTTAAGCCTAAGTCTAGAAATATGCAAATTACCATCGTATTCTCAAATCGGGAGTTCAGCGACTGTGTGGTCAGTACCTACGAGTTACATTGGTCCCTTGGGAGGTGTTGGTGCCACCCACGGGGACGTTTGGGGGCTGTTTTGAGTTTTCACCCTCTAACGCCATGTTTTTAAGCCTAAGTCTAGAAATATGCAAATTATTGTTGTATTCTCAAACCGGGAGTCCCGCGGCTGCATGGTCAGTTCCTACGAGTTACATTGGTCCCGTGGGAGGTGTTGGTGCCTCCCACGGGGCCGTTAGAGGGATGTTTCGAGTTTTCCCCCACTAACGCCATGTTTTGCCTAAGTCTAGAAATATGCAAATTACCCTCGTAGTCTAGAAATATGAAAATGTACTTATTTTCTTATAATATTGTAAGAAACAAGTTCATGAGGTGCTGAAATGCATCTTCAAAAACCCTATGTAAAAGGCTCCCATAAAAAGGGTTCCTAGACCTTTGCATTATCTTGAATAGAGATGATTCTTTTAAATGCTTGAGAAGCTTTGTCTCTTAATTGATTGTTTTGAATTTACTTGTCATGAATTTTTCCCACAAACCATTGTCAAATTTCAACTTTCACTATAATTTCAAGCTAGTTGCTGATAGAATATCTTCTACACTTCTAATATTTTGGCCTCCTTCCTCAAAAGGAAAATATGATTTTTCCCACTTTAACCAATGGTAGTGTTTGTCTTTGGAACAACCTCCCAAAAAGAATTTGTTAAACAGAAAATTTGTTCTCCTTAAAACAGTTATAGGAGTCCTAAGAACTGATAAAATATGGATGGGGATAGATGATAACACATGATTTATGAGAGTAACTCTGCCTCCTTGTGAAATAAGTTTGGAAGACCATCCAAAAATATTTTTTTTGATGTTATCCAGCAGCTCAGTAAAGTGAGATATCTTCTTTCTACCTTTAGCTAAAGGACAACCCAAGCATTTTATAGGGAAATTTTTATGTGACAGACCTGTAAGGTTGCATATGCCTTTAATTGTACTAAGCCTTGTATTTTTATCCATATAAAAGAGGTTTTAGTTATATTCACTAACTTCCCAGAGAATGATTCATATTCTTCTAATACTTTAAAAAAAGCTTTAATAAACCTCTGGCCTCCATTACTAAAAATGATTATGTCATCTGTAAATCCCAAATGAGTCAGTAATAAGCTTCTAGGAGGATGAAATAATGGAGTGACTTTATTGAAACTATATAACTTGTCTAAGTTTTTGCTCAACACTTCAGTAACAAGGATAAAGAGACTAGGAGACAAAGCGTCTCCCTGTGTAAGGCCTCTAGATGAGTTGAAAAAACCAACACTTTGAATTGCCTTGATAAAATTCTCTTTGATAAATTCCCATAACTTTGTGTAAAAAACACTTCTAAAACCATCTGGGTTATGAGTACTTCTTCTATTGAGATTATTAATAGCCTTGAATATCTCCTCTTCTATAGGAATAATTGCCCATGCAGTATGAAAGTTTAGTTATTCCCTTCTTTAGTATCCTCCAAAACTCCATAACTGGATAGGTATAACATGCTAACTGGATATGTATAATATAGTGACATATTATGTCATATCCAGTATATTGCAACATACTACACAAAACTGAAAATACCAACTTTCCCCTGAATGGATAGAAACAAAGTAGACTGCTTCATTATTTTTTTAACACCGAAACCGACCGGTCATATAAGCAAAATAGAAAGTTAAACATGAGAATAAATATTTGGAAAATATGTTGTGTGACAATTCAGAGGCAAGGTTCTCAAAATAAGCTGGGTAATAACTTCGGTTTAAGGGAATTATGTGTGTGCGAATTAAAAAAACCTCGTACTCTTTGCGGCGTATATATACTGTACATATATGCATATATATGCAGAGCAGTATATATACTAGTATATATACTAGTATATGTGCAGTATATATATACTTTATATATATGCATATATATACCATTATATATACTGTATATATATGTAGTATATATATGCAGTATATATATACGCTGCAGTGTGTGTGTGTGTATGTGTGTGTGTATATATATATATATTGTGGGTACCCAAAATTAAGACCATGGGCCTGGATGAGTAGCCCAATTCTGGCGGCCAAAGTCTAGGTCCCCCACCTCTTATTCTGAATATGATCCGGTCTCTTCCCACGTTCCCATTAAGGGAGGTTATAGGGAGAGATGGAAGACGTGGGGGAATCCATCACCCTCACTTACCTAAATGTACATGTATATATATAAAACCCTAGGTCCGGGGCAAAGGGACAAGTTGTATTCTCTGTAACCACTCTCCGGAGTATATAGAAATAATACTGACTGCACCACCATGGACGTAGGCACATCTTTGCTGAACCACGTACATACTTTATTGTGTGATTGTCATTTTACATTCCTTATCCTTATTTGGTGCTTGCCTTTCTCTTATTCATTTGTGTTGCACAATAATTTTCACCACAATTGGCGTCGTCTGTGGGAAGCGTTTATCTTCACTGAGAAAAGCCCACACCAAAAAAGGAATTTAAAATGTCCGATCACAACAGCAATGCCCCCTAGGCAGGGGATATTCAAGAACTACCTGCTCCTCGCAGGATTAGGTCTGAAGTTCGATGTTCAGATCAGAGGGCTCGCTTGGAAAAGCTAGCCTCAGAAGAAAGCCAAGGACCAGCGAGGTCCACACAGATATCCAGATTGATTGATGCATACGAGGCAAGGCTCCACGAGCAGAGGGAGTCTTCTCGCAGGTACGAGGCTGAGAATTCTCGCCTGAAAAGAAGACTGGAAAGACTAGAGAGGGAGCTTCATCCTGATAACAGGAGACGTCCATACCGCACTCCTAGCCCTCAGGCGAGCAAGTCTCGCAGCCGAGGAAGGAGCCCTAGGTGAGGATCTCAAAAGGTCGAAGTAGGCGAATCAGACGACGACCTTCGCGAGCAGATGCGAAGAGCTCGTCGTTACCAGAGCCCTGCTCGCAGTGATGAGAACATACGAAATCTGGTCCGCAGGGAGATAGACCAACATCCTGCCCACCACGGCACCAGATCGACCCGAGAACTCTCTAGGCGAGCTCTCAAAACCCAAATGAAATCACCTTTCATGAGAAAAATTGAGGAAAAATAATCCCCTAAGAAATTTTCCATTCCAAGATTCAAGATTTATGACGGTAAGACTGATCCCATTGATCACGTCAGGCAATATCGACAGGCCATGACCCTCTAGAACCATCGGGACGCGCTAATGTGCTAAATTTTTCCTTCGAGCCTGCATGACGTAGCGCAGAAGTGGTTCGAAAGGCTCCCCCACCGGTCAATCAGGAGTTTCAAATCCTGGCCGAACTTTTTACGGCCCGATTCATTGCCAGTAGCTCCCATCCCAAAAGGATAGGTGCTTTAATGACAATGAAGAAAATGCCTCAAGAGACCCTTCGAGACTATGCAAAGAGGTACTGAGAGTTATTCAATGAGATCGAGGATTGCGCAGAGGAAGTGGCAGTGGCCTCTTTCAAAATTGGACTCCCTAGTTCTTCCCTTTTATACCAATCCTTGACGAAGAAGGAGGCTATGACTATTGACGACCTAATGGCTCGCATCGAAAAGTACACTAAGGTAGAAGATGTCACCCGCCTTAGTTTAGGAGAAAAAGGTCGAGCCAAACTCATTACCAAGGGAAGTGACAAAGCTGAGAACCAGAAGAAAGGAGGGAAGAACGGGGGCAAAAATGGCTCTAAGAACGGAGGAAATAATGACACGTCGAAAGCATTTCAGGCCGTCAACACCATCTTTAAATAACTAATTTACAAAATTCTCGCGAAGATCAAAGATGAGCCATTCATCAAGTGGCCCAGGAAGATGGGAGGAGATCCCTCGAAGAGGAATAATGCGCTAAGATGCACTTTTCACAAAGAAGGAGGACATAAGACTGAGTACTGCAAGGATCTTAAGTCTCACCTCGAGGAACTAGCCCAGTCTGGGCATTTGAACGAGTTTGTGGAGAAAAGGGTAGAGAAAGTGGCTGCCAGTAGAAAAGTGAGGCCTGACAACGTGCTCGAAGATGACGCTGGACATGAGTTTGCGGTAATTCACGGGGCATCTGATGCCAAGCAGATACAGGGAAATTCAGCTCGAATGGCGATGAATAAACTTACAGCTGTAATGTAGGCTTTTCAGATCGATCCAACAAAATCACAGTCAGGAAAGCGCCGACAAGCAGATGTCGTCAACTATAACAAGCACATTGTTTTCACAGATGAAGATCTGTTGGGAGTAAGGACCCCGCATCACGATTCTCTGATCATTACCCTCGGGATAGCTAACTTTGACGTCAACCAAGGAAGCTCGTCCGAAGTAATGTATCTTGACCTATTCAGAAAATTGAAGTTAAGCGTCACCGACCTAAAGGAGGCTACCGTACCTTTAGTTGGCTTCGCTGGAAAAGTAATTATGCCTTTGGGAAAGAATGTACTACCGGTGCGGGCTGGAAACGTCTTTAAGATGATCGAGCTTTTGGTAGTTGACATCAACTCTCCATACCAGGCCATCCTCGGCAGGGGATGGCTCCATGTGATGAAGGCAGTCTCCTCGACCTACCATCAGAAACTCAAATATGTGATCGAGCGAGGAGTAATGGAGATCCACGATGATCAGGCAATGGCGAGAAGGTGTTTCATAGCAGCCATCCGACCAAAGCTAGAGAAGAGGGCCGAGCAGCCCAGCGAGAAGGTTGAAAAAGTTCTGACACCTTCTAAATAGAAATTAAAGTATGGAAGACCTGGAGTGGAGGAGACCAGGCTCCTCCCCTCTGAACGGGTCGTCGAAGACCTGGTAGAAGTTATGGCCGGAGAAGGCGATAGTAATAGAGTCTTCTTGATTGGCGCATCTCTCACCGACTAATAACAGAAGGAATTAACAACCTTGCTGAGGCGCAACGTAGATGTTTTCGCATGGGAATCATATGAGCTACCTGGAATCGATCCTAGTATGGTCTGTCATCAGCTGCACGTCGACCCCACCTTCAATCCAATCACGCAGAAGGCACGGCGAACTGCACCCAAGAAGGCTAAAGCGGTTGAAAAATAAGTGGAAAAACTGTTGGATGCAGGATCCATACAGGAGGTACAATTCCCCAAATGGTTATCCAACCCAGTAGTAGTTCCGAAGAGCAATGGGAAGTGGAGAGTTTCCATCGACTTCACTGACCTCAATAAAGCATGCCCTAAAGATAGTTTCCCCCTCCCAAAAATAGACCAACTAGTAGACACCACCGCAGCTCACGAGCGAATGAGTTTCCTGGACGCATACTCAGGGTATCACCAGATCCCCTTATAGGCCCCAGACCAGGACAAAACGGCGTTCATCACGACAGCTGGGTTATTTTGCTACAAGGTCATGCCCTTCGGGCTCAAGAATGCAAGGGCAACCTATCAGCGGCTGGTTACCAAAATGTTCAAGGGTCAGATGGGAGACACCATAGAGGTCTACATCGATGACATGCTCGTTAAAAGTAAGAAGAAGGAAAATCACCTCTCCGACCTGTCAAGCACCTTTGAAATCGTCAGGAAATACCGAATGAAACTTAACGCGAGCAAGTGTTCCTTCGGTGTCCAGTCAGGAAAATTTCTTGGGTACTTGGTCAGTAAGAGAGGCATAGAGGCTAACCCAGACCAGATCGATGCAATCAATAGGGTGCAACTCCCTTGCACAATTCGGGACGTACAGAAGCTCACAGGTATGCTCGTTGCCCTAAATCGCTCCATCTCTAAATCCTCCGAGAAGTGCCGGCCTTTTTTCCAGCTTCTAAAGGGAAGCAAAATGATAGAATGGAGCCCAGATTGCTCACAAGCATTGATCTAACTCAAGCCTTACTTAAGCTCTCCACCACTTCTCGTCATACCATAGCTGATAGATTCTTTGTACCTGTACCTCTCCATTTCCAACCACAATATCAGCTCTGCATTAATATGCAAAGTTGCCGGAATCCAGCACCCCATTTATTACGCAAGTAAGACCTTACTAGACTCCGAGAAAAGGTACCTACCATTGGACAAGCTCGCCTTTGCACTAGTAGTAGCCTCGAGGAAGCTGAAGCATTATTTCAAAGCTCACACTATCATCGTCATTACATCACATCCCCTTAAGGCAATCTTAAGGAAAGTGGATTTGTCGGGCAGACTTTCTAAGTGGTCAGTCGAGCTCGATCGATTTGACATCCAATTTCAACCAAGGACAACTATCAAGGGTCAAATCCTTGCTAATTTCATAGCCGAATTCATGGGCGGAGAACCCTCCAACCAGCCTCAACCAGCAAGGCAAAAGGAGAAACAATCCACAGAGGAAACCTGGAAACTGTTTGTTGATGGAGCCTCTAACTCAAAGGGGGCATGGGTAGGCATTGTCCTCATTACTCCAGAAAATACAATCCTTGAACAAGGAATTAGGCTTGGATTTACAGCCTCCAACAACGAATCGGAGTACGAAGCCTTAATAGCCGGCCTCCAAAAGGCGCACACTTTGGGAGCAAAACATTTACAGGTGTTCGGCGATTCCCAACTAGTTTCCAATCAGATAAGTGGAGATTATAATGCAAAAGATGAAAGTATGGCAGCTTACCTCGCCTTAGTGAGAAAATTAATGTAGAGCTTTAAAGAGATCAACGTCCAGCAGTTTCCCAGTGGACAAAATAGTCATACTGACGCCCTGGAAGCCCTGAGTTCGGGAGTTGACTCCGACCTAAATAGAACTATCCCCATCGATTTCCTCACTCCTCCGAGCATTAACCACAACAGCAATCCACCAAACACGGAACAGGTACTCCAGGTGGGATTAGCCCCTAGCTGGATGGACCCCTTAAGGGACTATTTAAAGAATGGCACGTTACCGAATGACAAGAAGACTGCCCACCAGATAAGAGTCAAAGCAGCTCACTTTCACTTATCCCCAGAAGGCAACTTGTATAAGAAATCCTTCTCCGGTCCCTACCTCCAATGTGTCCACCCAGGGGATGTCGAGCAAGTGCTACACGAGCTTCACGAAGGAGTCTGTGGGAGCCACATTGGGGGAAGGTATCTAGCCTTTCGAGCAATGAAGGAAGGCTATTGGTGGCCATATATGCAAAGGGACTCTGCGGTGTATGTCCGCAAATGCCTGAAATGCCAACTTCACGCTCCTATGGTCCACCAACCCGCTAGTGATCTAAAATCCCTGTCCAGCCCATGGCCATTCGCCCAATGGGGAATGGACATCGTGGGACCACTACTTACCGCCACCGACAATCGTAAATATTTGTTGGTTACAACTGACTACTTCACCAAATGGATCAAGGCGGAACCCTTAGCGAACATTTGAGACGCTGATATGATAAGGTTCATATGGAGGAATATAATCACTCGTTCGGCATCCCCAGGACCATCATCACCGACAATGGAACACAGTTCGAAAGCGGCTCCTTTCAGAATTTTTGTAACGAACACGGCATCAGACACCACTTCAGTTCTGTGGCCTACCCACAGAGTAATGGCCAGGCTGAGGCTTCTAGTAAAACTATGATCGATGGATTGAAGAAGCGGTTGGAGCGAGCCAAAGGTGCATGGGTAAATAAACTACCCCACATCCTATAGGCATACCGAACCACTCCTCGACGAGCAACAGGAGAAACCCCATTTTTGCTGACATATGGCATGGAAGCAGTCATCCCCCTAGAAGTAGGTTTGCTAACAATGAGGTCTAACCTTGTCGACCAGGGCCATAATGATGAAGCATTGCTCGTTGAGCTCAACCTAGTCGACGAGCGCCGTGAGCTATCCCTATTGAAACTAGCGAGCTATCAGCAACAGCTCGCGAGGCATTACAACAAGAGGGTTAACACGAGGACATTCCGAGTTGGAGACTACGTTCTAAGGAAAGTCTTGGGCAGCGCAGCAAAACCATCAGATGGCAAGCTAGGCCCAAACTGGGAAGGACCCTTTAAGATAACCAGGGACAATCTGCAGGGCGCCTATCACATGGAAATGATGGAAGGCAGGGAAATACCACGAGCATGGAACGTAGACAATCTCAAGAGATTCTATTTTCAGATTTTTCTTTTATTCTTTTGTTATGAAACTAGAAGATCATTTCCCTTATCATTAATGAAAGTTATTTAATGGGTTACATTCTGATAAGTAACAGTTGCATTTATTGCACACCTTTTCCAAATAACAGGCACATTGATCACCACACTATAGCAGGGGAATATCCCTCCTCAGGTCATCGTTATGAAACACGAAGGACCTCTTAGCATTGCCCTTGGCAATATATGAAGCCCTACAGAGGATCCTTAGGCAATATGACCAAATTTATTCTGGTCATCAAACCTTCTTTGGTTGAATAAAATCTTGATCGGATGAAGCATCCAACACCAGGTGTGTCCTCGCCAATTACCCCACTTAGGCCTCAGGGAGTGTGACGACACAACCTAAAAGGTAAAGCGGTTCACAATGGTATCTCGGTATTATACTGGACTGGGAGGACACTCGCATGACAACAGAAACTTAGAATATCATAAAGAAGAAATAATATGAAGAGTATGGTGCACTTTTTTAGTCCGCATAATTGCCCAAAACATAAACTTTTTATTAATTTATCATATTTATAGCAATGGTGATACATGTTTAGTCGGCGAGCTCGCCCAAAGCATTTACATTACCAAAAATACAAAAAAAAACTAGCAAAATCTCAATGGGGGTGAGGCCTCTGAGCGAAATAATCATCCACTCGAGCTCTTCGTTTGTCATTTGGAGCAGGAGCTAACTCTTCCTCAACCTCATTCGCATCCGACTCCAATAATTGCCGAGGGATGGCATCGATGGGGATCCCTCGATCATCCCTCCTGAAGAGGTTAGGCATCAGGATAGAGGGAGAAATCTCATGGTGATACCAAAGCATCGATTTCCTCGGGACTTACAGCTCCTTCAAAGCACTCAGCCATTCCCTGACGAAGGAAAGCTCTTCGATCTCTGTTAACCTTGTTGGAGCATCTGACCAGCCCTGGTCGTAGCCATCAGACCACACTTGCCGAGGACCTTTTTTGAACAAGTGCCGCAACCGAGTAACATCCCTCTGAATCCCAACAGCGATCACATATGTTTGACAAACGTCACCAAGAAGTTCATCCATCTCCCTCTCGCGAAGCTCTTCCATTTCCCTATCTCGGCCTCGGGTGCTCCTGCCAGCTCGCGTCGATGAAGAACCCCGCAGCACAGGAGGAATATCACTTCGACCAGCTCTGGCTCGCGATGACGAGGAACCCTGTAATACTGATGGAGCAGTGCTCCGCGCATTCTCCTTAAGTCGTGAGACCTCTCTCCTCAGAACCTCATTCTCTTACTGAAGCATCTCGCTAACCTGGTTGATCTCGGAAGCATCGAGAAGATTTGCCCTCAATGCATTCACTTCCTCTTGCACTGAAGCGCCAACCTCTTCCATCTCCTGGAGCCTGTCCTTCAGCTTGGCCACAAGTTCAGATTGCTCCTTATACTTCTAATTCCTAGATCTAAGGGATTTGCAAAGCTTAACGAAGGCCTGGCGAACTTCAGGACTCACATTAGGACCAAGGGTCCTGCCCAATTGAGAAGTAGCAGAAATGTAATCATCAATATCAATCGACTATGAGCAATAAAAAGATAAGGAGAGAAGAAGACAAATCAGTGCGAGGAGAAAAGGAGCCTTTTTATTAATAATGAATGAAGTTACATTAAACAGTAAAAAGAAAGTTTACAGACAGAAAAAAAGCGAAAATACAAAAGCAATCCTAGCAGATAACTAGTTAACAACCTCAGGCAGCCCAGAGGTCAATGGCCCTTTCCCCTTATCAGCATCAGCAGGGGCACCACCCTCGGCAGAAGCAATCTCTGTCGCCACAACGAGGGAAGCATCAACAGGAGTCATTTGGGGGATAGAGTCAGCACCTTCAATGGCTGGGGCAGGGAATTCATCCAAGGTTATCTTCGGAACCGGGTCATGCTCGTCAAACACGGGAGAATCGATGTCGACGCCAGCAGCCAAAAGGGCCTTGTTCCAGCCCTTTTTGAAGTTCAGACGACTAATATAGCCTATCTGAACTTCAGCGTCCTCGTACGCTGTAGCCCAACCAGAATTGTATGAGTCCTCCTTGGCAGTGACAGCCTCAGACTCCTTCTTCTTCATGTTGTCCTCAATAATTGCTAATTTGCTCGAGCAAACCAGGTCGTAGGCCTGCCGCAACTCTTTCAAATCCTTGACTGATGCGTCCTTCTCCTTGTTGGCAGTAGCAAGAGCCAGGTCGAATAAAATCCGAGCAGCGTCAACGGCTTTAAAGCTAGCCTCGAGCTCTTTACCCTTCAGCTTCAGGGCAGCATTGGTCTCGTGCTAGGTGTTCGTGACTCTTACCTGACCGTTTTGTGTCTATTTTACGTTTTCACCCTTCGATGGCATGTTTTTATGCTTAAGTCTAATTTTTTTACAGATTTATGTCATATACTCAAACCGGGAGTCCGTGACTATGCGGTCGGTTCCTACGAGTAACATTGGTCTCGCGCGACAAGTGAATAAAATGAGCGGTCACAAATTGCAAACCCAAGAATAACTTTCGAACCATGACTAATTTTTATCCCCATTTTCAGATCTCTCCTATTCATCTCGGACTAATCAGGAATATCTTTAAGCTAATAAACAAATGGTTACCAATTAGTTTAATGTGAACCATTGCAGAGAAATTGACACGCCTTAAACCTAGAAAGTGACAATCCATTGGATAATGCCTTCTTTTTCTAGTGTTCACCCTAACTATTCTTTGTTCAAAAGTTATGTTCCCCCCCCCCCCCCCCCCACTGGAAGTGACAAAAACAAATGAGCCAACAATACCCAAGCTATAGGGGGCACAAAAGAATTAAAATTATGGGTTTAGACATAAATAGGATCCAAACCCAAAATAATTAAAAAATTGAATCAATGAATATTTAATCTTAAAATAAAGTTCAT
Source organism: Sambucus nigra (assembly GCA_949130495.1). NCBI lineage: Eukaryota > Viridiplantae > Streptophyta > Magnoliopsida > Dipsacales > Adoxaceae > Sambucus > Sambucus nigra. The sequence goes on along the minus strand of OX422217.1, from coordinate 154,569,199 downwards.
CATAGGTCTATCCATTACCTGGATATTTTGCTACACCCAACGCCAATCAGAACCTTCTCTATGCCAGCAGTGATTCAATTTCATATTATGTTTGATAGTAGTTTGACCCCAACATCAATGTATCCTATGACAGTGAAAAAATAATGAATTTTTTGCAAACAGTTATGTTCAATTAAAAAAATGGTAGAACCAAAAAAACAAATTCAAAACCAAAGGTAGAAAACCAAAACTTGTTCTTGCGTCACTAACTGCCCCAACTTGACTCGTGGTAAACTTGTGTGAACTGAAATTCGTTAATCCTCATTGATATTTTCTTTCATGTATATAAGGATTATTACTGAGAAAAAAATAAGATGCACACATATTGAGAAGATTACAATTGATTTTGATTACATTTCAAAATCCAATACTTATTCAATTTCAACAATTATATAAAATGGCATAACAGGTATATCATAATATAACCAACACCAATCTAATTAAACCAGGTATATGTCTATTCCTTTTTTTTCACAAGGACAAATCTAAAACCAAATTGAAAATACCAAGGCCAAAAACAAAATTAACACTTACAGAATTCCTAAGGGACTATTTGTTTCTTCTAAACCCCAACCCGGTCTCCACCCGTCTCCACCGCATACTATTTAGGGTTTACTAAACCCTAATATTTTTTTTGACATAAATCTATACATACACACACACATACAATCTATACATACACACATGTACAATATAGGATTTATTGACGAAAAAATAATTTATTTGTTCATAGTTACACACATAAACATACATATACACATAAATCTATTCACACACACACACATATATAAACATAAATCTATACATACAAACACATACACACATACAAACATAAATCTACACATACATACACCGAAATTAGGGTTTTAGATAGAAATCACAAATCCAAATGAAATCAAAACGAATCAATACATACCAGGGTTAATCCAAATGCAAACCAATTGAAATCACTTAACCCTTGCAAATCCATTCGAAATTCAACTAAAAATCGCACTGAGAAGCAGCTGCCTTACTCCAAATAAAATTAATGAAATAATAAGCAGCGGGGCGGGTGTTTTCTTTTTTTTTAAGACCTGGAACTGGTCACGGCCAATAGCCGTGACCCCATACGCGCGACCCTTAAAACGAAGGGAAGACAGAGTTGGGTTCTTCAGATCTGGTCACGGCCTAGAGCCGTAACCCACCATGCGTGACCCTTTCCCATGCTTGATTGAGGTATGGTCACGGCCCATAGCCGTGACCCATACTAAGAAATGGTCACGGCCCAGAGCCGTGACCCTAAATCTGTGATGCGCAACCCTTTTTCATCAACCCTAGTGCTTGAATACGATATGGTCACGGCCCATAGTCGTGACCCATACCAAGAAATGGTCACGGCCCTAAGCCGTGACACTCAATGTGTGTACTATCTTCTTCGTCATGCCATGGGTCACAGACTTAGGCCGTGACCCCTCCGTAACCAAGCTTGGAGGGAATTTTGGCGCGAGTTTGGCTCCAAGATGGTCACGACCTAGTCACGGCCCAAGTTCGCGACCACCGTGGTCACGGACTTGGTCTGTGACCACTTCTAGAGCATCGATAATTTAGTGTGATAATAAATATGGTCACGCCAAATATTGAGTGGGTCACGGCCCAAGTCCGCGACCAGCTGGTCGCGGACTTGGGCCGTGACTCATTGGGCGTGACCATTCGCGGGATTTGGTGTAGTGGGAGCAGGGTGCGTATAGTCCTCAGGTCATATTCGTCCTTTATTTATTGTTTGATTTTATTCAGGGTGAGAAGTATTGGGTATGAGTTGTTCTCACTTTCGGTTTCGACCTTATACCGCTTCCTATACGTTTGGATTTGTTTTATTGCCATGGCGGTGTGATAATAATCTGATATATGATAACTCGAGATAAAGTGAGTAATTCCTGAAAGATGATAACATTGTGAAGTATTTTGTATATCCATAAGTGATTGAATTTTGGATATTTATATGTACGCTAAGTGTGTTATGTGTACTTGCTTATTAGAGTTGTATGGTTGTGCTTTGTAACTTGAGAAATGTTATAGACCCTAAATGGTTTGGAGCATTATCTTATTTATGTGTTTAGAGATTATTGCTCCCCATATGTATTCGTAGTTAAGGGTACCAAGGGCATAATGGACCTCAACGACCAACATTGTCAAGGAGTAGTGTATCGGGGGTTCCTTGTTTGGATTTCGCTTGCGAGATGTCCCACACACGAAACCCAGGGCAGTGTTGGGAGTGAGGATAAGTTTAATCCTTAGTACTGAGATTTATATGTTATGGTAGAACAAGGTTTTATGAGAATTTACTGGAGTAATATTTTATATAAGTAATCAATGTTATATACGTCGTGCAATGAGGGCATAATGAATCTCGACAATCAACAGTGCTAATGAGTAGTGTATCGGGGGGGGGTTCCTTGTTTGGATTTCGCATTGCGAGACGTCCCACGCACGAAACGTAGTGCAATGTTGAGAGTTGGGAGAAGTTCAGTCCTTAGCATTTTGATGCTAATAACTCGTGTAATTTAATAACTAGAATCAGATAAATTCTAGTAAGAGAATATGTATAAATATATTATTTATAAGAGAATAAGTTCGGACGTATATTTGGGTTACGGTAGAATCGGATGTTGTTGGTTATATTAAAGATGATGGGTTACATGAGTGTTGTTTTGGGTTTAGGTTAGATTGGCTTGCCCATAGTTATTGTTGGGCAGTTATTTAAGGATCCTGTGAATGCGTTTAGGTGCGCACTCTGGTTGAGAGGTGAGTTGGATTTTCTGGAGAATGTGACTCCACTTAAATCATGTTATAGTGCATTTATAATTATTATGCATTTTAATGCACTTGCTAAATTTTTTTCACCTCGGGATCTGACCCGTTTATATTTTTTTCTGCTATATATATTGTATTATTTTATGTGTTCCTCCGCAAGGATGTAAATGTTGCTTTCTATCCAGTGTATTCGTGGAGTTGTGGCAGTAGCGGACTGTCACGGAATTTTAAAATAGCCATTTCCTATCTTTTGTAAATCTAGATTAGGATTCAGTTTGTATATCGGGTTTACACCCTAGAGTTGTAGTTGGGGCATTTTTTTATATTTCTTTTCACAGTTCTTGTATTGTCTGTCACCCGACAGCATGTTTCGAGTATTTCCTTTTGTGTATTTCTGGTATTGTATAGAACTATTCTCTTTTATCTTAGCATGTGTGTGTTATTTATCATGCTCTATAGTTATTATATTGTTGGTTGGTTATTGCATTATATGTTTTAAAAAAAAATTGGCACCCTCTTTTTATATTATTGGGTAGTTAGCTATGTTTATTTTGTATCGTCAGTTGATGTTGAGAATGATCCATTTGAGATTCCTGATTTATTTTAGTATAGGGTTAGCCACCCGTTATTATTTTAAGCGGGGTGTCACACTTACAAAATCCAGTGGATAAAAAAAGGAGCAATGGCTAGAGTTACTGAGGTATGCAAAGTCCCTCTATTAATTGATAAAAATTAAAAAGATGTTGTTACGTGTGATGCCATAGATTTGGATGTTTGTCTTATCTTATTGGGTCATTCGTGTCTATTTGATACTCATATAAAACATGATAAGAAATAAAATGCATATGAAATTTCTTGGGACAACAAGAAGATTATCTTGTTACCTTTGAAAAAATGGTATCAAATTCTTAAATCTTCCAAAGAAGTTGGAAATATGTTCTTAACAATTGAGGAGGAAGAATTTACAAAATACTTGGACGAAGCTAAAAGAGGATTGGCAATAATATTTAAAGAATGGGTGGTTAAACCTATTGTATTTCATAATTCACTCCAACCATTATTCTCTGAATTTTAAGGTTTGGTATTGAAAGAACTTCCCGATGGCCTGCCTCCCATGAAAGATATTCAACTTCAAATTGACCTTATTCATGGATCTAGTTTGCCTCATTTTCCACACTGCCGAATGAGTCCTCAAGAACATGATATTCTACAAGAACAAGTTGAAAATTTACCTAGAATAAGTTGATTCAAGAAAGCAAAAACCCATGTGCAGTCCCTTATTTACTAGTACCAAAGAAGGATGGAAGTTGGAGAATGTGCAATGATAGTCATGATGTTAGAAAAATTACCATGAAGTATATCTTTCCTATTCCTAGATTGGAAGGTATTCTTAATCAACTAAGTCGAGAAAAAATATTTTCCAAAATCGATTTACAAAGTGGTTATCACCAAATAAGCATTCGGCTTGGTGATGAATGAAAAATAACTTTCAAGACAAAGGAGGTACTATATGAATATCTTGTCATGCCTTTCGATTTGTCTAATGCTCTTAGAACTTTCATGAGATTTATGAACCCAGGATTTAAACCATTCTTAAATAAATATGTATTTATTTATTTTGATGATATCTTGGTTTATAGTGTCGATGAAGAAGAACATATAGGTTGTTTTAGACTTGTGATGAATGTTTTGAGGGAAAATCAACTTTATATCATGCTTCCAAGCTTAATATTTTTTTGATTAAATTGTAGGGGCAGAATGTATTGGTATGGATGAATAAAAAATTAATGATATCCGAGAGTGGACTATACCTAAATCCGTTGGTAATGTGCAAAGTTTTATGGGATTATCATCATTTTGTAGAAGATTTATCTATAATTTTAGCACTATTACAGTACCTATCACGGATGTTTTGTAAAAGAGCAAGTTGTAGGATCAAGAAACTAGTTTTGCCTTGATTAAAGAGAAGCTTTATGTAACCCCATTATTGGCATTATTAGAATTCTCCAAGGTGTTTGAATTAGAATGTGATGCATCCGTTATTGGTGTATAAGTTATTTTATCACCGAAAGGGAAGTTAGATGAGTTTATGAATGAGAATATGGGTGAAGTTGGAAAAATGTCGACCACATATGAGCTAGAATTATATATTGTTTTTAGAGATCTAAAGAATTAGGAACACTAGTTTATGCATAAAGAATTTGTTTTATGCAATGATCATCGAGCACTGAAGAATCTCAATAGTCAAAGGAAGTTAAATCCAATGCATGCAATATGGGTGACGTTCTTGCAAAAATTTAACTTTTTTTAAAACATAGTTTAGGGGCACAAAATAAAGTTGTGAATGCTTTGAGTAGAAGGGTTATATTACTATCAGCATTGTGAGCCGAAGTAACTGAATTTGGACATATAGCACATATGTATGCTGAACATGAATATTTCCATCATATTTGGGGCAGTTGCAATTCAAATAGGCCAATTGAGGATTTCCATATCCAATAAGATTATTGGTTCAAATGAAATTAACTTTTCATCCCATGGTTTTCTGTAAGAGTGAAGATCATTCGAGAGCTCATGGTGGAGGATTAGGAGGACACCTTATGAGGGATAAGATAATCACATTGGCAAGAGCAAGATACTATTGACCTCAACTTAAAAGGTACATGGAACAATTTGTAATGAGATACCCAATATATGAGACAACTAAGGGGCAAGCTCAAAACATTGTCCTATATAATCCATTACTCGTTCTAAAAGGTATATGGTGGACATATACATGGAATTTGTATCAGTTTTACCCCACACTCGAATCGGGAAATATTATATCATTGTTGTGGTGGATAGATTCTCTAAAATTGCTTAGTTTACTACATGTAACAAGACTGATGATGCCTCCAATGTTGTTAATTTGTTCTTTCAATAGATTATTCACTTGCACGGGATTCCTAAGTCCATTATATCAAATTGAGATGTGAAATTTCAGAGTCATTGATGATTGTTTTATGAAAAAGTTTGATACTACTCTAAATTTAGCAGCACGTGACACCCTTAAACTGATGGGTAAATCGAAGTTACTAATCGGACACTTGGTAACATATTGAGATGTCTTTATGGGGGAAGCCAAAGCAATGGGATGTAGCATTATCAAAAATAGAGTTTTCTTATAATATAATGATGAATCAATCCACGGGAAAATCTGCTTTTGAGATTGTGTATACTAAGAAGCCTAATCATGCAATAGACTTGGTGCTTTCACCTAAACTTTCAGGATTTCAGTCCTCATCAGAACATAAAGTGAAATAAATTCAGTATGAGGTAAAACAATATTAAGAGAAAGCCAATCAAAAATATAAAGTAGCAGCAAAAAAGCATCGGAGGCTCAAAAATTTTGAATTAGGTGACTTGGCCATAGCTTATCTTCAAATGGAAGGTTTCCATTAGGTACTTACAATAAATTGAAAAATAAGAAGTATGGGACATACAGGATATCGAGGAATATTAATGACAATGCTTACCTGGTAGATCTTCAAGATAATATGAACATTTTAAACACTTTTAACATAGTTGATTTATTTGAGTACCACCCATCGGATGAACCTCTTTTCTTACAAAACCAACTCGAGGGTGAGTTTTGTCAAAAATGGGGGGACAGACCTATTCTACCACAAAATGAGTTCCTGTCTTAGATACATACAGTTCATAGTTGTTTAGTTGACAATCATCAATTAGATTTACACATTTTGGCCCTACAGTCAATATTATGTATTTGTGGACCTTGGGTAGTACATGCATTAACCCAAGTACATTAATTAATGTACATTCATCAGGAGAGTTTTGTCAAAAGGGGGGACGAACCTAATGTGTCATAACAAAAGTTCCTTCCTTAAATACATACAGTGCACAGTTGACATTCATTAAGTAGAGTTATGCATTAGGGCCATATTGGTATTATTAAGTAGGAAGATGATAACTTGTGCTCTTAGGGAACATGTTTTGAGCCTAAAAATAGTAAGTATTAGAGCTTCACATGAGTATTTGTTCCCTATTAAATGTATGTCGGAACTTTTTCCTTACTATTTTTGGGATCTTAATGTCTGCCCTTAGGGCACATTTTATCAAGATCCTATTATGTATTCAAGGAACTTGAGTAGTGTATGCATTGACCTAAATACATTCCTTAATGTACATTTACCTTGGAATATACATTAATGAATGTACTTGGTTAGATGTTTTAGGAGAAGAATACGGCTATAAATAAGACTCTGTGTATTGTGAAAAAATATTCATATTGTAATATTTTTTATCAAGAATTTTAAAAAGTTTTCTCTCCTCTTATTTCATATTATTCCCTTTAAGATTCAAGGTATTTTTAGAGAGTATTTATCTATAATCCTTAGTTTTGTAAGGAATTCTCTTTTTTTAGTGCTTCCTTTATATTAATAACCTTTTTTCTATTATTTTTAACACCAAACCTTTACTTTCACTAATAGCTCCCTAATGTGACATTGGGACTTGTTATTATTGGGCTTCAAGATGTAGACACTATCTTAGTATCATATTATAAAGTTAATGGGTAATACATAATGAAAAGGGTTTAAGGTTTATTTAATTGTTTAATGTCTGGTAGAATGTGATGTGAGAGTGTGTATTGCGTACTGAAATGGAGACCCGCCAAAAATTATTTTAGCACAGTTAAAAGTCGATGTTCAAATACTTACCAAAGTATTATCGACCAAACCAATTTTTTAATCTTGTTTAAGAATATGGGTGATAAATTATGTGAAAAAAGGTAAATAGAAACATAACACTGGATGTGCGAGGATAAAAATTCGCTAACGGGGAAAAAAATTGGGCCAATTCAGTAATCTCAAAAAAAATTATAAAGAGGACTAATGACTAACACTCATTCTCCATTAACTCACACCTCACAATTTTTTCACAAATTCTTTACAAGTCATATATCTTTATACGCCGATATAAGTTCTCAACATCTCTTGTGTCTTGACACACGTTAACAATGTTGTACAAGCCTTTTTCTTCGAACTTGAAGTTCAAAAATGATTTGAACCCAAAAAAGAGCCTTAAAGATCACAATACTATTGTTGGGAAAAGGCCCTAAAGTGTATGAAAAGGGTGATTTTTGAAAATGTAATTTTGGTAGAATCTACGTCTCCTTTGATATTAATCAGCCTCAAGAAAAAGAGATGATTAAATGCACAGAAGAGAAGAAAGGAAAAAGATTAACTAGATTTGGGAAATGGGTCCCCTCTTTTTCAAAAGTGTGTTCTTATCATCTTAGAAAATAAGAAGATGAAAATACACAATAGCTCTCTTGGTATTTTTGCTCCTGAAAATGATTTGAGAGATATATAAAAATGAAGAGCAATAATGGTTTAAATAAGGAAAATCACACAAGTGGGTTTACCCAATACCAAGGCAAGATACAAAGTCAAATCTCTTACACAAAGCATGTGTGAAAGAGTTGTTGGGGGCTCCAAAGTCCAATTAGCATCCACAAAATTACTTTTTGCACACAAATCAAGAAGATTGTAAAAGATCTAAAAAGCATATTTGCGGGCTTGTACGCTTTGCTGGTACGGTCACTGCAGTGAAGAAAATCTTCATTGTAGCAAACTTGCAGCAATTCAAGTCGCAACAATGACTAGAGATATTTGACGGGGTCTTCAAATGATCCAATGACTAGTGAATCAACGTATCATCGCAGTGAAGGCCTTCGTTGCGGTGATGCTTTAGTGAAGATGCACGTGCCTTTGTCTAGAGTCTTTGCCAAATGACCAACATTTCCTCACATCTAACCTTTGCTCCAACGAAACTTTTCGGGATCACTTAATTTGTTTATTTTGATTTTTTCAAAGATATTCACATAAGCAAAGTTAAAGTAGCAAAGAACACAAGTTTAACACACACCAAAAATTTTGCCAAGATTTAGAAGATTTATAAAAACTCGTGTCATGAGTGTAGGGAATATTCAATATACCTTTTATCCAAAATGTGATCTATGAGTCATATGGAAGATAAAGTGAACTTCAAGATTTTGAACATTGATGAAGCTTTCCGTAGAGGTAAATCAAGAACCCAAAGTATTTTGGTGAATCGAAATGAGATAACTACCTATGAGGGTACAAATGAGTATGTGAATAATTTTGCATGGCAAAATAAGAAAACCCTGTGCTGATTTTTTTTTTACAAATAATAGTACATCTTGGACCAGGCAAGATAACTAATTTTACCTTAGCGTTTGGTTCACTATTCTATTTTTTCTTATTTTCAATATTGTTAAACATGGATTTTTATTAACCATTCATTTATTTCTTTTCACGTGACATATTCCATAGGGATTATATTATGAGTAAAGCTTGAATAAGTGAATTCTTTCAAATTCGATCACATTTTTCAATTATATAGTTTTTCAATAGAGACTATCCATTTTACTATTTAATTGTTTTTTTCCTTTGTTCAATCTATAATGTTTCGGGATGCATATGTTGTTAGGGGTCATATTATTATGACATATTGGGGTGTGTATTCCTAATGAAGAAATAAAATAAATGTGATCTTTGTTTTCCCATGTAACCTTATCTGTAGCATATTGTTGCTAAAATTCTTCATGTAAGTCCTTAATATAAAATAGCAAGATGCTGTCGGGATTTGAAGAAAAAAAATTATCGATGCTTAGGTGAAACTATACATGGAATTCAGAGAAAATGAGTATTATTGTTACGAGTATGGGAGTTTTATTTCAATCTTCCTAAATATTTTGTTAACTTGATATCCTAATTATTAATCTTCAATATCAAAAATAAATTGTATTTTCAATTTCATTCTCTAGAGTTTAAAACTCTACTCTATATTTTTGTGTTCAAGAAGTGATGCAAACTTAGTTGAATGCTTATTTATAGACTTGGTTTTCTTTATTTATAGCTTTCTACCTCTCTCAATGTTTGAAATTATGTGTGTTATATTTACTTAAATGTATCACTCTAATAGAGTGATTAATCTTGGTACATTTATAGGTTACAAATTGGTTATACAAATTTGAATGTGTTTTGTATTGTTTAAGGTGTGAATTTTTCTACTCTTAGTTCACAATATTATTCTTTTTTCGGCTTTAGGTTATTGGAAAGTCATAATGGTGAAATTTATTGTGGAAATGGTTTCTAGAAGCATGTAAATTATGTAATGTCATGGAAAAAAGATATATTACAGATCATCGTTTCACCGGTCAAAGTCGTGTACAGTTAAATTTTTCATATTTAAATGTTACTTTTAAACGAAATTAATATACAATTAACTAATAATACCAAATATAATCTTTAATCTCAATCATAAGAAAGATGGCCAAGTCCTAAGCTGAGGTCTAAACATGAGGATAAGAACATCAACCATTCAATCTAAGGCTCCAGTCCACGACTCAAAAAAAGAGACCCATAAGTCTCCTCGTATGCCCTGTCAAGCACATAATCACCTTCATTATACCTAAGCTCATAATATCAAGGCTCGTGTCATTATATTTGGACCTCAGTTATCCCATATATTACTTGTTCAAGCTTAGGAAGGTAATCAAGGAGCTCATAACCCACGCCTCAGGGAGGTGATTAAAGAAGTTCAGTGGAGTTGTAACAAAAATGGAATATGTCTCTAACAACCTCCTCAAACCTCAGAGGGACTCAGGCCCAAGTAATCATGAATGAAAAACCTCCAGCACCCCGCTCTATCCCTTAGGAATTCTCGTAAACAAACGAAACAAGGGTACTTGACTAATCTGACAGCTTCTAAGAAACTACACTCGTTATTCTACCGCCACTATCAGCTTGTAACTGCTTCCACCAACCCTGCAACTCTCAAATGTAGCAACCGAGCTCTGCCATGACCTCCCATGCTATAAATTATTACTTCTTGTCATCTCAGAGTAGTTGATGTTAGAGTAAAATTTAATATATGAGTTTATATATAAAATACATATAAATTATAGGCTATCAAATAAAAGTAGGCGAATTAAAGTGATTAATTTAAGTTTTGGGCCCTTACTAATGTATTATTAAAGTGTGGGTTTTATTGGGTAGAGACAAACGTAATTTCTATTTTTATGATGGGTTAAAATAGAAATATACGAAATATGAAAAGACACGATTGTGTTATAAATAGAGTTCATGGTCCCCAAATCACACAACACCAATCTTTTGATTCCCATTTTCAGAGAGAAATTTAGAGAGGAAATAAAAGTGTTGATCTGGAAGAGCATAAGACCTCAGACTCAGATATTTTAACTTTCTGTCATGGATTCAGGTACGCTTCTGTAAAATCAATATTTATATTTCTTGATAATTCAGTATGAATGTTCCTGTTTGTGTGATAGTTTTCACAAAATAGAAATTAATCCATCATGTGGTATCAGAGTTATTTCATGTTGAATTGTTGAGAACATATTAGGAAGGTATTGATATTAATTTTCGGCTGCAAATATTTTTTCAAAAAGGTTTAATATTTCAGAAAAATTTTGGATTCAGAAATATTCTCGTTTCATTACGATTCCAACGATATAAAATTCATGAAATTTGGACTGGCGGTTGATTTGATGGTAGTGGAAGGTTAAAGGTTCGACTCTTGGTGTTTCATATTTAAGCCTCTTAAATGATCAAAATTATGAATGATCTCAAGAGGTTTTGAACCCATGACCTTTCAAGTCTGGAGCCAAAGGGGTTTTGAAACCATGACCTTTCAAGTCTAGCGCCAAAAGGGTTTTGAACCCATGTACAAATTTAAATTCAAATTTTGGTGTATTTATATATATATATTTCGAGATAAATTAATTTAAACAATATGTCACCAAAGTGACCTCTTTTGTTCAAAATTAATTTTATTTCAAAATATAAAAAGAATTACGTGCATGTAATTTATGTGAATATTAATCGGCCCAAAGGAAGATTATTTTTTAACAAAATTACATGTGTCACTTTAATAATAAGCACGTGATAATTATTTAGTTTTACATATGAATAATAAATCAGCCCAAAGGAAGAATTATTATTCAATATGTTCTTATTATCAGTGTTTCATTATTACGACAAGATATCACTTACAAGTTAATATTTTTTCCAAAGATCAAATATTAATAGAGTGTCCGATATCTTAAAATGGGATTTGTCCTTTATTTGAATTTATTTTTGATTTAAGACTTATATGAGCTAGTTTTATTTGTTTATTGTTCTTTGATTCAGCTATCAGTTATGCTTCCAACATTACTGCCAGTATTAATTCTATTCCCATGCTTAATGGCACAAACTTTAAGTCATGGCAAGTGAACCTTCATATAGTTCTCGGTGTCATGGATCTGGACCTTGCATTAAGGGTTCCTTCTCCTGCACCTCTTATGGATAAAAGTTCCTCTGGTGATAAAAAGGACTTTGAAAGGTGGTAGAAGTCAAATCGCATGTGTTTGATGATCATAAAGAAGGCCATTCCATAAGCATTCAGGGGCACAATATCAGAAACGATAAAGATAGCCAAAGAGTTCCTAGAAGAAATTAAGAACAGATTTGCCAAAAATGAAAAGACTGAAATAAGTACACTTTTGGCAAGTCTCATCTCAATGAAATATAAAGGTAATAGGAACATTAGGGAGTACATTATGGAAATGTCTCATCTCGCTTCAAAGTTAAGAGCACTTAAGCTTGATCTCTCTGAGGATTTGGTTGTGCATTTGGTTCTGATATCTCTTCCCACACAATTCAGTCAATTTAAGGTGAGATACAACTACCAAAAGGAGACTTGATCTCTTAATGATCTCATCTCACATTATGTGCAAGAAGAGGAAAGACTGAAGCGAGATAAGACAGAAAGTGCTCATTTGGCTAGTACTTCCAAGGACAAGGGGAAGAAAAGAAAGAAGGATAAAGAAGCTGCAGTGGTTCCATATCCAAAGAAAAAACATAAAGAAAAAAGATGTTGATGGTTGGTTCTTCTGTGGAGCTGCGGGACATAGAAAGAAGCAATGTACCAATTATCATGCTTGGCGTGTCAAGAAAGGGTTACCTGAGTTGCCAAAATCCAAATTAAGATAAAAGATATTGGTAACGCTTATTTTGTGTTGGGTATACAAATACACCGAGATCGCTCTCGGAGTACACTTAGTTTATCACAAAAGAGCTATATCGAGAAAGTTCTTAAAAGATTTGGCATGCATGATTGTAAACCAGGTGACACCCCTATAGCTAAAGGAGATAAATTTAGTCTCAGTCAATGTCCCAAGAATGATTTTGAGATTCGGGAGATGCAAAAGATTCATTATGCGTCAGTAGTAGGAAGTCTTATGTATGCTCAAGTATGTACGCGTCCGGATATTGTGTACATTATTGGCATGTTGGGAAGATACTTAAGTAGTCCTGGAAAGGATCATTAGATAGCAGCCAAGCAAGTCATGAGGTACTTACAGAGAACAAAAGACTACATACTCACTTATGGGAAGTCAGAACAGTTAGAGATCATCGGATATTCTGACTCCGATTTTGCTGGATGCCAAGATAGCATGAAATCTACTTCTGGTTATATCTACTTACTTGCTGGAAGTGTTATATCGTGGAAGAGTGTTAAGCAGTCTATTATAGCTTCTTCCACCATGGAAGCTGAGTTTGTAGCTTGTTATTAGGCGTCCAATCAAGGAATATGGTTGTGAAATTTTTTCATGGGGCTGCGCATTGTGGATAGCATTGAAAGACCACTTAAGTTATTTTGTGACAATAAATCAGCAGTATTGTATTCCAACAACAACAAGATTTCTACGAAGTGAAAGTTTATTGACATTAAGTTCCTAGTTGTAAAAGAAAGAGTCCAGAATGGACTTATATCTATAGAGACCATTGGAACAAACTCCATGATTGCGGATTCGCTGACTAAGGGATTACCACCCAAGGTCTTTCATGAGCACACTGCTCATATGGGTGTAAATTCTTTTCAGGATATGTCAGTTTAGTGGGAGTTTGTATTTTATATGCTTTCATAGACATATTTGATTTAATGGATATTGTATGTTTATTTACTGCAGTAAAGTATTAAGTTTATATTCACTCTGACTTTATATGGTTTGATCTCACTGAGGTTTAAGGAGGACCGGTTGGAAATAGGCATGTTAAGATCACATTGCATGAAATTTTCATGCTACACATCAACACTTGATCTTTGTCATTAGTTGCATTGATATATGTGATCATTGATGGGTCTAGTTATGAAATATGTAATGACGATCGCTTTGATTCTATATTGGTGTAATTAATGGACAAGATTGTTAAGATACATAAAGTTTTGATAGCTAAAACTCATGAGCTCATAAAGTATAATTCAAATTTATAAAGTTACATATATATATAGCCCAAGTGGGAGATTGTTAGAGTAAAAAATAATATATGGGCTTATATATAAAATAAATATGAATTATAGGCTATCAAATAAAAGTAGGCCAATTAAAGTGATTAATTTAAGTTTTGGGGCCTTACTAATGTATTATTAAAGTGTGGGTTTTATTGTGTAGAGACAATTAAAATAGAAATATACGAAATATGAAAAGACACGACTGTGTTATAAATAGGGGTCATGGTCCCTTGATCACACAACACCAATCTTCTGATTCCCATTGTCAGAGAGAAATTTAGAGAGGAAATAAAAGTGTTGATATGGAAGAGCATAAAACCTCAGACTCAGATATTTTAACTTTCTGTCATGGATTCAGGTACGCTTTCGCAAAATTAATATTTATATTTCTTGATAATTCAATATGAATGTTCATGTTTGTGTGATAGTTTTCACAAAATAGAAATTAATCCATCATAGTTGACTATATAATGGATGATTTGGGAAGGTTGCATGGATTCAAATACAAGTTATCTTCATATATTGTTAAGTATAACACCTTTTACTTAGCATTTGTAAAAGAACTAGGATCACTTCTTACTCATGCATTGTATTTTAGCACCACACTTAGGTGACTTAGCTTCATTTCAGTCTTTTGAGTCCTAAACAAGTAAGAAGTCTTAAGAGCTCTCTGCTAGTTACAAAGACCTCGTGATCTTTTTTATGACCTTAACCAAAGCCTAAGATTGGACATATTTGTATTGTTCATCATTATATTAAGGAAAATGCTTTGAGTCCCAAACAATTCCCCCAAATCATTTTGGGGGAGGTTTGGGAGAGTTATTTGGGGTATGTAGCATTACTCTTATATTAAATATTCAAGAGAGATACACCTTAAAATTAGACGTGGGTTTATCAGCAGAGTAATTAAACCACTATACATCTATGTGTCCTTGTAATTCCTACTTAAAGAGAGTCTCTTAACGTCTCTATTAGGCATATTTGGTGAGGCTTATGTCTTGACCAATTTCAACCCTATTAGTTTTGCGGTGTCTGGCTCATGTCTTGACAAATTTCAGCCCTATTAGTTTGGCAACATCTGTGTGAATGATTATTCCTCAAATTAATTCTATTTACCTAACCCTGATTTTCTCCCTTACGCCATCATAACTACCAATGCCCAGCTAGCTAAAAGCATGAAGGAGATGGAAGTTCCCAAAAAGAACACAATGGGTAGCTAGCAACCATTTTGAAAAGGTTGCCACCTCTGGTACCATATCTTATTGCATCATCTTCCCATTAAAATAATGGGGGAAGGCCTCAGGCCTCAAATCTGGGTGAGAATGATGGAGAAAGCCGTGTTGAGGGAAACCAAGAGGCTCCCCTTCGCCCCTAGGATCTGTATCCAATCAAAAGATCTCTTGTCTCTCCCAATTATTTACAACTTTTCTAATTTTTAAATTTGAATACTTATATATATATATATATGCATTTATGTTCTTGTGCGGACTATCTCTCATTTTAATAATGCGCACTAGGCATGTGTCACCTGACGGTGAACCTAAAAGGGAGAGAAAGCGCGCCTATAATTTAACCGATAATTTAGGGGTTCACTGCTAAGAGACACATGTTCGGTCCACACTGTTAAAATACGGGATAGTCCGCACAAGAGCATATATAAATATATATACAAGGGTGAATCTGTGCCGATGGCACGGTGAGAAATTTGTTCCCGTGATATTTTATACCCATGTCGGTGGCACGACGATAAATATGTTCCCATTATAAATTTGTTCCTGTGATACTTTGTATTTTAAACATGTCGTCAATAATGCAAATATAAATACTGTTGGTCATCCCAAGGTGTACTCATAATGGCACAGTTTTAAAATTTCTTAAAACATATGAAGTATCAACAATGTGCCTACTAAATTTCAAACGTGTCAAAATGACATTACACGTGTTATTAATAGAAAAACATGCATCGTGTTAATGATGCGCTAGCTAATCGCACCTATATAATGACGATCGAGAGTTAATGACAATAAAGAATAAAAGTCATCAAGAATAGTTTAGAATTATGAACAACCCAATTTGCAATTGTATTATATTATTTTTTTTCTTAAATTATTTCATTGTTAATTATTGTTTTATTTCAAATAACTATGGTGTTTTAGTTATGTGATCGAAACTTTTTATTATGTGATTAAAAATTAATGGCATTGCACGCTGAAAATAATTGATAAAAAGCCGTTCATAAATGTACGGGCGCGTGTCAAGCTCTTGTATTTGTTTTTGTATATATACCATATAGAACAATAGGTTACTGCTTTGCAGGGGCACATATTAGGTCTATTCACAAAGCATGGGAAAAACACAATATGTTTTGAGAATCCATACACGCGTGTCCCAGAAACATGTTTTAAACCATCATTTTGTCTTCCTCTTCATCAATGAAAATCCATTGCATATTACTGCTACTTTTCTTCCATTGCATATTGCTCCAGCTTTTCAAACACTTTTAGTGTAATCTTGGTAAAGGTCAACCAAAATACAATGTGAAATTTCAAACATTATATAAGAAATATCATACGAAGAATTTCATAAAACACTTTAGTGTATATTATTGGAACTCTCACCAGCTGGATTTGTACCTACAAGTGTACAACACATTCAAGTAAGATATGTTGAATATGACTCTGAATAAAGTTCAATATAAATCAACATCAGCAAATAGTGATGTAAAGAATGTTGTATAATCAACATCAACAAATCTCGAGTGTCAAAAATCAAAACAAACTACCGAATAAAAAGGAACATAAGGAACACCAACAACACAGAAAATATTGTTTCTTCAAAATGAAATAAAAACAGATTACATGAAAAAAAAAAATTAAACAGAGTAACTAAATAAAAATCAAAACAGAGTACCTGTAAGGAACACCAAGATTTTTTTACCGAAAATCAACAAAAAATGTAAGGAACACCAAGTGGTCGAACGGAGTGAGATGGAAGAAATACAAAGTTTGTTTTAAGCCCAAAAACCTGGCTATCTCTTCTCAACCGAAGAGAAATCCAACCCGATTAGGTCATCTCACTCATAAAACCCATGGGTATTTGGTTCAAGCCATCGTCGCCTTCAACATCTCATTACAACATATTATAAAAAAAATAAATAACATTTTTGATCAATAATATAAGAAATCATAACCAAAATCTCATGTTCAAATTTCCTTTTGATATTGTTTATGCCTGTTTATATTCTATAAGCAAAAAAAAAAGGAAAAAACCCCAACATTTCGAATATTCAGTGGAAAAATTTTAAAGGAAAAAACCCTTAAGATTGATAAAATTAAAAATGGGTTACCTCCTAATTTCCACATTTAAACATGTCCAGAAAATTCTACTGATAGCTCTGTATGTGCCATGATGGGGGGATGTAAAGTTGTTCAAACTTAGGAAATGTAAGATAAGGCCTAAGAAACAACTAAGAGAATTCAAAATATCTAAATCAGTAAAATTAGATTTGCATCAACAAAGAAAAATACAAATAAAGAAAATAGACTTATAATATACAACTCTCAAAATAAAATAAAATAAAAAGAGAGAGAGTATCCCCATTTAAACATACTTCATCTTTAATGGCATCGTACCCAAAGATGATGTGATTTTTCCCAGAACTCTCAACACAACTCTTTGATGGAACCGTACTTCATCTTTGAAGGAACCGTACCCAAAAATCCTAAAAAAAATCCAAAACTTCATCTTGCTTGCTTCAGACCCCATCTACACCCTTAGGAACCTGCTGATAATCTGCTCAAAGGCGGAAAAGCGGACGGAGGTGGGGAGGCGAATGGAGGAGAAGAGGCGTGGGAGAAGGAAGAGGTGTACCATTGGTCTCTTCAGTCTTGAATATGGAGCTGGCATCAATCCAAAACCCGACGATTGTTGTATTGTCCCTAAGGTTAGACATGGTAGCGACACAGAGACTTGGGGGAGGGTGGTGACGCAACTGAGGGGGGGCGGTGAGGATAGGGGTGAGGGGAGTTTTATTGGGTGAAAAGGGGATCAGTGTTTTCGAGTTGTTTGAGTTTGAGATTCACGGATTCGGCCAGGAAGTTGTAGATCATGGCGCATGGGGGAGGTGGGGAGGCGGCCATAGCTGTGGAGAAGGGGCGGAGGGAGTAGGGGGCTTGTGGGAGCGGCAGGCCAGGGTTAGAAGGGGGCTGATCGTCATGACTATGAGGTATGAAGTGGTTGCTCAAGAGAGAGATTAATAAAGGGAGATAGTTTTTATAGGTTAGATAGCGTGTTTGATAGATAGAGAAATGGCATGCTGACAGAGAGAAATAGAGGGAGACATTCCTTGTAGCCCCTTTTAGCCACTCTAGGTGGCGTGTAGGATAATTGAAAATACCTTTTTATAAGGGTGATTATGAACTGTTTTAAAATCCAACTTCCAATCTGAGCCTTCAGTTGGGTTAAATAAAAACTCCCTCCTCATTCAATCCTATCCGCGAGTTGACAGAGACCAAATTCCTAAGATTTAATCTGAGCCAACAGTTAGGAAAGAAAAAAGTTCCTCATCCTTTATTTTATATATATATATATATATATATATATATATATATATATATATATATATAAAAGTTTAAGCGGGTTGTGGAATTTTTTTTATCCATTTTTAGACCCGTTACATTATATATTTTTGAAATTTTTGTTTTTCTCCTTTTTTTTATACTTTCAGATTTGAAAAAATATAGTTTTTCTTACACTTTTTCTCAATTTTGTAAGTTCCATATTTTTTGGATTTTTACTTATTTATCTTTCATTATTTTCTAATTAAGCAAGAGTTTTAAGTTTCATCCATGACAACTTGTAAGGGAAGGAGAAAGAATGGGAGACAGAGGAGGATAAAGAGGTGAAGAGGAGAGAGAGAGAGAGAGAGAGAGAAGATGGTATTTTTAGATTTTCAGAAGAAAAAAAACTTGAGGCAACTAATAATCAAGTTTAGCCAACTCATCATTCTATTAAAAATTATGGGTCAATGGTGCATTAGATTTTGGGACGGGGTTATTCCCCAAACGATGATAACTAACTGGTGTCAAAGTTTTAAATAATCATTTATTTTATTTATGTTATTTGACAATAGTGTGGTTACAATTTGGCCTTTTATGTATTTCCTAGATTTTAAAGTGTAATTTAATGATTCACAAGTGTACCTATTTATTTTTTGTGTGCTTTGTTTAATTTTTGCATGTACTTTTTTCCATATGTGTACCTTCTTATTTTTGCGTGTGCGTGTGTGTGTGTATACACTACAAAAAAATACTTTTTAAGACGGAACCTTTTGAGAAGCTTAAAATTAATCGTCTTAAAAACTAATCTTTTTAAGACATCTTTTATTCCTTGTCTCAAAAAGTAATACCTAAAAAGATGGAAAATTAGTCGCCGACTCAAAAGATATACTTTATGAGACGGCCACAAAAATATTTCGATTCCCCCTTGTCAGATTTTAGTTTCCCGCTTCCTGTAAGCCTAACAAAAAAAAAGTAAAAAGACACAATAAAGAACCCACATCCCGTTATTCTACTCTTCTTCACATGCCGCACACACCTGTCCTATCCCTAGCCTCGCCCCTCTGGCTCTAGCCTCACCGCCCTAGTAACCATCCATCGCTATCTCCATCGCCCTAGGTAAGTCGTATATCGCTTCATATGTATTTATTTATTACTCGAGTTACATATAATGTGACACCCCGCTTATTAAAATAAGAGGTGGTCATCCTGATACTCCAATAATTACAGGAATCATAGATGGTCCATTCTTAGCATCACTGTAATACAATAAGTTAACGAGATAACCACCCATTATTTTAGAAAATGGATTATCAAAGTTTAATTTGTAAATTAAAGAAAAGAAACATTTAAACAATCCAATTGAAAAGAAGGTGAATAAAATAAAGACATGTATTCGATCAACAATCATATACATAAAAAATAATCGAATAAGCTGTCGATTAACAGACCCTTACAATTAGGTTACACCGAGTATTGAAGTACACTGTCACATAATATAATACAAGTACAAAACTTGGGCAATACGCCCGAATGTGTAACCGATCATAACTAGAATACAAAAAGGTAGAAGCATCTATATCAACTATACCGTAACATCCGCAAAGTGTTACAGCTCCAGGACACTGGGATAATAAAGTCATTACGGGCGTCCTTGCGGCGGAGAACCTCGACGAATAACATTCAAGCAACGCTAAGAAATATAAACGGGTCAGGGCCCGATTTAATATGATTACCAAGTAAATAAAGTGCATGACAGATATGGACAATTTAATTACCATCAATAAGCTAGTTTCGTTCACCATAAATAATGATAAGGAATCTAACCTTTCTATCTAAAAGCATAACCTAACGCAATAATAATGTCAATGATCACAATTCATTTATGCAGGAGAATATAGATAAAATATTACTTAATGAAATTCCATTTTCTTTTTACACAATTTCATTTCACCGTTCCTTTTTCTCATTAGGAAACGTATTCAAAGAAATTTACTTCATAAAGAGTCGTATTATCAATAAAATCCCACTTTAATAAGAATAGTTATATTTCACAACATATAACGATTCTAAGACCATCCTTTCGGGTTTCCCCACTGGATGAGACCCTAAATATCTATCATCTTCCAGGGACTATCACCAAGACAACCTGGGCATCCTACATCGTGTGACGTCGGGAAACGGCCATATACCTTCGACAGTGAGTCATAACCACACTCGAAATTACCTCACTTGGAACAATAATCACACAATATATAATAACTGATCCTATGGCCGAGGACTATATTCACCCTGCATTCACTAGCCAGGGGACTTCACATCATGCGCGTAAATTCCCCTATGATAGCATTGAGAGAGGTGTGTATAAGCAATTTATCATTCATAAGTTATTCCCATTTTAAAATATACATTAAGTCTTTATCCGGAGCCATACACGTTTAATGTCATCATTATCAACTCCCACGTTTACTAAACCCGCAAATTAGTCTTCGAGAAATAATAACGTTACTATAATCCACCAAGCATAGTATACCTCAAACACGTCTCTAAATTTCCACAATTATATAATCCTACTCTTCCCTAGTCTCAAACTAGTTCGTTCAAGAAAGAACCACCCTAACGTCTATTAAATAATCCCGAGATAAGCCCGAGTATCCCCTTTCTAATCTAGTGTAGTTACATACCTAAGGTAAGTCTCTAATACACTTTATTTCATCCTAAGATAAAGTTCCTATGTCCTAAACCTACAAGAAAAGGATTACAAACTAAGTTAGAAAAATAACTTTAAACAGCAGGAATTTCGAATCGATTCGCCCTGGTCGAATCGATTCGGTCTTCAATGCGAATCGATTCGGATGGTTCGAATCGATTAGGTAAAGAGGACCCAACATTCTGCATACTGTCGAATCGATTTGGATAGGTCGAATCGATTCTCTCAATACAGGCCTGTAGCCTACCCCTTTAGCGAATCGATTCGCTAGGGGCAAATCGATTCGCCTGGGCCAGAATGCCCAATTTCGGCTATGGAGTTTAATACTCCAACTTTTACCAAACTCATTCTCCTCCACTTTACCCACACCAACCATCATTAATGCAACCAATAACATCCTACATAAATACTAACTACTATAATCAACACAATATCTATCTAAAATAATGTTTAAGGGTTCAAACACTACAATTTCATAAAACCCCATAATTGTTCAAGTGTTACCAATACACAACCATCACTACATTTTATTCACCTTTAATCATATATTAGCAAGTAAGAAACTTGCCTTAAGCTGAAATCTCATATTCCTTTACGGTAGATGCAAGATCAAACCCAATTTCTTCAATTCTTCTCATTTCTCTTCTTTTTCTCCACAATTCTCTTCTTCTCTCTTTCTCTCTAGGTTTAGGAAGTATTCACTTAAGAAATAAGAGGGGTCGTAAGACTAAAGCGGACACTTAACATTAATTCTCCTCTTTACTTGTTAATACATCGTTAAAATGACTCGTAACTACATTATTAAGGCATAAGATGTCAAAAGTGCCCGAAACTCAAAAATACAACATGACGCTTATTTTGACTATCTTGGTTATTTTGGGACTAACTCCGCCCTCTAAATTGGCATCCGGGATAATATAAAATCACTTCAAGTTCCAACTTCATTTTAAACCATAAATGTCGTTTAAAGCACAACGACACTACAAATCGTAACATGATACTATTTGCATTCACATAACAGTAAATATGCAAAAATCTAGTAAATATTATCTTTTAACTCACTTAAAATAATATTTACCCCATTATCCACTATTTTATAATTACCTCTCATGGAAAATTAATATAAAATCAATTACTCAAAAGTAAGTGTTATTACATACTCCCCCCCTCATAAGAGAATTTTGCCCTCAAAATTTAGGTGTACCTTGCAAAAAGAGATGTGGATACTTTTCTCGCATAACGTCCTCCCGCTCCCACATTGACTCCTCGGCATTGTGATGTCCCCATTGGACCCAAACCAAGGGCACCACTCTAGAGGCCTATGCTCCCCATGATCTAAGATTGCAACTGGTTATTCCTCGTATGATATGTCGAGTTGGAATTCGATATCATCTAAAGGAATATGTCAGTGAGATCCTTCACACCTCTTATACTTTTTCAGAATGAAACATGAAACACATCATGAATCCATTGTAAGTGATCCGGTAAGACAAGTTGATAAGCTACTGGGCCTATCTTAGAAATAATGGGAAAAAGACATACGTAGCGCGGTGCAAGTTTTCCTTTCTTCCCATATCGCTTTATACCCTTCATCAGCGAAACTCGTACCAATACTTGATCTCCAACCTCCAAGTCCACATGCCTTCTATTCGCATCAGCATAACTCTTCTGACGATCTTGAGCAATTCGAATTCAATTGTGAATAAGTTCAATCTTTGAAGAAGTATCATGGATCATCTCAGGTCCAAGAAATTTATTATCCCCTACTTCCAACCAACAAGTAGGTGATCTACACGGTCGACCATATAATGCTTCATTGTGTGCCATCCCGATACTGAATTGGTACGAATTATTATAATCAAATTCGACCAAGGGAAGGTATTCTTCCCAACCTCCTTTGAAATCAAGCACACACATTCTAAGCATATCCTCTAACATTTGGTTGACTCTTTCCGTCTGCCCATCTGTTTGAGGATGATAGGAGGTACTCAACTTCAATTCGGTTCCCATAGCTTCTTGGAAACTTTACCAAAAATGGGAAATAAAATTTTTGTCTCGATCGGGGACTATATTAATGGTCACCCCGTGGAGTCTAACAATCTCCACAATAAATAGTCGGGCATAACAAGCAGTGTTGTAGTCTGTACGTACCGGTAAGAAATGTGTCGACTTAGTTAAATGATCAAAAATCATCCAAATGGAATCATGACCTCTTTGCGATGTTGGTAGTCCCGTGATGAAATCCATCAAGATGATTTCCCACTTCTATACCGGTATTTCCAAGGGTTGTAACAATCCCGTCGGTCGCTGATGATCTACCTTCACCAGTTGACAAGTAGTACATTGGGAAAAAAATTCATAAATGTCCCATTTCATACTCGCCCACCAATATTGACGGCACATGTCTTGGTACATTTTGTCTCCACCAGGATGTACTGCAAACTTGGACCTATGAGATTCTATCATTACGGTCCATCTCAAATTCCCTTCTTTCAGGATAATAAGTCTCTCGTGGAAACGTAACCCACCCCCAGAACTTATAGAGTAGGATTCTGCTCCCTCGGTTAACAATTGTTGCTTACGGTCCTAACAACCTTTATCCCTTCCTTGAGCTTCCACAACCCTTGCCACTATCGTAGGCGTAACGGTCAACACCGACAAAAATGCCCTTGCCACCGCGTCCTCTTGGCTAAGTTCTTTCCATTTAGCCTTCCATACTAGTGCTAACTCCCCCTCAGGTTTTTGACTCAACGCATTCGCCACTACATTAGCCCTACCCGGGTGATAATGAATATCAAATTGGTAGTCCTTCACAAACTCTAAGCATCGATGTTGTCGCATATTCAAATCCTTCAGTGAAAATAAATATTGAAACTATTTGTGGTCCGTGAAAAGACTAAACTTCTCCCCTAGGAGGTAATGTCTCCAAATCTTCAAGGAAAAAAACACTGCAGCAAGTTAAATATTATGAACGGGATAATTCTTCTCATGGGGATTTAGCTTGCGAGAAGCATAAGCAATAGCCCGATGCTCTTGCTATAACACACATCCCAACCCTTGAGGAGATGCGTCTGTAAAGACCAAAAATTCCAATCCCGACCTCGATAACGCAAGTACTGGAGAAGAAGTCAACTTATCTTTCAACTCAGCAAAATACAGTTGACAAGAATCATCCCAAACAAACCTCACTCCCTTTCGAGTTAAATTGATCAAAGGGCTAGCAATCTTAGAAAAACCCTTGATAAATATGCGGTAATAGCCAACCAAACCCAAAAAATTATGAATCTCTATAGGTGTTGTGGGCTGACCCCATTCCCTCGTCGCAACAAATTTACTCGAATCTACCGAAATACCCCGAGCTGTCACAATGTGACCCAAAAATTGTACTTCCTGTAGCCAAAAATCATACTTGTCAAATTTGGCATACAATTGATGATCCCTCAACATCTGCAGGACCAACTATAAATGTTTAGCATGATCGGCCTCCGTTTGAGAATACACTAGGATGTCATCAATAAACACAATAACAAACTAGTCCAGGAAGTCTCGAAACACTCTATTCATAAGGTCCATAAACACTGTAGGAACAATGGTTAGCCCGAAAGGCATAACCAGAAATTTATAGGACCCATATCTAGTTAGAAATGCAGTTTTGGAGACGTCCTGGTCTCGTATTTGCAGCTGGTGATACCTTGTCCTCAAATATATTTTAGAGAAGTACGACGCTCCCCTAAGTTGATCGAACAAATCATTAATCCGGGGTAGTAGGTATTTGTTCCTGATGGTAACTTTATTCAACTCCCGGTAATCAACACATAACCGGAGAGAACCATCTCTTTTCTTCACAAATAACACAGGAGCACCCCACGGCGACGTACTATACCTAATAAACCCCTATTCTAACAACTTATAAATTTGATCTCTTAACTCCCTCATCTCAACAGGAGACATACAGTATGGAGCTCTTCCAATCGCTCGCATTCCCGATGATAAATCAATCACGAACTCAATCTCCCTACTTGGAGGTAAACCCGGTATCTCCCGAAAAACATCTTCAAAATCTCTAACAATGGGATTCAAATCTAAGGAAATGAATCTATCACGAGAAGTCTCCTTCGCAATACAATATAAATACATGATAGAACCTCCCTCATAAAGAGGCATAGCCACAAGAAACATCTCATGCCTCGGAATGGCAAAGACTATACTCTTCCCATAACAATTTACTATCACGCGATACTTCACTAACCAATCCATAATCAGGATTACATCATACCCGACCATATCAAGGATGAGAAAATCAGCCTCAACACACAAATTACCAAGATTTATTTCTACTCCTTTACAAATAAAGAAAATAAGCGAACCGTCACCCATAGAGGATTCGAAGTACTCTCTGTAGATTTAATTAACTCTATAGACTGAGAAAAACTTCTAGAAATAAATGAGTGTGTCTCACCCGTATCAAACAATACACGAACCATATGGACATGAATGGGAAACTTACCCTCGATAGCTGGCGGCGTTGTCATGGCTGGAGGAAGCATACCATCATGTATATGGTAGACATGCCCATACTGTAATTGTCCCTATTATGGAGGGACGGCTGGATTAGGCACTGGTGGCAGTATCTGTGCCTGCTGATGGTGTGGAATTCTAGGAAACTATCCCCCGATCAACTGTGGACACGATTTCCTATAATGACCCAGCTCCTCACATTGGAAACAATGACCCGCCATATTTTCCTAATTACAGACCCTATTATTTCTAAACTACCCAAAACCTTGGCCCGAATGGCCTCGACCCCCATTGTTACCCCGACCTACCTAAATCGCCTGATGCTGTTGCTGGGCACCCTGATCGTGCCTAAAATTACTGCTACCAAAATTAAATCCCCCTAAATGTTGTATTTTGGACAAGTCCCCTTGTGGGGTATCCCTTTCCTTTTACTTGC
Source organism: Sambucus nigra (assembly GCA_949130495.1). NCBI lineage: Eukaryota > Viridiplantae > Streptophyta > Magnoliopsida > Dipsacales > Adoxaceae > Sambucus > Sambucus nigra. The sequence continues at coordinate 154,542,765 of OX422217.1, read as the reverse complement.
CTCCCAAATGATTGGGACAAGGATACTGCTCCTCCGACACCATTTCCTCCTGGCTTACCCGATTGTCCCATAACAATAACTTTCTTACTTCCTTGTACATGCAACCGATGATCCTGACAATGAAGTAATGCGGCGTTCATCACATCCCCGAATGTTTGTAAAGCTGGATTTCCTAGCAAGTGTTGTCGTATCCTCTAATGTAAGTTCCCTATAAACTTTTATCTTTTCCTTTCCTCCGTAGTTACCTCATCCATCACAAAACTAGCCAAACGAGTGAATTCCTCCTCATACTCTGCCACCGAACGTTCACCTTGAACTACATCTTGAAGTTTCCTCCTCATCTCCCTATGAACTGCGGGAGAGAAATACTTTCAATCAAACAAAACCTAAAAGTTAGTTATAGTCATGGTATCTATTTGGTCTAGCGTGGTCATCGACTCCCACCATTGTAAGGATGATCCCACTAGTTTAAAAGTAGCAAGGATTTGCCTCCGTTCTTCACTACAGTCTATCAAGCGAAGATGACGCTGCATATTCTTCTACCATTGGTTAGCTAAAATTTCGGGGGATGACCCTTCAAGAAGGATTCTCTCACCATTTCCCATTGAGAAGGTCCTACAGGGGCTTGCCCCTCCTGAACTCGAGGTTATTGGGCTTGGGGAATTTGATGAACCACGGTAGTCATCACAACATTGATCGCCTGGGCCACAATATTGGATACCTTAGCGGCATTTATAGATCCTTGATGTGGCGGTGGAGGACCTACACCATCTTCTACAACTCTATTTCTTCTCGCAGGGCGACCACTCTTAGGCGGCATCTGAGACGAAGAAATAACTGAATTAGAATACTAATAAGAACAATTTATTTTAGCAGAAGATCGCAAATATAGACAAACAAAACACTCCTATCAATAAGGCTCTACATCACAGATTGCTATGGTAGAACGTGACAAGTCTGCATAGATCCTAAAGACTCTAGAACCTAATGCTCTGATACCATCTGTGACACCCTCTTATTAAAATAAGAGGTGGTCAGCCCGATACTTGAATAATTACAGGAATCATAGATGGTCCATTCTTAGCATCACTGTAATGTAATAAGTTAACGAGATAACCACCGATTATTTTAGAAAACGGATTGTCAAAGTTTAATTTGTAAATTAAAGAGAAAAACATTTAAACAACCCAATTGAAAAGAAGGTGGATAAAATAAAGACATGTATTCGATCAACAATCATATACATAAAAAATAATCGAATAAGCTGTCCGTTAACAGACCCTTACAATTAGTTTACACCGAGTATTGAAGTACACTGTCACATAATATAATACAAGTACAAAACTTGGGCAATACGCCCGAATGTGTAACCGATAATAACTAGAATACAAAAAGGTAGAAGCATCTATATCAACTATAACATCCGCAAAGTGTTACAGCTCTAGGACACTGGGATAGTAAAGTCAATACAGGCGTCCTTACAACGGAGAACCTGGGAGAATAAGATTCAAGCAACACAAAGAAATATAAACGGGTCAAGGCCCGATTTAATATGATTACCAAGTGAATAAAGTGCATGACAGTTATGGACAATTTAATTACAATGAATTAGCTTACTTCGTTCATCATAAATAATGATAAGGAATCTAACCTTTCTATCTAAAAGCATAACCTAACGCAATAATAATGACAATGATCACAATTCATTTATGCAAGAGAATATAGATAAAATATTACTTAATGAGATTCCATTTCCTTTTTACACAATTTCATTACACCGTTCCTTTTTCTCATTAGGAAATGTATTCGAAGCAATTTACTTCATAAAGTGTCATATTATCAATAAAATCCCACTTTAATAAGAATAGTTATATTTCACAACATATAACGATTCTAAGACCATCCTTTCGGTTTTCCCCACTGGATGAGCCCCTAAATAGTTATCATCTTCCAGGGCCTCTCACCTAATAATCTGGGCATCCTACATCGCGTGACATCGGGAAGCGGCCATACACCTTCGACAATGAGTCAAAACCAAACCCGGAATTACCTCACTTGGAACAATAATCACACAATATATAATAACCGATCCTAGGGCCGAGGACTATATTCACCTTGCATTCACTTGCCAGGGGACTTCACCTCATCCGCGTAACATCCCCTATGATAGAATTTTGCGAGATGTGTATAAGCAATTTATCATTCATAAGTTATTCCCATTTTAAAATATACATTAAGTCTTTATCCGGAGCCATACACGTTTAATGTCATCATAATCAACTCCCACGTTTACTAAACCCCCAAATTAGTCTACGAGTAATAATGATGTTACTATAAGCCATCAAGCATAATATACCTCAAACACGTCTCTAAATTTCCACAATTATATAATCATACTCTTCCCTAGTCTCAAACTAGTTCGTTCAAGAAAGAACCACCCTAACATTTATTAAATAATCCCAAGATAAGCCCGAGTATCCCCTTTCTAATCTAGTGTGGTTACATAGCTAAGGTAAGTCTCTAATACACTTTATTTCATCCTAAGATAAAGTTCCTAGGTCCTAAACCTACAAGAAAAGGATTACAAACTAAGTTAGAAAAATAACTTTAAACAACAGGAATTTCGAATCGATTCGCCCTGGCCAAATCGATTCGTTCTTGAATGTGAATCGATTAGGATGGTACGAATAGATTCGGTCAAGAGGACCCAACATTATGCATACTCCCGAATCGATTCGTATAGGTCGAATCGATTCGCTCAACACAGACCTGCAACCAACCCCCCTAAGCGAATCGATTCTCTAGGGGAGAATCGATTCGCCTTGGCCAAAATGGCCAATTTCGGCTATGGAGTTGAATACTCCAACTTTTCCCAAACTCATTATCCTCCATTTTACCGACACGAACCATCATTAATCCAACCAAAGCAATCCTACATAAATACTAACTACTATAATCAACACAATATTTTTCTAAAACAATGTTCAAGGGTTCAAACAGTACAATTTCATAAAACCCCATAATTGTTCAAGTGTTCCTAATACACAACCATCACTACATTTTATTCACCTTAAATCATATATTAGCAAGTAAAAAACTTGCCTTAAGCTGAAATCTCGGATTCCTTTACGGTAGATTCAAGATCAAACCCAATTTCTTCAATTCTTCTCCTTTCTCTTCTTTTTCTCCACAATTCTCTTCTTCTCTCTTTCTCTCTAGTTTTAGGAAGTATTCACTTAGGAAATAAGAGGGATTGAACTCTAAATCGGACACTTACCATAAATTTCCCTCTTTAAATGTTAATACACCATTAAAATGACTCGTAACTACATTATTAAGGAATAACCTATCAAAACTGCCCAAAACCCAAAAATACAACATGACACTTATTTTGACTATCTCGGTTATTTTGGGACTAATCGCGCCCTCTAAATTGGCATCCAGGATAATATAAATCATTTCAAGTTCCAATCAATTTTAAACCATAAATGTCGTTTAAAGCACAACGACACTAAAAATCGTAACATGATACTATTTACATTCACATAACAGTAAATATGCAAAAATCTAGTAAATATTATCCTTTAACTCACTTAAAATAATATTTACCCCATTATCCACTATTTTATAATTACCTCTCATGGAAAATTAATATAAAATCAATTAATCAAAAGTAAGGTTTATGACATATAGATTCGTGTTGGGTGCAATTTCTGATTATTTTTATTGATTTGTAATGGTGATAGGAGGTTGAGGGTGAGCCAAGCCTCACTAGCCTAGTCACCAGCCATCGCCATTACCCTAGGTAAGTCATATATGGCTTATTATGTGTTTTTTTATTTCTCGAGTTACATATAGATCCGCGTTGGGTGCAATTTTTCATTATTATTGTTGATTTGTAGTGGTGATAGGAGGTTGAGGGTGAGCCAATTGAAAACCCATATTGATAATTGGTTGTTGTAGTATATTTTTAAGATTAAATTATAAAAACATTTGTGTACTTGTTTATGTGAGTTTTAGCTAGAATTATGGATGTGTTTGTGTTAATTAATTCATGACATTTGCAAGTGGTTCATGCCATTAATTTGATTTACTATTCGATTATGATTTTATATTGTGATATATGTGATGGACCCAAATTAATTCAAACATGCATCACCGTTGAAAAAATCACCAATGTTATCCAATAACAAAATTTTTTGGGTTATATCGAATACCATATCAAATGCTAAATCTTTATCATTTAAATCACTAAGGGTGTGTTTGATTGCAGGCTAGAAAATGTGTTGAGAATAAATCATTTCAATGGAAAAAATTTATAAGGAAACTTTTTCCATGAAAATTAGATTTTTTTCATATATGCCTTGTTTGATTATAATTATTTGCTCCACGGAAAATTTAATTTTTTCCATAGAAAAACTGATTTTTTTTGTTTGATTGGAAATATTTTCCTCTTGAAAATTGTCATTTTTAGTGAAAATTTGTTAATTTGCTATTTGATTGCAATATTTTTCCACGGAAAATAAAAATTTTCTATTGAAAATGTACATTTTCAAATCATTTCTAAATGGATAACAATAGTGTTAAACCTCATTAGAGTCTCAAATAGAAAACATTTACAAACTTAATCATAACAAAACACCATTTGAACAATAATCCAAGTCTAATACCAAATTAGAAGTATTTAACATCAAAGTTTACATCCAACAAAATATAGTCTCTATCATTGGGTCATAATTTCCATCAATGCTCAAACATATTAAAAATTAAAACTAATGTGTAGGAACCCATCCAAGCTTATGATAAACCCAATTACGTCAAAACAGAATAGAAAAATAAAACGTAACAGTTTTGGACAAGTACTAGCATTCAATAGCTTTGGACCTGTACTAGCATCCAATATGAAATTAAAGGTGTGCCAAGAGGTCTGAATGATTTTTTGAGTTATGATAGCAGTAACAGGTCTGACTAATCATCTAATTACATGACAACCATTAAATCTTTATGAATATTAAAGGGTAATTTACATATATATATCCTGAATTTGTTATAAAGAAGAAAATAACGTTATAAAACACACATTAATAATCCTGAATTTAAATTCATATGGGGGAGAGGGAAAAAAAGGTAACAGTACAAGTAAATTTATCTTCCAAAATAGAAGAGAGTTACATTCAATGAACTCCTCAAATCCAAAATTTCATCAGTAAATAAAATATTAGCCACCCCATTACAGTAAACAAAAGATAATTCCATTTGAAAAAGTTCCGGTTAACAAAAGTAATAAAGTCATGGAACACTTTTCATATTTCTTTGGGTGGTGGGTGAGAATTACTTTTCGTGAAAATTAATAAAAACATGTAACACTTTTCATATTTATAAGTAGTGCTTTAATATAATTCATATGAAACCTCAAAAGTAATAAATGAGATAAAACGAGTCTTTTCCATTAAACACAATTCAACGCCAATCAAACGCACCCTAAGTATTGGGACACAAGCTCCAACATATAAGGTGGTACCCGAAAGCAAGCATTAGTTAAAATTCTAGTTTACACAAAAAATTAGTACACATAAAAAAGTAATGTCACGGTCTTTAAATAATCTAACAAAATAAACTTAATTTTTCATTATCTCTCTGCCTTCTCTAATTACATATCTTTTATCAGGAAATGTTTATAAGATAGAAGCAGTACGAGAGGCAGACGTTAAAGAAAATATAGGAGAATAGATCGAAATTGAAGGAATTAAGAGTTAATAAATCGTATTCAGCAATGCGGGATCATGCTAAAAGTAAGAAAAGTAAACCAAAGTGTGATAAAAAATTGGCTGAAGATGATGAAGTATATGTGCCATACAAAGGAGAAGATGAACGTAGTGATTCGAGTGGGGATGAAAATGTGTATGTTGGTTGAGTTTTATTACATATAAATATTTAATGATGTAGATGTTAAAATGTTTATTTTTTTTACTTTTTAATCGCGTTGGATGTTGTCATTTCTTAAGATTTGGTGCATTAGTACTAAAATGTTGATTGTGTGAATTTTTAATTGCGTAACATTCTTTCCATTCTTGACTTTTTATGTTGATTATGTGACTTTTTAATGATGTATATATTAAATTTGATACGTTGAATTATTGGGTTATATTATTTTCATTTTAATTAGTTTACTATTGAATTTTTAGAATTTATGTATCAAATGGTTGATAATCATATGCTTTTTCATTATTAGGTATCATGGATAAGAGTTGGATTAATTTACGTAATCAGTGTTCAAAAGAATGCACTGACGAGATTGAGGAGTTCTTAAGTATGCATACGAAAACAAGAACATTGAGACCACAGAAATCTATTGCCCGTGTAAGAGATGCACAAATCGAGTATACCACACCCGAAAAATAGTGAAAAATCACCTTGAGATCCATGGTTTTGACAACACTTATAAGGTTTGGGTTTTCCATGGAGAGACTTTTAGTGGTGTAGGAAGCAATATAAATTCTTCACGGGATGATATGCTAGTTAATGATATACCCATTGAATTGAATGCTCGAGATGCCATGGATACAATAGTTCAAGAGAGAAGGGGTATTCCTCACACATATCACAATATGAGTAATGATGAGGAATGTAGAACCGAAGAACTCTTCGAATCGGACGAAAATGTTCCAGAGTATTCTAGATTTTGAAAGAGGCGCAATGAAATTTGTATGAAAATCGTCCAAAGCGGGTTATGGAATTGTCATTTGTTGTGGAACTCTTGCACATGAAGAAACTTAATGGATGGACAGATCATTCTTTCACTAAGTTGTTGGGTTTTTTGGGGAGGGTATTTCCAAGTGCTATAATTCCCAAGTCTTACTACCAAGCCAACAAGTTAACGAAGGACTTGGGATTCACGTACAAGACGTAGGATGCATGCCTAAATAATTATATGATGTTTCAAAATCAAGCTAAGAAAAAGTGTGACATATGGGGATCTTCTCGATATAAAGTTAATGATTCAAGTGTGGGTGTCCAAGGCCCGAAGGTAGCCTTAAAGAAAGTAAGATATTTCCCTTTGAAACTTAGCTTACATAAATTATTTTGGTCATCCCATTCAGCTCCTCTAATGAAATGGCATGTCGAGGAACGGATTGACGATGGTGTCTTGAGGCATCCAGCAGACTCTCATGCTTGGAAAACATTTGATGGGAAAAACCCATCTTTTGCGAGAGACAGTTGCAATGTTAGATTTGGGTTAGTTTTTGATGGATTTAATCCGTTTGGCAATATGAGCATTAAGCATAGTACATGGCTTGTTATCCTCATTATTTACAATTTAGCTCTGTGTTTGTGCATGAAGAAACCTAATTTGATTTTGTATATACTTATAGATGGACCAAATGGACCCAAAGATAAGATTGATGTGTTTTTACAACCATTGATTGCTGAGTTAATTAAGTTATGGACGCACTTATGATGCATCTAGAAAGGAGTTCTTTCAGTTGCATGCATTATTGATGTGGACTATTAGTGATTTCCCCGCATATGCCATGTTATAAGGATAGAGCACAAAATGTACATTTGCTTGTCCTTATTGTAATGAAGACCATCAGGCAATGCCATTAAATTATGGTTAAAATTTTTGTTATTGGGGTCATTATTAATTCTTAGACACCCACCATAGGTTTCGTAGGCAGAAGACACCATTTGATGGGGGTAGAATTACGACCGACCCCATTACAACTTTCGATCTTGCAAGTTTTGCAACAGTTGAATGATCTTGACATTGAAACTGAATATAAGATTGAATATGTATTTAGAAGGAAGGAAAGAGAGGCGCTAGAAAAGAAGAGAAAGAAAGCGTTAAAACCTAAAATGGGTTGGAAGAAAAAAAGTATATTTTTTGATTTGTCGTACTGGAAGGTTAACCTTATTCGCCACAATCTCGATATCATGCATATTGAGAAGAACGTGTGTAATAATGTCATATTTAAGCTGTTGGGTACTAAAGGTAAGACAATGGAAAATTTAAATTCTCGAAAAGACCTCAAAGAATTGAATATTATATCTGAGTTACATCCTCAACTACGGGGGTCAAATTTAGAGTACATTCCCCCAATAGAGTTCACGATGAGTAACAAGGAGAAGGACATTTTTTTTAAAGTGTAGCAAGATGTTAAAACTCCTGATGGTTACTCATCAAACATTTCATAGTGCGTGAACATCCAAGAAAGAAATATTGCAGGATTAAAGAGCCATGATAATCACATTTTATTGCAAAAATTACTTCCTATAGCAGCGTGAAGGGTATTGTCAAATCCTTAACTGAATTAAGCAATTGTTTCATTATATTGTGCCCAATGAAATTACCGCAGCTGATTTGGAAAATTTTGAAGATCGGATAGCTCTTAAACTTTGTAGCCTTAAGAAGATATTCCCGTCGAGTTTTTTTAATGCGATGGAACGCTTGCCTATACATTTGCCCAATGAACTCCTAATTGCTCGTTGTGTCATTTACCATTGGATGTATCCAATTAAAAGGTATCTCCACACCTTAAAACTATATGTTCGTAATCGAGCTCATCTAGAGGCCTTGGTCGCTAATTCTATTATTTTAGAGGAATGCATGACTTTTTGCTTGTGATACATTAGTATGGAGACCAAGTCTAACCGACCATCTAGAAATGATGATAAAGGGGTTATGGATGGTTGTGCACTTAGGAAAAAAGCTCCATTTGAACTTAATCAATTAATTTATACGCAAGCTCATCGGTATTTTCTTACCAACATTGAGTTAGTGACACCATTCATTCAGTAAGTTTCATTATACCTAGTTGGATTTTGTAAAAACATTTCTTATAGTTTTGTATGAAATAGATTTATGACTACGCTTATATTTTGTACAAAACATCTTGCAGAGCTTTCATCTATTTACCCTCAAGATTCACAAAAGCATCATGTTAATCGTATTCACAACGAAGAGTCCCACATAAGGTTTAAGGATCATGTAAGTAAAAACATCATAACAAATACTTAAATTATAAATAACGATTATATTTGTTTATTGACATTTATTTTAAAATACTATAGTTAAGTAGAATGGCAGCCAATGGTGTTGAACTATCCATTGAAATCAAATTCTTATCTTTGGGTCCCTTCAAAGATAAAGTTAGATTCAAATCTCATATTATTGGAAATTTTTTATTTTGAAAGAAGAAAGTTGATATGGGAAAAAAACTCAAAATAGAGGTGTTGTTATATAATCCGAATAAATGAGCTATTCAAGTCCAAAAGATAAAAATCCTACTACAGGCGATATCAAATACTACGGGGAGATGATAGACATCATTGAAGTTCAATATGTTAATGGCACGATGTTTTGGTTATTCAATTGTGATTAGGTTGAAAATTGCATGGGCACAAAGGTAGACGAGTTCAACTTTACACAAGTGAACTTCAAGCCTTTGAAATATAAGGATGGTCGAGAGAGTGATGAACCTTTCATCTTTGCATCTCAAGAAGAGCAAGTATTTTACGTGCAGGATTTTGTAGAACAAGATTGTCATGTGGTTGTTCACATGATACCAAGAGATCGATTTAATAGGTACACAACGATCGAAGAAAAATTATTGGTCAATGGAGATGAGCCATTTAACATGAAAAATTTGGATGAAGATAAAACTGTAAGTTGGGTGAGGCAAGGAGCAAATGGATCAATAGTTGTCCCAAGAATCCTAGAGGATGATTATGATTAAGATGAATATAATGAAGATGAAATTAGGGGCAATACTTGAGGGGGATGTAATCATAAATTTTTGTTTTTAAGTTTTTTATGTCAAAGATTGGAAAAATGTGAAGACATTATTATTCATGTTGTCCATTTATTTAAATTTTAAAACTTGATGTTATCTTATTCATTTTATTTTCAGTATGTATCTGTCCCACATTCTTGCCTAAGAAATAAGCATAAGCACAATCGAATTCTTATTCTTCTTTTTGGTTGTTTAGTGTGCTTGGTAATAGAGTGATAGTAATGGTTTTGATTAGATTAGTGTTTTCATCTGGATTTTGAAAGTTCAAGTCTTCCATCGATTTTGGGTTCTAGTAGGTTGCTTCATCGTTCTTGGTTATGATTGGTAGTGCTCAAACCACTGAATTAAGTTTAGGCCTATCAAAAAACAATGTTGGTTGAGGTCATTCAACTCCTATCTCTATATCCCACAAATAAATTATGCATTTTGGGGACTTAAAATAATGTTGTTTACAAATACGGAGTTATGCAGTGGTTAAAATGGTTGAAAAATTCAGTTGGCAAACGCCTCGCATCGGTCAGTCGACATTAAATAAAGAAACTCGTGTCGTTCAGCCGACATTTGATCCTTATGTTGTGTTAAACGTCGTATAGTGGCTGTTACCCAAAATCCTAAGCTGAGAGAATTGCTATCGCAGGCTAGATACCAACTCAACATGTATCCTCAAAGAATATTAGATTGAGTAATTCAAGTATATAGAGATGATAGATTTTAATTAGACTTAGGGCTCGTACTTTTTTAATTTTTCTTAACAAAAGAAGGGTGATGGTATATTTTCTATCAAGTATATGAAATCTTTTTAACTTTTTCACTCTTCTAACAGCACTCTTTTTAGCAATTCCTCTAATGTTCCAAAGGATGAAATTTAACATTTAGACGGGTTATGGGAAGTAAGTTTGCTGCCAGATTTTAAGATTATTCCTAGGCTTAGGGTGCTATTTTTGGCCCTTTTGATATTCTTCTTCTTAGTAACAACTTCAGTCAAATTTTCATTATCAATAGGATGCAATTTAGGGTAAAAGTTAAGGTCTTCTACTACTTGGAGGCATTCTCCTTAGGTAGTTAATTCCACATATAACTTTAACCAGTAGTCTCTAATTGGTTGTTACTATCAATTGGAGAGTGGAAATCAGAGAAGAGAATGCTTTGGGTGATGGTATTTACAACTTAAGTTTTATTGTTTCGAGCTTCTCTATCAATGTGTAATTCTCCATGAAATTCAGAGTTTATGGTATGTTCAATCATGCGTTCGGTGTTTATAGGCTTAAGTTGTTGAATTATAAAAATTGGTTATTTGTTTCCATTTATTTTATGTGTTTACCAATCACATATAATTCAAAAAATTTAATTTATAATAATGTCGCCTATCATTTATTCATGCTTTCCATTACTACTATGATTAAGAAAATGCTAACATATAACACGATCGCACGGGTTTCCAACTAGTTATTTGCTTAAAACATAAAAGTGGGTCATATACTATCAACATGCATCAATTGCTCATCTAATAAGAAACAAAACCAGACATAATGACTAATTTCATCAACAAAAGGACGATTCTCAATATTTCATGTATTTAAGATCTAACAGCAAAACAAGTGTTGGACACCAAATACCACAGGAACAAAAATTACACAAATTGAGTGGAGAGAGAGAGAGAGAGAAAAAACAAAAGGGGGATACTCTAAACGCGTCAGAGGGTCTGCTCTAATCGATGCAGATCCATGAGAGGGGGATGCCCTAAACCCGTGGTAGGGGGTTGCTCTAAACTCGTGTATTATTACCTATAAAGGGGTTGCTCTAATTCGAACAATACCCATGTATGTTTTATACCTTGGCATTATATATGTTTTATACCTATTTGTATTAAATAATTCCATTGTATTAAATGGAATTTATCTGTTTTGAAAGATAACAGTACATACAATCCATCGTCTATTTTGATTTCACTTTAGTTCATTATAATTATTTATGCTCGTGTCTTATTACACCTATTATGTACATATGCAAATCCATGGCAGAGAAGCATCGACGTCGATTGAATATGTCTGATCTCATAGCCGAGGAAATATAACCACTCACAACCCTAGTGGAAGATGATTTAGAGAGGTATGTTTGTTTTAAGTAAAATTAACATGATTTCTCCCTCTCTAAATTTTATTAATGTGTAATTAAATTGATTTTGTATGTTATATGTACGTATACAGATCCTTGGTATGAAAGCGTCGACGTCGTTTGAATATGTGTGATATCATTTTCGAGAAAAGATTACTTGAGAAACAACCATTCACAGCACCAGTGGAACACGATTTAGAGATGCATATATTGATATCCCACGCAAGTGAGGCGTTGCAACCCCAACAAACGACCCTAGTTCCACGTGTCTATCATACATGTCACATCACAACTCAAGGGTTTATGTTTATTTATTTCAGATCCTTGCATGCCAGCAAACACAATATGTCGAGCAAATTAATGATTTACGAGAAAATGTTGATCCTTCATACAGTGACTCGACTTTAGATGTTAAGGAGTCCGCAGGTATATCATATGTTATCAATGCACTTTTTATATCACACTCATTTGATATTATATTTCACATAATAATAATTTATCCAATATTTGTTTAGGAACAGAGATTACCCCGACTACTGCGAAAATTTTAGAAAAGCTTTCAGGCCTTGGATTGAATGGAATAATAATAAAAAGCATATACTATAATGGAATGAGCTTTGTCTTCCAGTTTACTTGAATGTAAATTGATGTCGCAATTAGGCTAATATGCTAGGAGTGGAAAAAAAAATTCATTGACAATGTTATCTTGGACCGAGGCAAAAAAGGACACTCTTTAGGGGATTTGGAATTAAGTGAAGGTAGTTTATTAATTCAATTTGATTTATTTGTTTCGTTATATATGAGTTTGTTAAATTTCTAACCAATTTAATTTATTTATTTCGTTATAAATTTTGAGGAAAACACAAATGAACCAGAAGGTTTTAACCCAATTTTCTTTGCAAGGATGGGATCCACTTGGAGGCAATGGAAGTACCGATTGAAGATGGATCACTCTGAAAATTTTCAAACTCATGAAGAACGGTTACCCTCCCCCCCCTCCCCCCCCAACCACCACCACTACTAGCCGTGGTCGACAAAGTTCAATGGCATACTTTAGTGAAGTATTGGGGTCTAAAGAAGATAATTGTATGACAACTCACTAAGTATAAGATGAGTCTATTTATATCTACTTCATTAGTAACATCAAATTTATTAATTTCTCTAACTTTTTTATAGGATATAGCGAAGCAAAACTCTAAGAACCGTGAAGGTGATTGTGCTTACTCAAGGACTGGGCGACAGACACATGCAAAAATTATCAAGGAGGTTAGAATTTTCGTATTATAAACACTTAAACTTTCTATTTTAATAAATATTAATATATACATTATTTTTATTAGAGGGCAGAGGCAAGAGAGCCTGTTGACGAAATCAGAATGTGGTAAGCCACTTAGGCTCCAAATAATAAGCATTTCAATGTTGAAGATGGGTCATCAGATAGAGTGGTATATGTATATGCTAACTGAAGCCATTCATTAATTTCCAATATATGTTTAAATTAAATTCATTAATTTCTAATATATGTTTAATTGGTAGGCAACGCTCTGGAGGCGACTGAATGACCTATCAGAAGAGAAACAAAATAATCCGGAGGCGAGGAATGAGATTTTTAAGAATGTAGTAGGACAAGGAGGCCATGTTTATACTTTACTAAAAGCGGTAGGTATTAGGCCAACATCTACATGAACAAGTTCCTCTGTTGCATTATTGGAGGATATTAATCAACCAAACAAAGATGTTGAAGATCGAGAGTGTGACAACTCGGATATAATTATGATAAATTATATTTAAATCATGCTTACCTTATGTGATATGAATAATGTGTTATTATTATATCTAATGTTAAGTGATTATGGTTAGTATAATCCTACTATCATAAATAGTGAAATGTCGAATTATGTACAAACACAAAATTTTGTTATTTTCGGTAGAAATGTTCCTGTTGGAGACTAGTTTTGACCCTCATAATGTAACAATTGACTCAAGGTGAAAATTATAGAGTTGTATATATTTGAGTTAAGTTTGCGACAAAACAAATGGTTCATCAAACGGATGTCCGAGTAAGAAATTAAGCCGAATTTATGAACAATCAGCAAATCTGTCCATTCCCTTTAAGTGGTAAATTGTCTTTTAATAAACCAAATATTTTAATTTGATTGGTTGGCATGGGAGGAAGCCTTGTCCGACTTAAAACTCTTCTTCTAAGCTATTTCTTCAGAAAATTTAGCCATAAGTTCATTTTTGGAGAGTTTTTGCATGAGGAAAGAGAATGTATAAGGTAAGGAAGAAAAGATTACAAGAAAAGCAAGGATAATTCCAAGAAAATCCTTAAAGTGTTTCCAAGGTATAATTATGTGATTAATATTATTTTAATATTATATTATAACTATTTCAAAGTATATAAATGGTTAATTATGGGTTAAAATTTCATCCTCCTTTGTGATAATAAGTATTTGTTCACATGTGAGATAAGTGATGTATGTAGCCTGTATTGCTTGTTATTAAAATCCCTTGTATTCAAACTTCAATATATTTTTGTGTAATTACTGGAATTGAGATATTCAAATTATATATGAAACTAGACTCATATATTCATATCATATCGAAACCTATAATTTAACTCCTTGTGGTTGGGCCTTAGTTAAGGTTGCAAGTTGGTACATAGTTGTTGTTTGTATATTTAATTTCGATATGCCTTGAGTTTGGTAAAGATTTTGACATAGAAAATGAAGTCAAAAATTATGAAACTTTAATTATGTACTATTTAGTATGTGTATTGAAAATGGGTGGAAAATCATGGAAAGTAATACTGGGAAAAATTATGAAAATTCTTGGAAGTTAAAGGAACAATAGAGGAGCTTGTGGGGTAGATTTAATAGGTTGTAAAGAAATGGTCTTAACTGGCTCTAGGAAGCTTGAAAAATTACATCGTCAATTGTAATGGAAAGTATATTCAGATATGTTTTCATATTGATAATCTTGGTCACCTATATGTGTACAATTTATGAGTATGGTATGGTTAAGTATGGAGGACAATAATTTGGGGCCATACTGGATACCCCATGAAAGAATGTTTTTATCAGCTCTTTCCCAAGGGTATTTTGAGTACATGTTTCATGTGTATATACGTTGGGAAGTATACTTTTACGTTTACTTGATTTTAGTTATAAATTCCTTACAAAGTATTTTCTATGGTTGAATGTTCATAACGTTATCAATATATATACCATTGTTTCGTCTTTACACATGTTTCATGGAATGTGACTTGAGTAGAATTATATTGTTATTGTATAGTCATTGAAAGTTACATAGATATATTAAGATAATACTTATGATTGAGATTCAGTATTGATTTAGTTGGATTAACAGGTGTAACCCAGTTCAGCTCCACCCGAAGGAAACTTGAATACATAGTTAACAACCCAATGTGAGTGTACTTACTGAGTTGATAATGGATATGATGTGTATGTATTATATGCTGAGATGTTATGGCTTATTAAATGCCAAGAGATATTGAGATGTTATGGCTTATTAAAAGTCAAGAGATGTTGAGATGTTATGGCTTTATAAAAGTCAAGATATGTTGAGTTGCTATGAAATTCAGGAGATGTTAGGTTATTAAAACCTATGGATATGATTATTGCCTACAGGTAGGAGATGTGGGGTTTATTAACTCTGGATATGTATATGGCCTAATTTGGTATAGAGATGGATATATTGATATTATGAGATGTTAATATAGTACTTTTACTATATAGAAATGTAGTACATTCACTGAGTTTTTAAACTCGTGGTTTTATATGTTTACATTTTCAAGTTTTGAAGCTGCCACTGTCAGGTCTAGGAGGTTAAGTGAATAGTAGTAGGGTCTCTTCAGTTTTGTTTTATACATTGTACTAGTTATAATTAAGTTAAATGGTATGGGAGTTTTGTATAAATTTTGTCTCCTTAAAACGATTGGATTTTTAGTATTCCTCATTTTAACCTTGAAGTTGTTTTAATGTGTATAACAAAATAAATAAATAAATAAATAATAAATGTGGTTTCTGAAATATTTAGTTAATTATATCCTAATGGGGTTAGGGTGTGAAAACTTGGTATCAGAGCTTTAGGTTTTTATATTCTGGGGTTAGAGAG
The DNA here is from genome assembly GCA_949130495.1 of Sambucus nigra. NCBI lineage: Eukaryota > Viridiplantae > Streptophyta > Magnoliopsida > Dipsacales > Adoxaceae > Sambucus > Sambucus nigra. The sequence continues at coordinate 154,526,719 of OX422217.1, read as the reverse complement.
TCTAGATGTGGCAGTGGAAAAAATAGTGTGGTGTAGGTCATTCATATTAACTTGTGAGAAATACTAACCATTATTTTAGAAATAAATGTTGTATTCTTATTTCTGTAATTGTGGTTTATGACAGATAGTAAGATATGAAAGGAGAAAATGTTCATGAGAGGGTGGATGAGGAGTCTTCAAATACAGTAAACCAACAAAATCCAAATAATGTAGAGGGGGAACCTGAACAACTTATAGATATGCAGAGAATGGCTTTTGCCATAACTTTAATGGCAGAACAACAAAACATGTTTATGACGCAAATAGCAGAACAACAAGCCAAGTACTTAGAGGAGAAGACCTTGTCTTAAAGAGAAAGGGAAATACAACTAGAGGAGAAGAATATTCTGTACGCGAAGTTTATCAAATTAAACCCCCCCAGCATTTTTAGGTTCTGTAGATCTTTTAGAATTGAGGTTTAGGTTATAGACACGAAAACTATCTTCAAGGTGATGAATGTACCTGGTGCGCAGAAGGTAATTTTGGCTACTTTCATGTTAAAGGGCGAAGCTAAATATTGGTGAGAGTATTCCAAACATTTATTGCTTACTCCGAGGGGAGGGGAGGTACTTACTTGGGATTCCTTTATTAAATCCTTATATGAAAAGTATTTTCCTCATATGTATCGAAAGCAAAAGGGGAGAGAATTTTATCATTGACTCAGGGGAATATGTCAGTCAGGGAGTATGAAACTAAATTTATATCTTTGTCTCGATTTTCATTACATTTCTTACATGATGAGGAGGACAAATGCACCAGATTTCAGGATGGGTTGAATTTGGTTATCAAGTCTAGACTCACTGCACTTGAAATGGTAGATTATACTTCTTTAGTTAATAAGGCTATGATGGTTAAAGGAAATGTTAATGATGCAATAAAAAATAGGTAAGAAAGGGTAAAGAGGAGTACATTTGATCCATCTCAGCAAAAGGAAGGCAATATAGAATATTCGAAATAGGGGAGTCAAAGATTTCAGCGCGGTAGAGGGATTGGAAATTATGTTTAGAATAGGACACCAAGAAGTTTTAGGGGTGTAGGATTGATGGGCCAATAGAATAGACAGTAGGAGAATGAGAATGGGAAATCTAAGCCTGTTGCATGCTATTTTTGCAAAGCTGATGTCCATATCAGTCCAAATTGTTCCAAGTTAAAGGGGGTAGAGTGTTACCACTGTCATCAAATTGGTCATACCAAAAAGAACTGTCCTATGTGAATAGGTGGGACTCAATCAACTACTGCTAGTCGAGGTTCATCACCTGGAGGCATAGGAGGTAGAGGACAGGCTAGTGGTTCCAGGGCAGGCTCTGGGAAGGATATTTTCTATAACTTTACACGATGCTTAGGCTACTCTAGAGGTGGTGACAATTACATTTTATGTCATGAACAAACATGCTTACGTGCTTATTGATCCAAGCTCTACTCATTCATTTGTCGCACTGTCATTTACCATGCATTTGGGTACACCATATTCTTATCTAAATTGTGGTTTATATATTTCTACACCTATAGGGGATGTGATGTTAGTGGAGCTTGTGTATAAAAATTGTGTATTGTATGTGGGGGAGAGGGAGTTGACTATTGATTTAATTCCACTAGATATTCGAGATTTTGATATAATCTTGGGTATGGACTAGTTATCTTCCTACCATGCATCGATTGACTATTTTTGCAAGGAGGTTATATTTAATATGCCGGGGGAGGAAGAATTCAAATTTACTGGGGAAAGAAATGTGGTTCCAAATTGTCTTATTTCTGCCCTTCGGGAAAGGAAATTGTTAAACAAAGGTTGTCAAGGCTTTTTAGCATATATTGTGGATACAAACAGGGAATTGCAAAAATTAGAAGATATCCCAATAGTTAAGGATTTTGCAGATGTGTTCCCAGATGAATTACCAGGGTTTCCACCTAGCAGAGAGTAGATTTTACTATTAATTTAGTGTCTCGTACAGCTCCAGTTTCTATTTCTCCATATAGAATGGCACCTGTGGAACTAAAGGAGTTAAAGGTTCAACTGCAAGATTTGCTAGATAGAGGTTTTATTCGACCCAGTGTATCACTATGGGGTGCTCCGGTATTATTTGTGAAGAAGAAAGATGGCACCATGTGACTTTGCATTTATTATCGGCAGTTGAACAAGGTAACTATTCGAAATAAATATCCATTGCCTCGTATTGATGATTTGTTTGATCAATTACAGGGTGCTAAAGTGTTTTCAAAAATTAATTTGAGATCGGGTTATCATCAATTAAGGGTGAGAGATTGTGATATTTCTTAGACAGCTTTTCGTTCTTACTAAGGTCATTATAATTTTTTGGTAATGCCATTTGGGTTAACAAATGCTCCTGTGGTATTTAAGGATTTAATGAATCGAGTATTTCACCCTTTTATAGATTCGTTTGTGATTGTCTTTATCGATGATGTTTTGATATACTCACCTAGCCAAGAGGAACATGAGAATCATCTAAGAGTTGTATTGCAAGTTTTGCGAGACAGTCAATTATTTGCTAAGTTTAGCAAATGTGAGTTTTGGTTAAATCAGGTAGTATTTCTGGGGCATGTTGTTTTGGGAGATGGAATTTATGTTGACCCTAAGAAGGTAGAGGCAATTGTGCAATGGGAAAGACCAAGAAATGTAACGAAGATAAGGAGTTTCCTTGGATTGGATGGATATTACAGAACATTCATAAAGGAGTTGTCATCTATAGCCTTACCATTAACTAATTAACTTGAAAAGAACTGAAATTTATGTGGAGTGATGAATGTCAACACAGCCTTGAAAATTTGAAAAACAGGCTAGTATCAGCTCCAGTTCTCACTGTTCCGTCCAATGGAGAAGGTTTTGTAATTTATACTGACGCTTCACATCAGGGTCTAGGTTATGTTTTCATGAAACATGGAAAGGTAATTTCTTATGCATCTAGAAAGTTAAAGATGCATGAACGTAATTATCCTACACACGATTTAGAACTTACAGCTATTTTTTTTGCCTTGAAATTATGGAGACATCATTTATATGGAGAGACGTGCGAAATTTTCACTGACCACCAAAGTTTAAATTATTTATTTACACATAGAGACTTGAATTTGAGACAAAGACGTTGGATGGAGTTAATTAAAGACCATGATTGTACCATTCACCATCATCCCGGGAGTGCCAATGTTGTTGCAGATGCTATAAGTTGGAAGTCATTGGGGATATTATCTTGTATTCCATGTGCACGGGTTGGCAATATTACGGAATTAAGACTTATGGGAGTCGAGTTAAACTTAACTAAAATGGGGGCGCTAATTGCACACGTTACAGTGAGACCTTTACTGGCAGAACGCATACGAAATTTGCAAATCAATGATCCATTCCTTGAGAAGAAGAAATGGGAAATCCTTGATGGTAAAGAGAATGACTATAAAATTAAGAAGGATGAATCGTTGAGTTATAAAAACATAATTTGTGTACTGAATGATCCATCCTTAAAGAAGGATATATTAGAAGAGGCGCATAATTCTATTTACTCTATACATCCTGGAGGTACCAAAATGTACATAGATTTGAAAGAGTATTACTAGTGGAATAATATGAAACATGAGATTAACAAATTTGTAGCTAAATGTTTAGTATGCCAGCAAGTGAAGGTGGAGCATCAGATGCCGGCAGGATTATTACAGTCATTGCCTATTCCGAAATGGAAGTGGGAACATATAACGATGTATTTTGTTGTAGGATTACCACGATCACAAAAGGGTCATGATTTTATTTGGGTGATTGTAGACCGATTGACAAAGTCAGCTCATTTTCTTCCAGTAAAGATGACCTACACTGTTAGCAAGTATGCACGTATATACATTGATGAGATTATCCGTTTACATGGGGCACCAGTGTCAATAGTATTAGATATAGATCCAACGTTCACTTCAAAGTTTTGGCCTCGTTTACAGAATGCCCTGGGCACAAGTTTAAATTTTAGTACTGCATTTCATCCACAAATCGATGGGCAATCAGAAAGGACGATTCAAATATTAAAAGATATGTTACGAGCCTGTGTATTTGACTTAAAGGGTAGTTAGGATGATCATTTGCCATTGATGGAATTCTCGTATAATAATAGTTATGAATCCACCATTGGTATGGCTCCTCGTAAATCTTTATATGGGAGGAGATGTAAAACGCCATTATGTTGGGATGAAGTGGGTGAAAGGAAAATTTAGGGTCCTGAATTGATAGATATGACAACTGAAAAGATCAAAATGATTCATGAACAAATAAAGATAGCGTATAGCAGGCAGAAATTTTATGCAGATAAGAGGAAGTATTCATTGGAATTTTAAAAGGGGGATTTTGTATTCCTACGTATTTCACAGCGAAAAGGCATTATGAGATTTGGGAAAAAGGGGAAACTAAGTCTATGATACATTGGACCATATGAAGCGTTGGAAAGAATTGGGACCCTGTCATATAGATTAGCATTACCTCCAGAGTTATCCCATTTACATGATGTGTTTCATGTATCGATGCTTCGTAAGTATTTGATAAATCCATCTCATCAATTGAAAACTCAACCTATTGAATTGAAGGAAGACTTGTCGTACATCGAGGAACCAGTGAAAATTATTGATCGTAAGGAGCAAGTATTAAGGAATAAAGTTATTCTCTTAGTTAAAGTTATATGGATGAGCCATGGAATTGAATAAGCAACTTGGTAAACGGAGGATAGCATGAAAAAACAGTATCCCCATTTGTTTGGTAAGTGACCTTCATATCAAATTTCGGGGATGAAATTTTCTAAGGGGGGAAGTTGTGACAACCCGGATATAATTATGATAAATTATATTTAAATCATGCTTACCTTATGTGATATGAATAATGTGTTATTAGTATATCTAATGTTAAGTGATTATGGTTAGTATAATCCAACTTTCATAAATCATGAAATGTCGAATTATCTACAAACACAAAATTTGCTTATCTTCGGTTGAAATGTTCCTCTTGGAGACTAGTTTTGACCCTTATAATGTAGCAATTGACTCAAGGTGAAAACTATATAGTTGTCTATATATGAGTCAAGTTTGTGACACAATAAACGGTTCATCAAAGGAAAGTCCGAGTAAGAAGTTAGGCTAAATTTACAAATTTGGGGCAAATCTGTCCATTCCCTTTAAGTGGTAAATTGTCTTTTAGTAAACCAAATGTTTTAATTTGATTGGTTGGAATGAGAGGCAGCCTTGGCCGACGTAAAAATCTTCTTCTAAGCTATTTCTTTATCAAATTTAACCCTAAGTTCTGTTTTGGAGAGTTTTTGCTAGAGGAAAGAGAAAGTAGAAGTTAAGGAAGAAAAGATTGCAAGAAAAGCTAGGAAAATTCCAAGAAAATCCTTAAAGTGTGTCCAAGGTATAATTATATGATTAATATTGTATTAATCTTGTATTATAATTATTTCAAAATATATAAATCATGAATTATGATTTAAAATTCCATCCTCCTTTTTTATAATAAGTATTTGTTCAAATGTGAGATAAGTGTTGTATGTAGCTCGTATTGCTTGTTATTGAAATATCTTGTATTCAAACTTGCATACATTTTTGTGTGATTACTGGAATTGATAAATTCCAATTGTATATGATACTAGACTCATATATTTATATCATATCCAAAAATTAGAATTTAACTCCTTGTGGTTGGGCCTTGGTGATGGTTACAAGTTGGTACATAGTTGTTGTTTGTATATTTAATTTCGATATGCTCTGAGTTTGGTCAATATTTTGACATAGAAAATGAAATCAAAAAATTATGAAACTGTAATTATGTACTATTTAGTATGTGTGTTGAAAATGGGTGGAAAATCATAGAATGTTATGTTGGAGAAAAATTATGAAAATTCTTGCAAGTTGAAGGAACAATAGAAGAGCTTGTGGGGAAGATTTAATAGGTTGTAAAGAAATGGTCATAACTGGCTCTAGGAATCTTGAAAAATTACACCGTTAATTGTAATGGAAATTATATTCAAATATGTATTCATATTGATAATCTTGGGAACCTATATGTGTACAATATATGAATATGGGATGTTAAGTATAGAGGACAATAATTTAAGGCCATACTGGATACACCATAAAAGAATATTTTTATTTGCTCTTTTCCAAGGGTATTTTTAGTACATGTTTCATGTTATATACATTGAGAAGTATACTTTTATCTTTACTTGATTTTAGTTATAAATTCCTTACAAGGTATTTTCTATGCTTGAATGTTCATAACCTTATCAATATATATACCATTGTTTCGTCTTTACACATGTTTCATGGAATGTGACTTGAGTAGAATTATATTGTTGTCGTATGGTCATTGAAAGTTACATAGATATATTAATATAAAACTTATGATTGAGATTCAGTACGGATTTAGTTGGAATAATAGGTGTAAGGTCAAATCAATCCAGTTCAATTCCACCCGAAGGAAACGTGAATACATAGTTGACAACCCAATGTGAGTGTACTTACTGAGTTGATTATGGATATGATGTGTATATATGATATGTTGAGATGTTATGGCTTATTAAAAGTCAAGAGATGTTGATATGTTATGGCTTATTAAAGGTTAAGAGATTTTGAGATGTTATGGCTTTATAAAAGTCAAGGTATGTTGAGTTGCTATGCAATTCAGGAGATGTTAGGTTATTAAAACCTATGGATATGATTATTACCTACGGGCAGGAGATGTAGGGTTTATTAACTCCGGATATGTATATGGCCTAATTTGGTATAAAGATGGATATATTGAGATGTTGAGATGTTAATATAGTACTTTTACTATATAAAAATATAGTACATTCACTGAATTTTTAAACTCATTATTTTATATGTTTACATTTTCAAGTTTTGAAGCTAACACTACCAGGTCTAGGATGTTGAGTGAATAGTAGTGGGGTCTCTTCAGTTTTGTTTTTTACATTGTACTAGTTGTAATTAAGTTAAATGGTATGGAAGTTTTGTATAAATTATGTCTCCTTAAAACGATTGGATTTTTAGTATTTCGCATTTTAATCTTGAAGTTGTTTTAATGTGTATTACAAAATAAATAAACAAATAAATAATGTGGTTTGTGAACTATTTAGTTAATTATATCCTAATGGGGTTAGGGTGTGACAGAGAGGCTAGACATCGACATGAGCTCGAAGAATTAGAATTTCGTCACCAACAACCACTACTACAGATGAAAACTAACATGATAAGTGAAATGCCAAGTTCGTTTCAAAGTATTATCCCTAACCATGCTTCCATTACTTGAACGGCCCATACCGACTAGGTAATAACCCATCTTTATTTTATTTTTATATATGCATGTGATGGAGTATTAGGTAGGATATATGTTGTGACTATTTTGCTCTTTGTTGTTTATAATGTTGTTATTTTTATTGTTGTTTTTTAGTTAATTTTTATGTTTAACCAGGTTGGTTTTCATAAATAAACAAAGGAGACTCTGCTAAATTTTTATAAAAATATTAAGTGTTTAAACAGATTACTTCTTTGTTTACGGTAACTGACACTAAATAAATTTTATTGCATGTCGAAATCTTTTGTGGACAAGGCAAGACACGTTTTGATGGAGGTCGTATGCTTCAAGATAGCGAGTTTAATTTGTTTACATTATTTTATGTTAGGAATATATGGGTTTTTGTGAATATATTCTAAAGAGGGAAGTGAAATTTTGTAGAGATATTTATTTGGTGGGCTCAATGTTGAAATTGTCTAATTTATCTTCATATTGACTCTAATTTTATTTTAATGGAAAATTGTGTTATATTTGTTGAATTGGGATGCCAAATATGTCATATATTGTTTTTAAGAGTTTTGGTTTAAAAATATAATAACCATATTATGGAATGGGTGAAATTTGAATTTTGGGGCAAAAATTATTGAAGACGGTTTCTTTGACATCTCAAAAGGATTCCATAAACGAGGACCTTTTGAGACGATTAAGTTATCGTCTAAAAAAATTCATTTGAGATGGCATACACCGTCTCTAAAAACACTTTAGAAGGCGGCCTTCTTAAAAGGGTCCTATAAGCAACGACCTTTTGAGACGGCGTAATTTTCGTCTCAAAAAAACTTTTTGAAACGGCTGCTATCATATCAAAAAGCTTTTAAAACGGGGGTCTAATATTACGTCCCTTTTTCGTCTCAAATGGCGTCACAAAAGGCTTTTGAGATGGCCAAAGGACTTTTTGAGACGGTTGGAGCACCATCTCAAAAAGGAATTTTTTTGTAGCGATATATATATATATATATATATATATATGTGTGTGTGTGTGTGTGTGTGTGTGTGTGTGTGTAGAGGCCATATCGTTAAAAAAAGCTATGGTCGGGGTAGTTGCACGCTTTATGAAGGAATACATTATTTGCAGATTTGGTATCCCGAAGGTATTCCTGTCGGATAATGGGACCCCAATTGTTAATAGTGACGTGACATTGTTAACAGAAAAAAATTCCATTATCCATCACAAGTCCATAGTTGCATACCCTAAGTGCAATGGACAAGCTGAAGCCACGAACAAAACTCTGGTGAATATCCTTTCAAAGATGTTGTAATATTTCCCAAGGAGTTGGGACGATAAAATACAAAAGGTATTATGGGCATATAGAACCACAAAGAGGAAACCTACAGGGTATACCCCTTTCTCGTTAGTATTTGGGGCCGAAGTAATTCTACCAGTGAAACTCGAGGTACCTTCTGCGTGGTATAACCTACAAAGTGGAATGTTCCCCAATAGTCATCATGCACAGCTGGAAGAATTAGAAGAGAATAGAGACAACGCGAAAAGACATTTCAAGATGTATAGAAAGAAATTGTCCAGATTTTACGATCAAATGGTGAAGCCAAGAAAATTTCAAGAAGGAGATTTAGTGTTGAAGGCTTGTACAAGACATATCAGGGGACTCTTGCTGTCAAAGTTCGAAGCAAACTGAGAAGGGCCATATGTTGTTCGAAAGGCCTACGATTCACGATATTGCAAAATCTTGAAGATTGAAGAGGAGGAGAGTTTTAAACTTAACAATAAATGGCTCCAAATTTATTTTGTTTAAGTTGATGAGTTGTCCTATCATGTTTTCCTTTTGATTGTAAACTGTAGATACGAGTAAGTTGAAAAGAGAGCATGTTCTCACATATTATTAAGTTGCTTTTGTTTATTTTCTCTCTTTTTTTGAAAGTCCTACGGATGAGGATGATACTAATTTAATAAAGTAGTTTATTTTCATAACATTGAAACAATTCAGGGGAAAGCAAGAACAATCCATTTTTTTAGGCACACCGTGATAAAGTACATTAATACCAAATTGAGGATCTACTACCTTAAGATACATGAAAAAGAAGGAGGGGACAGTACATGGTTCCATTTTTATCTATGACCTACAAATTCCCCTAGTAATGGTCGTCTACAATGAGCCACAAACTTGAATATTCCAAAATCCGGTAGTGATGCTCCGGTAATAGAGAGGCTAAAGAAATGTCTTAGTTAGACAAGTCGGCCATCTCTTGCTGGTAACGATCCATCTATTAGTGAAGCCCACTTTGGCCTCAGCCTTATCCAAAGACTCCTTATAAATAACAACTTGCTCCTCAGCCTTCACAATTTCATAATTCAAAGTATCCATCCTCTCATCTAGGGCACTCTGTGAACGAACAGTGGCCTGGATTTTTGAAAAATAAGAAGCAAAGTCAGCCTTCTTGAAGGATTTTAGCATATCAACCAGCCATTTTAGAGAAAAACCTTCACCCACAAGGATATTGACTTGTCCCAGCATTTCTTTAATTTTCTTGGGACATAAAGAAGGTAGAGGGGAATGAAGCACATTAGCCAAAATAGTGGAAAATCCCAACAATCTGTAAGCCATCATAACAGGGATGGATTAGATACAACGAACAATAAAAGTGGATGGATGAAGTTACACTAGTCGCTTGATGAGGTCACTATGAGGTGAAGTTATTATATGGGCAAAATCCTTCAAAGAACGCTTCACAATATCAACAAGAGACAAGTTTGGAGGATGGACACTGAAGGCACTATCACTAGCAGATGGAAATATAGAGTTGGATGCCATGTCGTCTTCTTACAGAACAGGAGTTGTGACTCATTCCCCTCCCTCCCCGACCTGGGAAACCCGAGGAACAGTGGTGAGCCCAGTAAAATTTCCAACCGACTCTGGAGGAACATTCTCGGGAGGAAGTTGCTCGGTAACAGCAATAACACCCCCTAAAGTCTGGGGCTGGATATCTTCAACCTGAGAAAACATAGAACAGAGTAAGACAAGACTTAAGCCTCAGTTTTCCTAAAGCACCTATATGGTCCTTCGACTAGGTAAACTGTTGTCTCTTCAAAAGTCCCATTTTTTCTTCAAGCACCTTTATAGTTGCTCGACTAAGTAAGACTAGGCATCTTAAGCCTCAGTTTTCCGAAAGCACCTATATGATTGCTCGACTAGGTAAATTGTTGTCACTTGAAAAGTCCTAATTTTACTTAGAGCACCTTTATGGTTGCTCGACTAAGTAAGACTGTGAATCTTAAGCCTCAGTTTACCTAAAGCAACTATATGATCGCCCAACTACGTAAACTATTGTCGCTTTAAAACTCCCAATTTTACTTAAAGCGCCTTTATGATTGATCGACTAAGTAAGATTGGGCATCTTAAGCCTCGGGTTGCTTAAAGCACCTACATGGTCACTCGACTAGGTAAACTGTTATCGCTTTAAAAGTCCTGGTTTTACGTAAAGCACCTTTTTTGGTTACTTGACTAAGTAAGATTGGGCATCTTAAGCCTCAATTTGCCTAAAGCACCTATATGGTTACTCGACTAGGTAAACTGTTGTCGCTTCAAAAGTCCTAGTTTTACTTAAAGCACCTTTATGGTTGCTTGGCTAAGTAGGATTGGGCATCTTACGCCTTAGTTTTCCTAAATCAGCTATATGGTTGCTCGACTAGGTAAACTATTATCACTTCAAAGAGTCCCAGTGATACTCAGTACGAAAAATTATTAAACGATGGTTTGACGAAAGATAAAGGGGAGTATGAGTACCTCTTGAATAACTATTGACTCACGATAAACCTCAGTAGGGGCAATGGAAGTCTACTCTACATGCTTGATCCCTACTTTCGTTGGCCCCTCATCAAAATTTGTTGCTTTCCCCTCCAGTATAGAGGGCCCAAACAGTCCCACTAGTAGTTGTTCACTAATGTTGACTTTTGAAGGAACAATCACAATGTCCATATAAGGGTTAAGGTCAACTTCTTTAATAGGCTCAACCTACACGAGACATTGCAAAAAATCATAAGTGTAATATACACATGAATAAAATACACAACGTGCAGGAAAATTAGTAAACACTTACCTAAGGTATGGGGCCAGCAGCTGTTATGGATGCAATTCCAACCACCTCTTTGTCTTGAGAGACAACATTCAAATAGGGACTACGCTCTAAAACGAGGGGCATATTACCTTCACAACGAGGGGACAAGGAATGAAGATCAATACTAGAAGTGTGGTGGGAATAAAGATCCTCATTACTAGGGGTGACTTTGGATTTCTCTTGCTCAGGGTCCTCATTATAATCATCATGAATAGTATAGTCCATAGGGATGGAACCAGGATTTTCAGTTGAGTACATCTGGCATAGCTTGTAAGAAGGTCGAACCAAAGGGGACTCCTGCTCCTCCTCCTCTTTATCTCCTTATTCCTCCACTTCTTCTTTGTCTCCTTATTCCTCCACTTCTTCCCCTTCCTCCACATGTTCCCTTTTTCTAGAAGGAACTCATCCTCAATATCGTCAAGAGGAAGTTGGACTTTGGGGCCAGACCTCATCCTATTACGAGCAGTAATAGGGGCATGAGGCGTAAAAGAGATACCTCGCTCAGCCATTTGCTTAGACAAAATAGATCGGGAATCTACACACCCTTTATTAAATTGCTTCAACACGTCATCAAAAAGCTCGATACAGTGATCAACTAATTATGGGTTCGAAGATGAGGGATATTGATACGCTTCAGAGGCACTAGGGGTAAAAACTTTTCTCTTTTTGCTAGGAGTTATCTTCCTAGCCTTCGCCACCACAACACTAGAGATATGAATGGGAGTATCCTCCTCAATAATAGGATGAGAGTAGGCAAGGGGTCTGCAGCCTCCTCAAATTTCTAGGAACTTAAGGCCCCCTTCTTTTTCTTCATGATGGCTTCACTGAGAGGTTCCAAAGGAGGAAATACCTTGGGGGTAGTACTGTTGGTATAGTTGTGGGTAATTTGGGTTGGGTTGACTGTGCAATTTCACAATCCCAACTCAAAAGGGGGAAAGCTCTTAATAGTCGGGGAACCAGTCTCTTTCTCAATAACCTTGAGAAAGTGGCCAAGGGTATTATGCCAGAATACGTGAAGGTACTCTGCAAATTTATTGCCTCGTGTACGATGGGAAAGAATAACATGACCTTTAAGCTGGGCAGAGAGAATGGCTACTGTCTCGGTTAAAAAATAGTTGCATGCCTTCAAAAAATTAATTGGTCTTTTGGAGGTATTATGGTTGAGGAGGGGTACCCCTTGATCAAACCCAAACAGCAACGCTACTCGATGGGGTGAGTAGGTTGTGCAGTAGTTTGAACATTCGGTACATAAAGGGAGGTATGAGGTGTTAAGAACCAACAGAACATTGAAAGAAGGAAAATTCAGAGCACAAAATGGCTCAACTACCTAGACTAGGCGAGGAGCATCTTAAATAATGAGTTAGTAAAGAATTAACCAGTAACAGAGTAGGGGTAGAAGTTAAAATGTTTGACATTATCAATATAAGAATGGAAAGACTTCCTGTATTTTTTATGATTTCGGGAGAGGATTCGAGGGACTTTGGCATCATAAGAGGTAGGAAGTAAGTAGTCTGGGGAATACTCAGGAAAATGAGCATAGACAAAGGCTATCAGATGTATGTGATTGGCATAGTTGGACACATCAAAACGGTCAAGAGAGTGGGCTGAATCTATTTAAACCCTGTCCAACCAAGTGTAGAGGGAACCAAGGGTCATGGCAGCTAAAGGGACTTTGACCCCAGAATCATGACGAAAAGATAAGTTTATGAGGTCCTTCCGGGGGCAATCATGGGGCTTCCAAGATAATTAAAACTTTGAGAGGACAATTCAAATGTACCCAGCTAGTTCAACACGGCTCTCATACCCTTTCTCAGTGGGGGCATTTACATGACGGTCTAGACCTTAGGGTCTTTTTTGTTCTGCTCACGAGAAAGGGAACTCGCCTTAACCTTCATGTAAAAGAAATACCTTATGATCTTCAAACAAGTGCATTATGTATAGGTCTTCATACATTTCTTCACCACACTACTCAGCTCTTTGCGCTTAGCTTATTCCTCCTTTGAGATGGCTTATTTAAAATAAATATCAATTCCAGCCACCTCTAGCCCCAAGAGCTCGCACACATCCTCCAAGGTGATCATAAATTTACCCCAGGCAGCAATAAAAGTGTGGGTCCTATGACTCGAATGAGTAATTAGGGTTCTCAGAGTATTATTATTCTTGGCTAGAGTTACATGGCCAAACTACTCAGTAGAAGATAAACCAACAGTCAGTAACTCCCCAGAGTACTTGTCGTGGATGTAATCAGTCCACGCACTTAGCCCTTCACAGGATCCCCAATAGACTCAAACTCAACATTAGAGTAGGGATAATCTCCCCTCTCAGTCCTAAACTCAGTAACGGTGGAACCAGGGATGTAGGCGTAATTTTTTATGACATCATATTCACCAACTAACAACTTTAAATTATCAGACTTAGACACATGGGAACCGAGAAAGGCATTGGCGGCCTCCCAAAAATTTTCAACAGTGCCAAAATAAGGGGCACGATGGTATTTTTCCCACTATACACGCCAATCAGCAAGGTCAGAAGAAGTTTCTTCGACGGCACCAGCAATGGACGGATTTCTCTTCACAACAGGAGCCATGAAAGAAAGTAAAGAAAGAAAAGAAGAAGCGTGGGAATCAAAGAGTACAGTATGCTCTCACAAATAAAGAGAAACACTTCGCTCAAAATACCCAAAGGTAAAAGATATTTGTGAATCAGAGGAAACCCAGGGTTCATGTCATCTTTGAAATGAATGTGTAGATGGAACGATCATCAATGCGCGCTGGAGATCAATCATCACACTTAGATTTTTACCGTCCCAAGTGGCTAGCATGGCTTACACACGCGGGCAATCAATCAATGCATGTAGGACTGGGGATAAGCCTGTCAGACGCATGCAGGACTGGGGATAAGCCTGTCAGACGCATTTAAAATGAAGAGACATAGTAATAGTTATCTTTTGGGGGAAATTTAAGAGACGTTTGTGAGCAAAACTCTTCACCCTTTTACACTTGGGGAATAAATAGTTTTTGGGGAAATTTTATTTTAAAACCATTCAAATTCCCCAAAGTAAAAAAGCAATTAATAAAGGCATAATTCCATGGGAAAAAGAATAATCTCTAAATATCTTGTGCCCAGGCTGCATGGTTTCAAACCCTTTATATATAATTTGTCCAGATATACAAATGTGAAAAAAAAAATTGCTCTAACAAGTGTGCGCAGATCAAAGAGAGATAGGATGTGGATTCAGGGATTTATCTTTTTTAGTATAAATATTTCTTCAAACAAACAAATATCTCTATGAAGGGGAAAATGTAGGGGGAGGTCCAGACTTAAAGTCGATTAAAACAGCATCAACACTGCACAAGAAGGATTAGGGATGGTCGCTTGCATAAAGATGAAGATGATCGTAAGACACTGTAGGAGGGTACTTTAGATTATATATATGGAGGCGTCACCCCTATTGAGTATGGTAATGACAAGTTAATTTGCCCAAGACCACCAGATTAATGACAGGACGCACAGACACAGGCACAATGAAGTTATACTCAGTTTAAACTCACAAAGCCTCTCGTGTATAACTCAGGGAATAGTAATGAACCTTAGAAGTGGCTTAGCTAGAGGGAGAGAGAAGTAAGCACCCTAGATACACCTTGGTAGGCAGGTAAGACCACACCAAATACCCTCAAGGATCCCTGTCAGGTATTAAAATCTTCGTAATAAATGACCATGGTGGGTGAGTCAAACTTCTCTGGTTTGTAATAACTCTTTTCAACTCTCACAAGGATCATCCTCTCCTCAGGGGTGGTTGGGGTCCTTAAATAGCCCCCCATACCATCCCCGAGGCAACTCAGTTATTAAAGACTATGAAAGACGTCCCTCCTACTTTATGTCACAATATTAAATGCCTGATGCCCTAGTTGTTTCTATGTCATAATAATTAAATGCCAAGACATGCCTTTTTGCCTAACCACTGTGTGTCAGGGGGCTGTTGTCGCGGAGGTGGCTTACCAACTATCTGACAGCCCCAAATACCACGATGGTTTACTCAAGTGCATGTTTGACATTGTTTAGATGGCTAGTGACATCACCTACAGTAGATGTGACATTAAGTAGAGGGTTGTTTGGTTCACAACTAAACGCCCGTGGAACTCCAAGCGACAAATGCCCGAGGTTCCACGGTTAGGGTTCTTCGGTGTTTTACCAGGTGTATCTAAGATGGTCAGGGCAAGCCCCAATGGTGCCTCACTTCTCAATCCTCCAAACCAAATCCCTCTAAAGTTCCCATGGTGAGGTCATTCGATAGAGCATGAAAGCTCTCCCAGGCCCTGCCAAGCCTGGTCTCTCATGCGTACCGTTTGACCTCACCCAAACTGATTTATTGTTATCGTTATGTCATTACAACCGTTAAGCTTACAGTAAATGTAATCAAAGATACAATATGACTAACACAACAAGATGAAGTATGAGTTGCCACGCTTGAGTTGCCACGCTAAGCTGCCTCACTAAGCTGCCACGCTTGAGTTGCCACGCTAAGTTGCCTCGCTAAGCTGCCACGCTTGAGTTGCCATGCTAAGATGCCTCGCCAAGCTGCCACTCTTGAGTTACCACGCTTGAGTTGCCACGCTAAGCTGCCTCGCTAAGCTGCCACGCTTGAGTTGACACGCTAAGCTGCCTCGCTAAGTTGCCATGCTTGTGTTGCCTCTATTGCGTTAATCCTCAAACACTATTGCTAATTAGGGAATTATCCCTAATCTCAGGATTACCTTCAAGCCCCCTCTACAGACACCATACAAAGACAGACCAGGAGGCAAATATTACCAAAAAACACAAAATTATTATAGGAACTTTTGATGTACTCATACTTTTGTTATATCAAAATTATGTAAAGTTTACTTTATAAAAGCCTTGAGGTTGCTCGATATATTCATGGGACCATGTCTGGAAATGCATGGGAGAGCTTACATGCTCTAACGAACAACCTCATTCTGGGAATCTCGCAGGGATTTGGTTTGGAGGATTGGGCACAAGGTGACGTTGGAATAAACCAACCCCTTTAAGGCACCTAGGCAAAACCTTGGTTTATACACAACTTGGCTTAGTAGTACCTCGAGGCACTATCTCTAGGACCCACTCGAGGGGCTTCAATCCTAAATAGTTATTCAAAAATGAACTTGTTGCATTCACGGGGACATTATAAAGTTGTTCAAATGACTTGTATCTCAAGCAATCTTTTATTCCATGAACTACCTTTTGGCCAGTGTCGCGCTCACATTCACATTTCAAGTTGCTCGAGTGACTCATATCTCAAGCAACCTTTCCTTGGATGAACTACCTTTTTGAGTGATGTGACAATACACCTTTTGCAAATCAATCTTTACCAATTCTTTGACATCAGCATGTCTGACATTCAGAAACTCGATAAAGCAGTACTCAAGTAGAGATATTCCTAGGATGGTAAGTTTATAGCTGGCACATCACGTTTTTTTCAAGACATTCACAACTCTGAGAGTCTAAATAATGTTCCCACCAAAAATATCATATCTACCTCATTTAATGCAATATCTTTGGCATTATATGCAGATGTCTATTGATACCAACAAGGGACATAAAGGTATGAATTACAAGAAGGCCCCTGTTAGGATTATCTCCCTTCTATAAATACCTTTAACATTACACTATGGAGAGGATCACACTTTTCTAACCTAGAACTACTGTAGAAATATTCCCATAAAAGATATTTTATTGTGAGAACATTTATTAAGATATTCACTACATTTATTGCATTTGTGCTTAAGGTTACAGCCTTACCTTTATAGCCTCAAAGGTGCTTGTGCTCACTCCCTTCAACCAAGTTAATTGTGGGAGTTCTCTTACTAATTATTTTTGTTTGATTATTGTAGCATTTATGTCAAAAGAATATATTTAATACAGGAGTTTTGTGGGTTGAATGTGTTGGGTTGAGAGTAGCGTTTGTTATTGTCATTAACTGTTCTAAGGCAATAATTACCATCTTGATAAAGGGTTACGCCTCCCTTTATATTAACATAATCTCAAGAACTCACCTGCTATATATATATATATATATATATATATATATATATATATATATATATATATATATATATATATATATATATATATATATATGGGGGGGGAGGGATGTTACCAGAAACTAAACAACAAAAAATGTTTATTTGGCATATGTATTGATGTAGTGGTGGTGATGCCTCATTTTGAAAATATTGCCTAAATCGTAAAGACTAATTTTTGTGGATTTATTATCAAATTTATATAATAATGTTTCACATAGATACGACTGCTTATAATTTGGGGTTATCTAGGTGATGATTGCAAATATCAAGAGAAAAATGGCCTTTCGTTTTTACATGGACATTTGTGTATTTAAGAACAAGTCTTTTATTAATTATCATTGCTTCAAAATCAGTCTTCGTAATACCTTTCTATTCGTAAAATAATGCCTTTTTTAGCGTAGAAAGAGTACATTTTTAAGAAAAGAAAAAAATATGGTTTATTTACTTACTCGATTAGACACATAATTGAATATATAGATTATGATATACACTGCTCAAGACTTCCCTCGACTTTCACCTCTACCTTTAGAACGGGGGGGTCTGTGTTGGGATGTGGTACAATATTTCAAACTTGTGGAATATCGATTCTCAATATGTAATTCTATGATATGAAGAGGTCTTGTGAAAAAATAATCACATGCAAAGAAACATTACCGAACAAATACATGAACGTGTCAACATCATCGCCAACTTCCTTTTATTTACACAATATTTAGTCGGCCAATATATCGTGACATGTGAAAAATAAATAAGGAAAATGATGTTATAAAAATGGCCTAGAGAACAATGGAAGCAAAGTTCGTGCAATGACATATGGATTCCTGGTGGAAATACGTGTGGAAATAGGCTTATGTGCGTAGTTATTAAGAGAAAATGGCCATATATGTTTTAGTACACGTTTCTTGAATTTTTTTCATTTAAAAAGAAACTTTCCAGTAGTTATTCGAGCATGACAACTGCAGTCTGGAGGGCTATAAATAAAATTTTAGGAAGACACTCCACCCAAAAATCCCTTTTCTTTACTTATATCTTATCAACTTATTTTTTTCTTTTTCGAAATAGTTTGTGAGATTAGGTTTAGTTATTTTTTCAATTCTCTAATAGTTTCCCCTTTAATTTATAATTTATTTTCAAGTTCCTAGCTTTTTAATTTAATTATTTTACTATCGAATTGCTTTAATTTCCTTTACTTTTAAATAGGTTTTCAATTTCTTCCTTTTGATCACATTTAATGTCCTTTAGTGTTAATTTTTGCTTCAAATTTATAGTTCGTCTAATTCCAAAGAATGAAAAATAAGTTAGCACTTCACAAATAGTCATCTTAATTGAAGCATTCGAACATAACCCAATCACCTGATTATTGTTGGCTAAATAAAATTAATTTTGATTGGCAAGACCTAAAATTCTTGCATGGCACGCTCGCAAAATCCATACATAAAATTAATATGCCAATATATTTCATAAATGGATGATGTAGAGGATATTTTCAATAAGTATCTAAATGAATATCTTCCTTTTTGGACATGGTTTATTGTTTTTCTTGTATATTTTTAAATCTTTTTTAAAAAATAATATTGTAAGATCGACCAAACAAATCAAAATTTTGTAACACGGTTTAATGTTAATATGTGACAAATACATTTTCATGTTTTCAAATATTATGAATTTATGCAAAATGTGCATGAATTAGTTTTTTATGCTATGGATGTTGATGCATTAATATTTTGTGCGTCCATTTTTATATATGTGTCTAATGTCATATATATATATATATATATATATATATATATATATATATATAGAGAGAGAGAGAGAGAGAGAGAGGAAGGCTCACCTACATCATGATGTATACATCACACCTAGTTCTAGGCCCTAAGAAACTTTTTCTCCAAATTTCTTATTTTTTTCCATGAAATTAACCTTCTAATCAACCCATATTCGAAAAATTAGGCCAAAATACATTTTGTATCTATTTTTAAAAAATTCACAAAAAACTGTTAGTGCATACCCATATAAATAAGGTATTTTGAGCAGTTTTTTGTAAATTTTTCAAAAATAGCTACAAGATGTATTTTGACCTAATTTTTTGAACATAGGTTTATTGAAAGGTTAATTTCAAGAAAAAAATAAAAATTTAAGGAAAAAAAGTTTTTTCGGGCCTATAACTAGGTGTGATGTATGGATGATGTATAGAGTATGATGTAGGTGAGCGTTATCCTATATACATAGAGCATGATGATGTATAGAGCATGATGTGCCATGTGACGGTGAGCCCAAAAATTATTGGATAAATTATCATCACTCTCTCTCTCTTCTGTCAGGTGACACATGGGCTTCTAAAAGATCGTTTTCACAAAGCTAGTGGTATGTTGATAGGTCAGATGCTTGGTTATAATGTGCAGGTCAATATTAGACCTGGACACTACTCCTACATGAGGTTAAAGCTTATTTTACCCATTGATGCTCCTTTATCTAAAGGTTTTAATCTCAAAAGAGAAAAGGATGAAAAATGGATTTATTTTACTTACGAAAAATTCAAAAGGTTTTGCTTCAAATGTGGGAGATTAAGTCAGATATCTACTGAATGTGAAAGAGAAGAAAGGTAATATGGGGGCAGCCCATTACCTTTGGTCCTTGGATGTCTGCTTCTCCTTCATTCAAACAAGCATTAGAGGAGTTTATGAGGAAAATTCCATGCCAATCCCCCAACCAGGGTACCATTGTTGCCTAAAATTCACATACAGACCCCATAGAAAATCTAACTAACCTAGTCAACCTAGTCAGTATTGAAAAAAGAGACTTTGCATCTATACCTAGTATCCCAACTAATAACCCCCTGTCGAACTCATCTCTAGTTTCTTTCCCAACTAATCCAATCTATCCCATTTTAGATTCTAGTATATCTAAATCGGATGTGTCAGTGGACATATCCCAATCACCTCCCCTATTTATTATTTCAGATAAAGCTTGGATAGAGCCCCCCGAAAGTATCCTCTCCATTAATAACCTCCTCAACCACCTAAATAAAGACTCCCGTCAACAAAATATCCTTGTTACTACTCCTCTTCCTTGCTGTGAAGAGGGAGTACTCCATCCCATCAATTTATCTAACAGATTTAGAATTGAAGACTCTGGCACCTTCCATAAATTACCACAACCATTAAATCCCCCAAAAAAATTTGTAAACCCAAGACTCAAAATTCTCCCCAGTCAGAAAAAAACCAAGCCAGACACATCTCTCTCAATCACCCAAAATTTAAAACTAAAGTTAACCTCAAACCCAATATCCTGCTAAATGAGATTAACTCTAAACCTTTCAACCCTGGTGATTTCCATTCATCTTCTCCCATCCAATATCCAACATTTCCCTCAGAAGATTTGTCAGTGATGCTCAGATCTGAAGGAAAAGGGAAAGAAAAGTTATGGGAGGCCTCTGTAAATAGTCATCCTGAGTGCACCTACCAAGAGAATCAGCAAAAGGAATTTTCAGTGGGAAACCAAAAGTTAGTATCTAATTTCATCAAGCTTCAAATAAATAAAAGAAAACTACCTCTTACGTTTGTCAAACCTTTCCCTCATAAACTTCATGGGGGCTTTCTCCCTTAGGAGGTATTCTGACTCCTGTTTAAGAGGAAGATTGGGATGATCAGCTTATTTATGTACCTGAAAAGGTGTCAAAAGGTCAAGAATTAATAAGAGCCATAGAAGGATTATTACTAGAAGAACCAGTAAACAGTCTATTACTGAAGAAGAATTGGAAGAGTACAGTGAAGAGAATTTGGTGGATGTGGTCATCAAGTCCAACTCAGATGAAGTTTCTGAAAAGACTGAGGTATCCCCTGAAAGGATCCCTCCAATCCAATGAGTATCTTCACTTGTAATTGTCAAGGTCTGGGTAAATCCTTGACAATTCGGGCTCTTTCAAACCTCTGTGTTTTGAATGGCATTGTGTTAATTTGCCTACTTGAAACAAAAGCTAAGGATGAGAGAATTTCGTATGTTAAGAATCTTATTAAATTTGATCATACCATTTGGGTGAATCCGGTGGGGTTATCGATAGGCTCGTGTCTGCTTTGGATATATCCTGTTTGTCTTCATATTTTAGAAAATTCAAAGGATTTTATTGATGTGATTATTAAAGACAGGAAGGGATGGGTGGGAAATATAAGAGTCACTTTTGTGTATGGCAACCCTTCTTTTGAATTTAGGAGAACTCAATGGGGGAGGCTGACTAATTCTCAGCTCCATTCCAATATCCCTTGGATGTGTTTGGGTGACATCAATGATATTTGGGAGCAAGACAATAAGCAAGGTAAATTAGAGAAAGCCAATAGGGAGATTGAATGTTTTAAGGAGATGGTTAACAGCTGAAAATTATTTGAACTCCCTTCCAAAGGTGTAGGCTGACTTGGAATAACAAGAGACTCGATGATGAGAATGTTAGGGTGAATCTGGACCGTGTGCTTATTAATGTGGAGTTGGATTTAAATTTCCCTGGGAGTAGGTCTATTGCTTTACCTACTTTGGGGTCAGATCACAGTCCTATTTTGGTTAATAATGTTCCTCCTAAGCCTCCTCACAAGAAGAAGTTTAGATTTGAAGTGTTTTGGCTAGAATATAAGGAGTGTCATTCAATTGTTAAAAAAGAATGGAGGAGAGAGTTTCTAGGGTCAGACTTGTTCTCTCTATGGTCTAAAACCTTAAGTACTGAGTCTGCTCTTTTTTCATGGAATTCTAAAAAGTTTGGCAACTCTAGGGTGTAAATTTCTAAACCTCGGGGTAAACTTTCTGAGCTCCAGTCTTGTTCCAGGCAGGCATATGATAGTGGGGCACCCAGGTCTGACACTAATAATGTTAAGGCTCTTTGGGTTAGAGAGGAAAAGTTTGGGGATTTGCATTTTAAAGTGAACTGGCTAAAGTAGGGGGGCAAGAACACGAAGTTTTTTCATGCTTATACTATTTAGAGAGGGCAAAGAAATCAGATATTAAGGTTGGGGGATCAGGATGGGTTTTGGGTGGAGGGGAAGGCTCAATTGGAGGATCTTGCCAATAGTTTCTTCAAATCTCTCTATTCTTCAGCAGGTAGAAGGGACTCTTCTAGGGTTTCTTCTCTTATGCCTAAGATTGTTACGTCTGAAATGAATGATTCTTTAAATGCTTTACTATCTCTTGATGAACTCAAAAAAGCCATTTTTTATTTGGAGCCTTCTAAAGCCCCTGGCCCCGATGGGATGCCAAGTTTTTTCTATCAAACTTTTTGGGAAGATATTAAATGGGATTTATTAAAGGTTGTTCAACACTTTTTAAGTTCTGGTCATCTTTTGGCGAAAATGAATGAAACTAATGTCATCTTAATTCCAAAAAATCCTAACCCTGAAAATTTATCCTTTTTAGACCCATTAGTCTCTGTTAACGCAAAAACTTCTCCGTCTATGCGGACCGATCAGAAAAGGACACCTGTCATCCTATGTGGTAATATTTATACTTGCTCGGCACCCGAGGAGAGTTGATCGGCACCTGAGGAGAGTTAGTCGGCATACCAACCAACTCGAGGAAGACCAACCACCCAAGAAGACCAACAGTTATATTCAGTGTATATAGATATAAAAGTATGAATGTATAAAGATATTCCCTCTCTTGGACTCCCATCACTATAAATACATGAATTCCCTCGGCCAAAGGGACAAGAGACACGATACACAAGATACACACAATCGGAACTAAGCAATTCTCTACACACCTCTCTCTCTCTCTACACCATATTTCGCTATTATACACCCCTGGGAATAAAAAACAGTGGATGTAGGCTTTATTCATAGCCGAACCACTTTAAAAATATTGATCTCTTATATGTTTGATATGCTTGTTTATCTTCATCTTCAATCTCATCCTCATCATTTATCTGTTGTTGAAGCCACTAAAATGGCATAGACTATTTTTTTCTTCAACAAATTGATGTCATCTGTGGGAACGTGTTACAAGCATTGTTCTCCATCAAAAGCTAAGTTTTTATTTTCTTTACATATAACTAATTATATGTTATGCACGCATCTTTTTGTTCAAATCATGATTCTCATATGTTTATATTCATTAACTTCGAGATCAAGTCAATCATAATTTTTATATGAATCAATTCAGTGATCAATTTTAATTTAGGGATATGTAAAATCGTAGTGGATTTCAGAATTATATATGCTTGAAATTTTCGTGTAAAACGAATCCTGAAACATATTGATCCCCTTGAAAAAATTTTGAATATACACACTTAAACATGGGTTGAATCAATTTGTTCAAGCCCAACGTGTCTCTCATTTTCATAATTTTAGGAGATGAAAAGGCAGTCTCTCTCAAAAGCTTTTTCTGTACATCAGATATAAGAATTGGTATTTTTTAATCCTCGAATATCTTTTCAATCGGATATTTTATTAGATTTTTTACAAAGAGATAAACATCAGCGAATTTATCTCCCCAAATCTATATTTGGTTCTTATATTAGATTTTGATTTGAAACCTTTATCAAATTGATAAAGCAAAAGTGATCACTAATTAAAATCGGATCTGCAAATCGAATCGGCAAACCAAATATATATATATGATGATAAAGCTCTATGGGAAGCTAAATCGACATAAGAGATCTAGAGGGAATACCAAACGGAGAAATGTTTATGAATGACTTCGAAACCACTGGTTTGATAGATATATCACTGGCCCAATTTCAACTAGGGCCCAAACCCAAGATGATGAACAGAGCATCAATAAATTTTCGCTGGAATTCTTTTTAATCATCTCCAACAGGCCATTTTCTTCATTGAACAGTCACCAAACGCATTTTCAATTAAGTCCTGGTGGTCAGCAACCCACTGTGAGAGGACCACGGCAGCAAGAATAAAAAAACAACTATTTAGATGTTTTTATTACTAGTTGACGGAGGATTAATCGGCGATAGAATACTGATTATAGATTCATTGGTCGGTATCACTTGGTCTGACGCTAATGCCCAGATAATAGATCTCAGACTTGTTCATCAGCATCATTGTGATACAACGAAGAGGCAACATGTGAATCATCAGATCAAGATATCTCCACCATTTCTTCCTGGTCGGCAGTCAAAGGGCTGGTCATCATGAGTTAATGTTGGTCGATCACAAATTCAGACCATCCATTGTTGATTGGCACCATCCAGCGTTGGTCGAAGACATGAGTTGTGGTGCTAAAGTTGAGTTTCATATATGTATAGTATTTTTTTTCTCCAAGCACCTCGGATCTCCTCTCTGGAAAGTATATCATCAGCTCAAGAAACGTATACACAGATCAAAAACCAAAAATTATGGTCTAAGGACCAACGCCCAGATCGACACCATCAAATGCTCATCGGGGGAAGCTATTATTGCTCGGCAATATATATTCTTAGTCGGTAATAGGTCGACAACTCAATTGGACCATATTATCTTGATCGGTAAAACATTTGTTGATCGAAAGCATCACTGATCGGCCACAGGTCTCAACCTTCTACCTGTCAACAACAACTACTATTGGTACCGAAACCTACAATTCGTTAGCAGAAAAATAAAAATAATCAGTGGCAGGTATAAAGACATAAATAAGGGTTCCCAGCCATATAATATTGATAGCAAACATCTATAGTTGTTCGGGGGAAAATCAATTGTTAGTCGGCGACATCTCAGCCTTGGTCGGAGGCAGTAGAAAGCTAATACAAGAATGAAGCATTGGTTATTCCTTTGGTTCACCCATTTTGACTTTGTCAAAAGTTAAACCGTGATCTTAAAAACATAAAACGACCTCCTTATATTTCTTAATTCCTAGCTTTCTAATGAACTAAATTCTTAAAAAGTAATTTATACATATTTTTAAAGTCAACTTAAATTTGGGCATTTGCTTAAAATTGAAATTATTTTGTAAAAAGTTAAGAATTTGCCCACATTGACAGTTAGCATACCATATTATTTTATGTTTTGATTGCCTGAGAAAATACATATCATATATTGATTGGATGACTAAATTATTCTCATAATTCATTGATTTAGCCTCCATAGATGTTCGAGCAACTTATTAAATTCCACAGTTACAAGATTCAGTCCCGACAAAGTACTCGACCACAATCTTAAACTTTTGGAAAATATTATCATTGCTCGGCATTATGAAATTTTGCCCCAACGAGGCACTGTTGATTTTATTATTGTCGATACAAAAATTAGTCAGTTGATGTGGACTAATTATATGAAGACACGTTTCATCTTATGTGGAAAAATATATATTCACCGAACAACTCAACGTACCGAGCTACTCAGCGTAGCGATCTACTCAATGTGCAGAGCATCTAGTCAAGAAGATCAAGCGACAATTATATATTCAATGAATATCAAAATCAATGAACATTCTTATTATGTACATATGTATATGTCAATTAAATAACAGCGTATTGTCTATTCATATTGATAGCCCAAGGGCTATAAATACATTGTAACCCCCTTTATAACGGGGCAATTGATCACTTGCGATCATAATTGAGATCAAAGCAAAACACCCAATAATACAAGACATTGGACATAAGCCATTTTCATTGAGGCTGAACCACTTTAAAATCTTTTGTCTTATTTCATTATTCGTATTTATCTGTGATTAATTAATTAGATCATATCTAATTTTTTACATCAACAGATTTTCTTCGCCTGTGGGAAGCGACTATACGTAACGTTTTTCACTAAAAATTCATTATACAAGGCTGAGCTCCCAGAATCTAGCAATAGGAAAAATGACAGAGTTCCCCCAGCCCGTCTGTTCCTCCAACTTTCAATGAACTCGTCGGAATAGTGGCTAGCTTAGCCAGGGACAAACATCTATGTAGGATGCCATGCGAAAACTCATTCAAATTGTTCAAAATGCAATGCCTGCTCCGTTAGGCCAGCGAAACGTTCATAGAAACACATACCTGCCGTCTTCGAGATCCATACATACTATATTCCCTCATTCTTCCCTGTCCAGACATACTGAATCGCATCATACGGAGAGGTCCAGTGATCCCTCTTATCAGCCTAGTCGGATATCTCTCATAAGAGTCATGGACTCTCAAGAAAATGTTACTTTAACACCGAAACGAACAAGCTCTTTGGATAGGTTGAGTAGAGACTCCCTCCATGACATTTTAGGCCCTAGGAGGAATAGAAATCCTCCTAGCATTGCGTCAAGAAATTCTTAACTACCAAATGATCTAAGGGAAGGTTCTGCCCAATCATGCCCTGCAGCTCGTACAGAAAAATCCCAAGAGAAGAATTCAGTACGATCTACTGCTCGAGAAAATAGATCAAACCCTGGTAATGACGCATGAAAGGGATCCATTCAGAGGCTGGAAGATAGGTTAAGGGAAATGGCTAAGGCTAGAAATCCTCTCCAAAGAACCTTTGTCAAAGGATCACGTTTCGTACAAGAAATTGTGGATTTTCCCACACCATCGAAGTTTAAAGCTCCCGTAGTTACACCGAAGTACGATGGCAAGACTAATCCTTTCCACAACATAGAGAAGTACTAAGTTACTGCCGATATCTATGCAATTCCCGATGAGATGAGGTGCAGGGCATTCTCAGGAACTATCACTGGGCCAGCTCAAATATGGTACAATAACCTTCCTCGGGGAAAGATTGCTACTTTTCATCAACTGGCAGAGCTCTTTATAGGAAATTTCTATTTTGGTGTGAATCCAATCAAGAGGGTAGCACACCTATTAAGTGTAAGGAAGAAAATAGGAGAAAGCACCAGGGATTACATCACTCGTTTTAACAATGAGAGATTGGAGGTAATCAATTACGAAGAGATGACAGCCATTACAACTCTGATGAGTGGTATTTTATCGAACAAGTTGTATTATACCTTGGCCAAAGATCCCCTAAAATGCATGGAGGAATTAATGGCTAAGGCAACCAAAATTATGAACACCGAAGAAGCTATGGCTGCAAAGAAGAATAATGAGACCAAAGCAGAGACTAAAACTGAGGGCAGGTCCGAGAGGAAATATCAAAAGCATAATTAGGGCAGCAAGCAATTAAAAGGCAAGGAAACTATAGAGAACTTGAGGAAGTATGCTAATTATACCCCCTTAAAGGTAGGCATAAACCATGTTCTGGAGGAAATCAAAAACAGCGAAGAACTAAACTGGCCGGAGAAATTAAGGACAACCCCTGAAAGGAGGGATAATTCTAAGTATTGCGAGTTCCACAAAGACCATGGACACACGACCCAGTGGTGCATAGCTCTCCAGAATGAGATTGAAGCACTCATTAGACGAGGAAAATTGAGCAGGTTTGTCGATCGCCAGAATGATGGGAAGACCAACGACAAAGCAAGCCAAAGATCTAAATCTCCTTTCCGAACAAAAAAAGGCAAGAAAAGGGACCATGAAGATGATCCAGAGGATAACCCCGACCTCCCCAAAAAGCCAAGGAAACCAGAGCGTGAGGTATTTTCAATCCATTTTGGTTCATTTGACTATAATATGATAACAGGTGGGGATGCGGGAGGTGGTGATCATACCGCTGAAAGAAAAGCTTACCTCAATGAGGCCCAAGCTTGTTTTTACATACAGCGGATAAACCTTACGGAAGAAGATCGCTCGAGGAAGGTTAACAAGGATAAACTAGTCATTAGTTTTTCCAAAAGTGATCTGAAAGGAGTCTTGTATCCTCACGACGACCCCCTGGTGATTAAAATGAGGATGAAGGATGTAATCATTTCAAGAGTATTGGTAGACAATGGTAGGTCGACAGACATCATGTTCTACCCTTGCGTTGACAGTTTAAACTTGAAACCAGCCCAGTTGGAGCCATATCACAGGCCCCTCCTTAGTTTCTCTGGCGAAAAAGTCTTTCCACTTGGGACGATCAAGTTGGATATGCTTAATGGAACCTGGCATGCCTGTAGAATAGAAAAGGTACGCTTTTTCGTAATGGATAAAAATATCCAATCAGCTTATAATGTAATCATGGGAAGAGTAGGTCTAAAAAAGTTCGAGGTAGTGCTATCTACGGTACATCAATGCTTAAAATTCCTGACCAATTTTAGTGTGGGACTTGTGAAGGGTGATCAGAAATTAGCTCGGGAATGCAACTATTTATTGGTCGAACAAGAAGTAGAAGATGCCAGGAAAAAGACCACCACTTACCAAGTGGATGAGTTTGAAGATTCAGAGATTGAGACACTGGACCCCAGAGATGAATCAGAGCTCGTGAAGGGTCAGGTCATGGAAACAAGGGAGAGCATTATTCTAGACGATGAATGGAGGAGAGAACAAGTCAAATTGGTGCCTCACTGGATTCGTTAATAAAGCAAAAGTTAGTGGCATTTTTTAGGCGTAGGAAGCAAGATTTTGCATGGAGTCATGAAGATATGCTGGGAATAAACACAGCCTTCCTGTGCCACGAACTCAATGTTAATAAAGAAATCAAACTGGTGAAACAAAGAAGAAGGGTCTTCAGCCCAGAGAAGAACCAAGCTATTCAGGAGGAAGTCGAGAAACAGCAAAAGGCCTCTTTTATTGAGGATGTCAAATATCTTGAGTGGTTGGCCAATGTGGTGATGGTTAAAAAGAAGAACAATAAATGGAGGATGTGCATTATTTTCACAGATTTAAACAAAGCCTGCCCAAAAGATCACTTCCCACTGCCCCGAATAGACCAGTAGATGCCACCTCGGGGCATGAATTGTTGAGCTTCATGGATGCTTATTCCGGCTACAACCAGATTAAGATGAAACCAGAAGTAAGGGAGAGTACCTCTTTTATTACCCCAAGGAGAAGATATTGCTACAATGCTATGCCTTTTGGTCTTAAAAATGCAGGTGCTACGTATCAACAACTAATAAACAAAGTGTTCGAGGAGCAAATCAACAGAAACATAGAGGTTTACGTCGATGACATGCTGACTAAGAGAAAGAAAGTTACTGACCACATAGCTGACCTAGGCCAAACATTTGATCAGCTGGAGAAATATCAGATGAAGCTGAACCAGACCAAGTGCATATTTGGTGTACAAGAAGGCATGTTCCTTGGGTATATTGTGAATCAGCAGGGCATTGAAGTGAATCTTGACAAGATCAAATATTTACTAGAGCTACAATCTCCAACTACGAAGAAGAAAGTACAAAGCCTCACGGGGCCTGTTGCAGCTCTTAATAGGTTTATCTCATGAGCAACTGATAGATGTCTTCCATTCTTTAAGACACTCAGAAAAACTTTTGAGTGGAATGATGAGTGTAAGAAGGCGTTCCAAGAGTTGAAGAGATATTTGAGGATGCCTCCTTTGTTGTCTAGGCCAGTAGTGGGAGAGAAATTATACTTGTACCTGGTTGTCTCAGAAAATGCTGTCAGTTCAGCGCTGATAAGAGTAGAGGATGGAGTACAAAGACCGGTGTATTATACAAGCAAAGCATTTTGAGGAGCAGAGATCAGATATCCACGATTGGAGAAGCTGGCATTAGCACTAATCGAGGTAAGCAGGAGGATGAAACCATACTTCCAGGCCCATACTATAGTGGTATACACCGATATGCCACTCAGACAGGCTTTGCACAAACTGGAGAAATCCGAAAGATTGATGTATTGGGCGATGGAACTAGGCGAGTATGATATTGTTTACGAACCAAGGTCTTAGCTCAAAGGGCAAGTAGTGGCAGATTTTATTGCGGAGTTCACTTACCCAGATACCTCTGACCAATAGGGGTCTAATGAAGAACAACCCATAGATGTTAAAGGATCATCAAAGACTGTCTCCGATCAGCGTCCATCAGCAGATATGCCGGAGGGGATAGTAACCGAGCAACAAGAATCCTCTGATAAATGCCTAGTGTGTAGAGATGATAAGAGGAAGTGCCAAATTTTCCATCAGGAAAATTTGTCAGAGCAAGAGCTTGATAATTGTATCCCGTTATGGAATTTGTATGTTGATGGCTCCTCGTGCGCCACAAGCAGTGGAGCTGGAATAATTTTGAACAATCCAGATGGATTGGATATAGAATATGCTCTGCATTTCCAATTCAAAGATTTCAACAATGAAGATGAATATGAAGCTATGATTGTGGGCCTCAGTTTAGCCAAGTCAGGGTGTTTAATGATTCATAACTAGTTGTAAATTAGATTCTCGGGTTGTACGCGATGAAGGGAGACTTTATGCCTAGGTATCATGCCAAAGATATGAAGATTGTGTCCAATTTTGTAGCAGTCCAAGTAATCAGAATACCAAGAATGGAAAACGCGAGGTTTGGCGCATTAGCTCGGTTAGCCTCAGCCACCCGCACCAGGCTACAAAGAACGATTCCTATCGAAATACTAGCGGATCTAAGCATTGATGAATATTTGATGGTGAGGTTCATCACGTTGGACATGGGACCTTCCTGGATTAATCCCATTAAAGCGTACATCAAAGAAGGAATTTTACCAACTGAACAACTTGCAGCTAAAAGGCTGAAGTTCAAAGCTGCTCGGTATGTTTTGAGCAATGGAATTTTGTACAAAAGAGGAATAATAGCAGGCCTAAAGAGATGTGTTCATCTATCGAAAGTTAAAGATCTCATAGAATAAATTCACGAAGGCTCTTATGGAGCTCATGTAGCAGGTCGGACCCTCCTATAGAGGATGATGATGCAGGGATACTATTAGCCAACGATGCAAGATGACTATAAAGCTTATGCCAAGAAATGCGATAAGTGTCAACGGTTCTCTACCATACGAAGAAGTCCACAGGCATTATTAACCCCAATTACTTCCCCTTGGCCATTTTCCATGTGGGGAATAGACTTGATCGGGCCTCTGCCAACTACTAAAGGATGATTGAAATACTTGGTAGTCGTTGTTGATTATTTGACAAAATGGGTGGAAGCTGAACCTCTCATTGACATGGCCTATGAAAGGGTTTATCAGTTCATTTGGAAGAACATTATTTTCAGGTATGGTCTGCCACATGCCTTCATCACTGACCATGGTACCCAATTTGATAATGAGGAATTTTTTGCGTTCTGTCACCATTCCAATTATAGAAGATCCATTCTGCACCAGGCCATTCCTAGAGCAATGAACAAACAGAGGTGACGAATCGAACTCTGCTCAACGGGTTGAAGAAATGATTGGATGACGCAAAAGGGAATTAAATTAACGAACTACATTATGTATTATGGGCTTACCGAATAACTCCCCGAACAGCAACTGGGGAATCTCCTTACCTTTTAGCCTTTGGAAGTGAAGAAGTCATACTAGCTTAACTAGGCCTACCTACTCACTGGGTGCTTAATTTCAATTCTCCAGTAAGCGATTTAATGAGACACTTAGACCTGGATCTGCTCGAGGAAGTGAGAGAAGACCCGACTATTCGGAATACAGCTTATCAACAAAGAACTGCCATGTTCTACAATAAAAGAGTTAAGAAATGTGATCTTAAGGAGGGAAATTATGTACTCAAGAAATTCATTTAGAAGAATAATAAGTTGGAGGACAACTAGCATGGGCCTTATCGTGTAACAGTGATTGTTAGACCTGGAACCTACAGAATAGAAACTTTAGAGGGGGAAGGATTCAAAAATGCATGGAATGCAGAGCATCTGCGTAAATATTATCAGTAGTGTAGATTCACATGTATTCTGTTCTTTCAATCTAGATAAAAATGATATTTTTCCCATTTTCTTTTTAGTTCAACTTTTTTCAGAGTACTAGTGCTACACACTACACTTGAATTTGGCAAGAAGGCATCAATAATCACCAACTACGATTGGTCGGCACATCAACAATCACCAACTATGATTGGTCGGCACATCAGCAACCACCAATTATGGTTGGTTGGATATCAGCAACCACCAACTAAGGTTGGTCGGCATCAATAAACTTAACTAACAATGTTGGCATAACAAATTACACAAGTCAAGTCTTGTTTGATTATGGGTGACATCAAGGGGCATCCAAAACTAGGCAAGAAGATGGGTGACGTCAAGGGGCATCCATTGCCTAGGCACCAAGGTAATCTAGATAAGACTAAGCAGGACCATGGGATGAAAACAATTACATTGCTTAGGCACTTATGGGTGACAAGTCACTACAACTAGGCAACAAATGGGGCATAGCTCCATTATCTAGGCAATTAAAACACAATAGGACGAATTGTCCCTTTATAAATATATATACTCATCAAAAGAAAATTATAATTTATTTCCAAGGAAAGGCAATTACAAAACAATGAACTTTTCTTCATTAAATACAAATATCCTATTCTATTGGATTTTTTCCTTCCGATTTTGGTACAGGTTCCATTCCAACGGGTGGATCATCTAAAGAATAAAGAGAGTTGATAAAATTCATATCTCGCATCATTCTGATGTTGCTCAAACTCGGTCGATCAAGAAAATGTTAAGGTCTAGATATCTCAAAGTCTTCATGAAGATGGTAGTCGCCGAGATACTTGGAGATCAAACATTGAGGAATGACACGAGCTGGAATCCATCTGACATCTAGCTTAAAGGGATTCACAGGCAGATCAAGTAATCCAGGATCATACCAATCCTATAAGGAATTCCCTTTCTCAATTTTCATCACAATCAAGGTGTTCAACCATCCTTATTCGTATCCCAAATTATTTGATTGTTTCAACCTGGCATCGAGATGGCATAGAGCTTCATTGTATCCCCCAATACAATATTCTTTGGATTATTTGTGGAATTGATAAGTCAATCTCTCCACAGGTTGATGAAATTTTTTCACCAAGTTCCCTTTATTTTCCAACGCAAAACTTTGATTGGAAAGTTGTCGATAAGACTTTGAATTTTCTAGCACATCTCAACCAGAGCTTGATTTTTGGCTTTCATCTGAACAGGCTGATTTGCTAAGGCTTGTTGAGTCCTAGTTTCTTCAATGCTTCTCCGACCAGCTCTAGATTTACCTCGCGAGGAAGATGAAGGTCTGGCTCATTTCAAAGCCTCCAATTCTTCACTCAATGCAGCATTTTTAGTTTCCAAAAATAAGATTCCCTCATCACTAACCGGGACTAGAGCTCCAGTAGAAGAGGCAGATTTTAATTATCTTATTTCTTCTCTTAAGGCAATATTTTCTTCTTCTAACAGTTTGGTAATATTTCTGTGCTACTCAACCTCAAGTTTTAGCACGTTATCTCTCTTTTTATGGGCTGAAATGAACTTGTCATAGCCCCGATCAGCACTCAACTGTTGGTACTTCTTCTCATAACCCTCATGCATAAGTGTAGTGGTTTCTTTGTATTGAAGTTGAAGTTCCTCGATCGTTCCCTAAAGATCTTCAATCATTTCATAGTAAGAAGAATTATTAGCCACAGCTCGATCAAGCAGACATTTTAAATATGGGTAAGCCTCAATTGCTCGCTCAGAGGCATTTGGTCCAAGGATATTAACTATTTCTACTTTAGTGAAGCCTGTATGACCAGACTTGAAGTAATTATTCCATTTCTTCATCAACTTTGTATCATGAGCTAATAAGAGTTCCATCATGGCAACAAACTAGCAAGGAAAAGTAAAAATGGATCAATAACAATACAGATCGATTAAGTAAAGGAGAAAACTCATAATAAATAACAAATTCCATTTTATTGATCACAGTAGGAGAAAGTATAACCAAGGTTACAATGAAAGAAAAAAATATATAAATAACATAATTAAAAAACCGAACAACTCTACACCTTCTCCTTATTTCCTATAACATCTTCAGTCGATTTGAATGAAGGAGTTAGTTGCTCGGAGGGCAGTTGAGGTTGCTCGGTAGAAGTTGTTGCCAGCTGAACTTGCTCGGAGTAGCAGCAGGTGTTTGTTCTACTATGGCCAAAGAAGATTCATCAGATGCAGCTTTATCTTCCTCTTCTTCTTCAATAGTAGGAGGAGGGCCATGAGCGTGTTTCCAAAGTAGTTCAGAATCATCGGATATTTTAAACTCTTTCAAAGATGCAATCCATCCATCTCTGAAGTATTTCAAACTTGCATACTCCATTTGGTAAGAGACAGCAACCAAAGCTCTATTCCATCCTTTGTCTCAGCCAGAGATAAAGGACTTCTTCACAGCAGTTTTCCTCTTCACTCTTTTCGACGAAGATTTCTCCCTGAGAAGCTCTTCAACAGACTTCGCCTTCTCCTCAAGCTCTTTCTTATGCCGTTCAGCCTCTTTAAGCTTTCCATTAGCTTCCACTTGGATGGAGAGAACAACCTTTAATTTTTCCTCCAACTCCTTGGAGGCATTTACGGCTTATTAACAAGCTGATTTAGCCGATCGGAGTTTATTCTCACATGCAACTTTGTCCTCATCGTACTTCTGTCAGGACTCCCCTAAATATTTTGATAATCCATCTAGGTCTTCCTCTACTCCACTAGATGAGGTTGAATCTTTGATGGCTTCGTCCTTCTCTACGATATTATCAAAGTACACCAAAAACTACAAGAAGAAAAAAAGCATGAGTCAGAGCATGAACACAATAATGAAGAATTAGAAAGATAACTATAATGACCACTTACTGAGGCAAAGAGTTGGGAAGACACATCGAAATCCTTATCCCGAGGAGTTAAAGTTTTAACAGCTCGACAATCAGGAAGAGTCCCTGACTTGATCAATTTCTTGGCCAAGCCAAGGGTAAGGACAGTTAGAGAACTAGACCTCAAAGAAGAAATCCCACCTCAGTAGGTTGGGCAATAGCATCCACAGGTCTTTCAGTAAGACCCCTCCTCAACCTTCTCAAAGGTGCGCCTTCAATCAAAGGTGCTGCCTCTTTTGCGACAACAGCTTCAATCAAAGGTGCTGCCTCTTTAGGGGCAACAGGAGGTTTTTTGCTGATATCTTTGGCATAAGGAATATCATCCTTTTTCTTAGTTCCGTCAGCTGGAACATCGCCCTTGTTCTTATTCGCCCCTTTAGTACTAGAACAAGACTTGGTAAAGAACTCAGGTACCTTCCTCTTTTTTGTCACCAGATCAGCAATAGAGGTACCCAAATCAGAAGAAGATATTCACTGAACAACTCAACGTACCGAGCTACTCAGCGTAGCGTTCTACTCAACCTGCAGAGCATCTAGTCAAAAAGATCAAGTGATAATTACATCTTCAATGAACATCGCAATCAATGAACATTCGGATTATGTACATATGTATATGTCTATTAAATAATGGCGTATTGTCTATTCATATTGACATCCCAAGGTCTATAAATACATTATAACCCCCTCTATAACGGGGCAATTGATCACTTGCGATCATAATTGATATCAAAGCAAAACACCGAGCAATACAAGACAGTGGATGTAGGCCATTTTCATTGAGGCTAAACCACTTTAAAATCTTTTGTCTTATTTCATTATTCGTATTTATCTGTGATTAATTAATTAGATCAAATCTAGTTTTTTACATCAACAAGTATTGCTCTGATATATGCTCAAGCACGAATCATTCTCTATATCCATTTTATATTCATCTCAACATGGAGCTCAGTAA
This sequence comes from Sambucus nigra, assembly GCA_949130495.1. Classification (NCBI taxonomy): domain Eukaryota; kingdom Viridiplantae; phylum Streptophyta; class Magnoliopsida; order Dipsacales; family Adoxaceae; genus Sambucus; species Sambucus nigra. The sequence continues at coordinate 154,490,716 of OX422217.1, read as the reverse complement.
AATATTTATTATTATATATATTCAGTTCCGAAGAGATCTGCAACATCTATTTCACCCCCAATGGACAGTTGGTCTAGGTAATTCTTAGTTATATTCAGGCCTGATAAAGTATTCGGCCATATTCTTATGTTCTAGAAAATATTGTCCTTGTTCGGCATTATGCAATTTTGCTTCGACAAATCAGCCAAACACTTTATTATTATTCAAAATCATTCTTTATGATGCATATTCTATATTCATCTCAACATGGATCTCGGCAAAATATTTATTATCATATATTCAGCTCCAAGGAAATCTGCATCACTTATGATATTATCTCCAACAGACTCTTGGTCGGGAAAATTCTTCCCTCTATATATATTCAGCAACCACCAACTAAAAGTTGGTCGACATCAGCAACCACTAACTAAGGTTAGCCGGTATATCAACAACCACCAACTAAGGTTGGTCGGCATCAACAAACCTCACCAACAATGTTGGTACAACAATCGAGCAAGTCAAAGCCTGTTTGATAATGGGTAACCTCAAGGGGAATCCAAAACTAGGCAAGAAGATGGGTGACCTCAAGGGGCATCCACTGCCTAGGCACCAAGGCAATCTAGATAAGATTGTTACAACTAAGCAGGAACATGGGATAAAAATAATTCCATTGCTTAGGCACTTATGGGTGATCAAAAGATCGCTACAACTAAGCAGGATCATGGGATAAATATTACATTGCCTACGCACACTAAGACAAACAGAAATTGGTAAATCATCAATTCATATACAGAAATTAAAAAGAAGATAAATTTCATGATTATATATTATTGTTTGAAGAATGACCTGAAAATCTATTATTCTCTAACAATGCAGGATTAATCGATCCCTTCCTTATTATTATCTGGACTTCTTATTAAGACCGACAGATGGTAGGCACTCTTATTATCTGGACTTCTTATTAAGACCGACAGATGGTCGACACTCTTATTATTTGGATTTCTTATTAAAGCCCAGCAGATGGTCGACACTCTCATTATTTATATGGATTTCTCACTAGCACGGATATTCGATGCAAATTATATATTATACTCAATCATGCTTATTATTGGATCATTCTATCAAGTCATGAAAAATGCTCGGGCATCATCATTATTATTCAGTCTCCTAAGCCCAACTGGGTTCCACATATGCCGATCAATGGCACATACCAGAATCAGATTCCTAATTGGAATATATCACATTCCTAATTGGAATTCCAGCACATTTCTAATTGGACTATGTGTTGAAAGGAGTTTCACTCAACCAAAATTACTTGGTCGAAAAATTAGTTTTATAGTCACATCAGGACAGTATGGAAATGCAAACATGCAAAGTTCTTGGGAAGTCATTTCAGGGAACATGTCCTCGGCCTTATCTTTTCTAGCAAGACCAACACACTTCAAGGCCAAGAAATCATTCAGAGCTCATATTCCACACTTAGGGGCTTTTACTATAGAATTAATTATTCATTCAGTAGCACAGTTTGCTAACATCATGCAATATCAGTCGAGCATCAAATTCAACTCCATAAACCTACATGGTCGGGGCCCCATCCAATCATCATTCAGGAGTTATTTTTGCTCAGGAGTTAGTTTTGCTATTGAAGTTCAGGAGACATATTCAGGAGTTAGTTGCCTCATCTGGCACTATGGTGAGAAGTCTCGTGAACTCCTCCTCATACTCAGCAACGGTAGAATTATCCTGCTTCAAGTTCAGTAATTTCTGCCTCATCTCAGTTTGCACGGTGGGTGGAAAGTACTTGCGGTCAAACCGCTCCCAGAACGACTGAATCGGGATCGTATACCTCTCCTCCAAGGTGGTGGTGGACTCCCACCACTGCAAAGGGGACCCCACTAACTTGAAGGAAGCCAACAACTACCTTTGCACATCCGTGCACTCATACATACGCAGATGCCGCTGGATATCTTTCTTCCATTGGCTAACGATGATGATATCTGAACTACCTGAGAACTCAGGGGGATGCGCCTTCTGAAAGGCATCCCTGACCCGCTCCCATGCTGATGGAAGCTGTTCAGTTACTGGCGCCCCTGCCTGAATCTAGGGTGGAGCCTGCTGTACTACCTCTAATGCGGCATTCACCGCCTGAGCAACAATAGCGGCTACCTCATCAGCATTCATCGTTACATGAGCCGGAGCTGCTGGCTGCTCGGCTTGGGCACGCCTATCCTTTGGTGCACGTCTCGGAGGCATCTGAAACGTGAAGAAACTTATTAGTCTGCAGTTATTATCAAATCTTAAATAGCTGAAGAGATAATCGTAAAAGTAAGAGTACAACAATCCTAACATAGGGCTCTATAACAAAAAATGCTAAGCTGAAAGCGAAATAAGACGTACAGATCCTAAGGACACTAGAACCTGATGCTCTGATACCACCTGTGACACCCCGCCTAATTAAATATCGGGCGATCACTCCTTTATTAAATTAAAATCAAGGTGAACAGTCGGTTCATTCTTAGCATCACTGTCGAAAAATACTTTTTCAATTTAAACACCCTAAATAATTAAGCTAAGTGTCAAAACCATTTTAGACTTTACTTTCCAAATTTTATTTTATATAAACCAACATTTAAAAATTTGCATAATTCACAATTTAATAGTCACACCACAATTAACCTGGAACATACAATCCAAATATTCAAACATTCAACTAATTAAATCCAACATTTAATACTTTAAATGAAAACATCCTGGCAATAATAAATCCCAAAGTGCAAGTACTGGAAATAAATGGATTACAATATCCCATTAAACAACTGAATAATGGAAAGGGCGACACAAGCCCAACTGAATTAAATAATGCTAAAAGTAGAATCAAATGAATGAGGTCGTCTAAGCAAGAGGCCTGCAATTTCCACCTAAGCTGCAGCTCGTTCCTTCCAAAGGGTCCTATGCAAGACGCCTCTGTGGCTGGGCACCTGTAATATATACATATATATACAAGAGATGAAGGAAAAATAGAAACGGGTCAGAGCCCGATTGTGAAAATGATTTAAAATTTGTTTAGCAAGTATTTAAAATGTTTACAGGCCAATGCAACAACATATTAGTGTGGCACTCCCTTGAGAAATTCTCACCTCTCTTCTAATGTGCACGCCTATCACACTAACATTCTCAATTGTTTAACTTATCTTAGGTCACTCGTAAGATTTAAACTTGAACAATTTAATTGTTTAAGAGGATAATTTCATTTAGCAACAAAGCTCTCATTTTAACTTTATTTATTAATAAAGTTTCCCAGTGTCATATTATACTTTTCAAAACAAGTATTTCCAATTTGAAGTCATTATTCATTTCTTACTTACCATAACACAGTAGGCAGTTCCAAATTTCAGAATTTCATACATATATTAAATACTCGTATAATATATATATATATATATATATATATATTCTAACAGCACCCCACATAAAAATTATGGTGCGGCATACTCTGCTATCCAATCCCCGTACCACTCGTACTAAGGGAAATACAAGTTCGGAATCACTCTCGAACTGTATTAATACATACACAAACAATATTGAGGTGAAGCATAGTTTCCAAGTCCAAGAGGTCATCACATACCCTCGCGTCTCTTAGGACCATGACTATCGATTCGATAGCCTGTACCTAGGATTCCTATCTTCTTGGGTACAAGTCAATATCCCCCATAAAGGTCACATCGAGATAAGACTGTCCCAGCGCAGTAACCTCAGGGATAGCAAGTAGCGTGGGCATGATTTTTACACGTATATAGTATATGCATAAACACAGTCATATAAATATACTACTTCTTCAATATCAAATTTAGGTTCATCTCATAACCCATAATTATAACATTTATCCTTATTTCTCATTATTTAGTTATCACTTATAACGGTTCATCTTTTACTTTTAGTTTCAGGGATTATTCCAACTTACTACGTAACACTCATGGACTCTATCCTCCCAAGTGTATAATTCAGTAGGTACTCATCTATTTTTCATCGTAACTATCTTACGCGTCTCTCCCTTTAATACGTAATTCTATCGTCCCTTATATGTAAACATCCCAAAAATGTAAATCTCGTCTTACATTAAAGGTCTCATAATTATTAGTAAGTCCTACTAGTCTTCTTTATCTCCCAAAATATTTTAATAAGGATGTCCAAATATTTTTACTCATTTAATTTGAATTTAACTATTTAAAAAGGGGAAATATGAGTCTGCTAGAAGGGGTCGATCGATCAATGGCAGGGGCTCAATCGATCTATGCGTCAATCGATCGACACTCCTAGTTCGATTGATCGATCAAACAGGATGGCGAATTCTGCAGTTTAACAGTTACGGGTTCTATCATCCAACATCAACCAAATCCATATTTTTCATACCCAAATTCCCAAAAATTCGTACTACAATCATTATAAACCCAAATTAAACATCTTCTACGTAAAGCATGTGAATTTTCATCAATAACCATGGATTAAAAGGGGCAAAACTTATATAAACCTTATGAACCCTAGAAATTTATTTAACTTTTTTCTAATCAATCTTGTTCCAGAATTTCTTCTTCTAAAACATCATAAATCCGTGGTTCAACCTCTACATATGAAGGGGGATTTCCATATTTCCTTTTATATCATTACTACATGCAATTTCCTATCTCCAACATGATTTTTCTTCTATGAAACTCATCCTAATCAACCCTAAACTAACATGAGTGATGCATTAACGAAAATAAGCAAGATAAACACTTGCCTGGAAGTTTCAGAGTTCTGATTTGTGGACGAATTTGGTGTGGTTGCGTTCCCCATCGCGCGATCAACGCGTTGGTGGTGGTGGCGGTGCAACCGGATAAATTTTCGGCCTAGAACACCTTGGTAAACTCTCTCCTTCCCTCTCCTATGGCCGTCACTTGCCTTTGGTTGTGTTAACCCTAGAAGGAAACCTTAGACATCTGATATAACCCTTGAAAATTCGTGGGTTTAATTGCCCAAAATTACAAAATGTCCAAAATGCCCTCCCGGGGCGCTAAATAAGCCTAAAAACGCCCCGAGACCCAAACTAAATCCTCGGGTACACTTTCCTGACTATATCGACCCTTACAGACCCTTTGGCTCACTACCATACAAGCGACTTATAATGTATGCACTTTTATTAATCAATATTTAGTCCCGACGCGACACTGGCGCGTCCCGACTCAAATTTTTTCAAAATTGTCATTTTATTCACTCTTGACATTTAATAGAACCAATATTATATTACTTTACTCATTTGTAATATTCAAAAAGTTTCCCATAATTACTAACTCACATCACGTTAATAATTATAAAATAATTAATTTCCGGATTTATATTAAATTAATAATTCACATTAAATTTAATAAATCCCCAAATTAATAGAGCATAAAAATACGGTGTATTACATTAGTTTCAAGTTCAGGAGGCATATTCAGGAGTTAGTTTTGATATTGAAGTTCAGGAGGAGTTAGTTTTGCTATTGAAGTTCAGGAGTCAGATTCAGCATATACAGCACTAGGATCATTGCTACTGTTATCCCGACCAACATTGAATAAGAATTTGTACTTAAATGTAAATGTTTCAAAGACTGTTACTGGCTCGGCACTAATCAGATTGAAATTAGGCTCAAAAGCTAACATGTACAACAACAAAGCACTTAGAGGAACAGAGATGAGAAAAATCAAACATGGACAATTAGCACTCTGTTAGTCGGCATAGAAGGCAGTTGGTCGGCTAACCAACCAACCAACATACTTGAAGATTATGACAAGCTACAAGGTGCAAACTATGGAGTTATTGCATCCAGATTCCCTGGGGTGATACATAACACACGACGAACAGAGTTCCTTACAAGAAAGATTAGCTCCGACGCAACCATCAATCGGCCAGAATCATCCGTTGACTAGAATATAGTGCACTTTATGTTGAACAAATCAAGAAGGCAGATCAGTAATTTCATATGCACGAGCACTGAGAAACATTACAGAATAAATACTCCATTCTTTCAGTAAACCATCAAGCATGGAGCATTGGGGGCTTCTATTAATGCAAAAAATTCTCCGTCTATGTGGACCGGTCAGAAAAGGACACTTGTCATCCCACGTGGAAATATTTGTACTTTCTCGGCTCCCGAGGAGAGTTGGTCGGCACCCGAGGAGAGTAGGTTGGCATACCAACCAACGCACGACATACCAACCAACTTAAGGAAGACCAACCACCCAAAAAGACCAACAGTTATATTCATTGTATATAGATGTAAATGTCTGAATGTATAAAGACATTCCATCTCTTAGACTTCCATCACTATAAATACAGTCATTCCCATGGCCAAAGGGACAAGAGACACGATACACAAGATACACACAATCTTAACTAAGCAATTCTCTACACACCTCTCTCTCTCTCTCTCTCTCTCTACATTATATTGCGCTATTGTACACCCCTGGGAATAAAAGAACAGTGGACATAGGCTTTATTCATAGCCGAACCACTTTAAAAACCTTTGTCTCTTATCTATTTGATATGCTTGTTTATCTTCATCTTAAATCTCATCCTCATCATTTATCTGTTGTTGACGCCACTAAAATGGCATGCACCATTTTGTGTCTTCAACAGGTTCAGTCTCATTAATTTTTTCACTAAAATTATTTCTAAAATTTTGGCCTCTAGACCTAAGCCTATTATTGGTAGTATTATTGACCCACGGCAAATTGCTTTCATTCCGGGGAGGTTTATTCAAGATAATATTGTTGTGGCCCAAGAAATGTTGGCTTTTCTTAGGACGAAAAGGAGAGGGAAGGATTTTGATTATGCCCTTAAGTTAGACATGAACAAGGCATATGATAGAGTAGAATGAAGATTCCTTAATGTTCCCTTTTAGCTTTTGGTTTTAGCCAAGGTTGGGTGGGGGTTGTTATGAATTTAGTATCTACGGTCTCATTTTGGATTCTTATCAATGGGGATAATAAATCTTCTTTCTTTCCTTCTAGGGGTCTTAGGCAAGGTGACCCCCTGTCCCATTTTTTGTTTATCATTGTTTCCAATAGTCTTTCTCTTCTTATCTCTAAAGAAATGATTTATAACTTACTTAAAGGAATTAAAGTCAATTCTTCTTGCCCCCTATCTCTCACATGTTATTTGCTGATGATTCCCTTTTCTTCTTCAAAGGTAATGAGGTGAAAAGTGGTGCTCTCCTTGATTGTCTCAATAATTATTCTGATGTGTCTGGTCAACTTATCAACTTAGCTAAGTCGGGGATTATTTGAAAGGTAATAATGCCGTTAGTCGCTAAGTTGGACATATCCCATAGGTTGAATATTCCCCTTTTGAACAACCCGAGTAAGTACCTAGGCCTCCCTTCTGAGTGGGTAGATCTAAGAAAGATACTCTTAATTGGCTAAAGGTGAGAATCCTACAAAAACTGGAGGGTTGGAAATAACTTTTTCTTAGTCAAGCTGGCAAAGAGATCCTTATTAAGGTTGTCCTATTAGCGTCCCCTTCCTATACTATGTCAATTTTTCAGTTCCCTATAGGTTTTTGTTCTAACCTATCCTCTAAAATTGCTAATTTCTGGTGGAAGAATAGTAAAGATAAGAAAGGGATCCATTGGAAGGCTTGGGTGGGGATTTCTACGGCTAATATGGATGGGGGGTTGGGATTTAGGGATTTTTATAGGCAAAATAAAGCTCTTTTGGCTAAACAAGCTTGGAGGCTTATCTCTGGGTCGGTGTGGGGATTGGTCCTGAAAAGCCTTTATTTCAATAATTGTACTTTCTGGTAGGTCCCTAGTTCTAAAAAAGGGTCTTGGTTATGGAATAGCCTCATGTTTGGTAGGGAGCTCCTTAAGGATCAGGTGTGTTGGCTGGTGGGGAATGGGGTGGATATTCGGATTTGGGGTGATAGGCGGGTTGATGGTTTTTTGTTACCCCCCCCCCCCTCCCCCCCACACACACACACACATCTATTTCTACCCCAGTTTCTATGGTGTGTGATATCATTAACCCATTTTCATTCTCTTGGGATGCTAACCTTATTTCCTCCATTTTCCCTACTCACATTGTTTCCTCTATATTGTCTATCCCCCTTATTTCCTCTTTGGATAGGGATGCCTTGGTTTGGCCCCATGCCATTAATGGTATTCCATCGGTTTCCACTGCTTATCATGTTTCAATACCTAAGCAGTCCTTGATATTAGCACCTCAATCTCTTTTTTTCCCCACCCTGACCTTTGGAGACTTCTGTGGGCCATTAAAGCCCCTCTAAAAGTCCTTAATTTTGTTTGGAGATGCTGTAATGAGGGATTGGATTTTAATTATTATCTGTGGAAAAAGAAACTTAAAGTTGATCCTATGTGTTCTAGTTGTGGGTCTGCTAAGGAGACTATTGAACATTTGCTGATTTTTTGCTCTTGGGTAAAGAAAGTTTAAGGGAGATCCCTTTTTTTAACTCGTGTATGGACAGCCATTGTAATAGGATTGAAGATTGGTTGTTTAATTCTTTGAGTGGTCTAGAGGTTATTTCAGGTCAATCAGTGGACTTGAAATCTCTTTTGGTTTGTACTTGTTGGGAGATTTGGAAGACTAGAAATGAGGTTGTTTTCATAAATAAGAATATTAACATTTCTTTAGCATTATCTAAGGCCTGGTCCTTATCTGTAAACTACAGTAATAGTTGTAAAGTGTTTAGGTCTTACCCTAGACTTAACCCTCCCTTACCCTCTTTGAGAGCAAGCTATTGGTGCCCCCTCCCCAGAATTGGGTAAAAATTAGTTGTGATGGTTCGTTTATTGAAGAGTTGAATACAGGTTCTTGTGGTTTTATTGTGAGAAATTCATAAGGTAATTTTATTGCAGGTAAAGCTTGCATTTGTTCTCATGCTCTTTCTTCCCTTTTGATGGAGGCCCTTGTTCTATGTTCTGTTGCTTTTTATATTAAAAACAAAGGCCTTGACAATATTATTCTTGAATCTGATTCTAAAATCGTTATGAATTGCATGCAAAGTGATATTCAGCCTAGATATGAGTTAAGGAGAAGGAAGATACAATTTATGGCCCTTACCAATTTTTTTAATGAGTTAACTTTCTTGCACGTCTCCAGAAAAGCCATTGTTGCTATAAACTGGGTGGTGAAGAGGTGTACGAATCATGCTCTGCCTCAAGACTGGGTTTTTAACCCTCCTTCTGCACTCTTAGCCATTCTTCGTTTGGATTTTCCTCAGGAAGGAGTGGGGTGATCTGCCTCTAAGTTGATTTAAGATTATTGTTTAAGTTTGTTTGGTTTATGCCCATTTTCTAGTGTTTTTTGTTGTATAAAGTTGGGTTTGGATCTTCTCTCTCTCGACTATTTTGGGGAGACGATGGTTTGTTTTGTTGTGGGTAGTGGTTTGTTGGATTTGGCTCCCTGTTTTGCTGTTTCATTTTGGTTGTTGAGAGGCTATGTCTGTGTTCATTTGGTTGTGGTCCAGTACACGTAGCTCTCTTTGTCTATATTGTAAACTTTTGTTTTGCTATGAGTCATTAATACTATCAACTCTTGTTGACGATAAAAAAAAAAACTATGAAAAATAATCAATCAGGATTTGTGAACTTAGATAAATTGGGCGTGGGCATGTGTTTTCATGTTTGAGGGACCTAAACCTTTATTTTATTAAGTTGTGGATGTATGCATCCAAAATCGATTGACGAGACACTAAAGCACGCAAGCCTCAAAAAATAAAATGATGAGATCATCCAATGTAGACAAGCACCAATCTACCGTGGGCATTTAGCTTTCCTATTGAGTTAATTACACTTCGCACCTCTAACTTTGACCCAATTTTTATTTCACCACCCTAACTCTCATTTTCTTTACTAAACCCCCTAAACTATTTAAAATGGCACACTATAACCCAAAACTGTAACGATGTTAAATTTTGATAGAATTTTATTCATATGTCTTGTACATCAGGGTATTTTAGTCAACCTCATATCAAGATAGTATTTTTGTAGATATATATCCCCAAACCATATTCTCACTTTCTCCATCACCTCCTCAATCCACCACGCCTAAAAAGCACATTCACTTGGAAACATCCACCACCGACGACCACCTTTCATGAAATGGATTTTGTAATTTGTCATTAGAACTGGGGGTTTGAGTTTTGGTTTTTGATTTGATGGTTCCAATCTTTTTCTATTGTTGAGATTGTTTTTTTTTTTCTGTTTTTTTATTAGATTGAAAGAAATAATTTTTTTATTTAACATTTTTTTTTGGATTTTTTTTTAGCTTGACAAATATGTCCCGTTTACATAACATGCTCCTTAATTGGTCCCGTCGAAATAAATTTTCTTCAATACGTCATATTTGCCCATGTAGTAAATATCTTTTTATTCTATTGAGATCTATTGGAACAAAAATATTTCTAATGGAACTTGCTCAAGCTAAAAATATTCATAGGACCTATTAAACTACATATTTATTATACATAACCGATTAGTAAAAATCCCATTTTTTTCTTAAGGTTGAATTATTGAATGTGTTTATGTTTTTCTTAATGAATTTTTTATTTTAATTGTATGGAATCTTTGTTTTGTAGGTTTATTTTTTAAAAATTTTGAATTGTACTGTTGAGGTTGAATTTCTTTGTCAGATTTTTAATTGAGTATTTTTTGTTGTTGAGGTTGCATCTTTTAAACATCTAGTTGAGGTTGCAATATGTAAACATTTTATGTATTTTTTTCATGAAGTTTTGTAGCAACCTGGATTTTTGTTGCTGAGGTTGAAATTTGTAAAAAATTAATTGAGGTTAAAAATTTTGAATTTCTCATATTTTGAAAAGGAAAATTATATATTATTTTGATGAAATATTTAGAGCTTCCAATATTTTTAGCAATTTCAAGACTTTTTCCCCGTAATTTTGAGGGTTTTTAAAGTATAATTCTGCCATTTTCTGATTTTTTACCGTCTTTCTTGGAACTTTCAGAGTTCAAATTTTTTTAGTATTTTCAAAATTAAATAAATGTTTTTCTATAAAAGATTTTTCAGTAATTCCAGAGTTTGTAATTCCAAATTTTTCAGTAATTTCTATCACTTTCAGAGTTCAAATTTGTAATTTCGAGATTTTGTAAGTGTTTTTTCAAATCTAAATAGTCTTTCATATTGAATTGAACAAACATACATTCATTTGTTATGACTATTTTGCTATCCAAAAACTTAACACCGTTAAGGTTAGGAGTAATTTAGATTGTTTTAAGTTGAAGGGCGTGCTATAAAATTTATATGAACTCTTTGAAGCCTTAATAAGTTCATAGCAGTTTAGGCTGAGCAACGAGTGAAAGATATGAATGTTGAGGAGTTATAGATGACGCCAAGCTACCCACTCTCAGCTTTTTAAGGAAAAGTAATGCAACGCGTCTCAAAACATCCCCCAATACAGTCCCCAAACTACATTAAGTGTTTGTATTATATGTGGGACCCACTATAATATACAAATGCACTTTGGGAGAGGTTTTGAAAGATATGTTTGGTACTCATATCATTATTCTTTAAGGAAATCTTAGAAAGGGACACTACTTGTCCATAAATTTTCTTTCTTAATCATAAAACAATAGCAGGTCCAGAACTTGAAGTGGTAGTTTTATAATTAAGAAATTCTATTGTGCATGACATAATGGCCGAATAATAGACGGGAGAGAAAAAGACAAAAAGAAAAAAGTTGCGACCATATATTAAAAAAAAATACTCTCACTCTCGAATCTCAATTTACACAAGGTTGCCCATTAAAAATATACTTAAAAATTTATTATAAAACTTTTGTTTTTTAGTCTAATATATAATATTTTTTTAATAGATTCAGTCTTTATAACTAAATAAAACTCACAATAACTAAAAAATATATAAGAAATAAAAATACCAAAAACGTATTATAATCACCACAATTTTAAATTTTTCCACTCTTTTTATTTACCTCCCACGATAATTGTTTAATTAGATTTACCCCTACAAGATGTTGTATATTTTACAAATGGGTTAACGCATAAGAGCGTCCGCAATGGTGAGTTCCATAAAGGGCAAAGTTATCTTATGACTCGATAGTTTACCTTTCGCCCAAGAGGTTTGCTCACAGTGGAATGAACTTCATTAGTTCGTTGGATTTCTTATGACCTTCTGAAGTTCGTTGAAATTAATTTGGAATTCATTTATTTATTTTATATCAATATATTTCATGAAATATAACTTCCTACGAACTTTATTAGTTCATAAGAATTCCTAGGAATTACTGAAGTTCGTAGCAACTTATTACAGAATTCATAGCCATTCTCTAAATTTGGAGAACGGCTACAAATTCAACTACGAATTATGTGGCTCTTTTCCCACCAATGTATTCATCATAATTTGCAAAACTACTTAAACCTTTGTCTTTAAGCATTACCATTGATCATGTTCTAAGGTATAACCAAGGTATCGCATCTTTGGGTTAATGCATTTGTACATGCATAAGGTATATGCACGGTTATACCTTATGTACAAGGTTTTTGGTATTTTTATTTTTTACCAAGTGATATGTCAAGCATACATTGAGTATTTTTTATAATGCACCCATATGAACCATAAACACTATTGGGTCCAAAAAATGGTCTCACTTATATTACTCTTTTTTATAGGGCTGTTGACAACACAAAACATGACACGAGCTGTTAGTACACGACTTGAACACAATACAAACCAGATAAAATGCGACATGATATACAAAAAGGTTTAAATGCAAATTTGAGTAGAGGTGGTTTCAACACGAACCCGATAAGATCCGAGCGGTTGCCACCCCTAATTTGCGTCATCAACATTAATATCTATTTACCAAAATTTTAGAACATGTTTTAAAATACAGTTGTCCTTACATGTACGTAATCCATTATTTTTTAATCATTATTTTTTATAATTTCACCATATTAATTTAACTTTGTGTTATACTCATTATTATTTTTTAATTATCTATGGTATTGAGCTCTTTGGAATTGTTTAAATGTTTTTTATTATAAAATACTCTTTTGCTCCATTAGCTTTTTTTTAATCAAAAATCCATTTGTTTATAAAAGTTGGTTTCATGGGTGATAACAATGAAAGTTTGTTCCTAGTAGGTGAAAGAAGTTTGCTCAAGTACGTAATAACATTTTGATCCTGTAGCTTTACAGATTATTTGGTTGTCATTCAAAATTTTAATTTATTCAGTTGTAATTTTTTACTATCAAATATACTTTGTATTCCAGCAAATTTATAATTTGTAATTTTTGGTTGTCAATTAAGCTCACGTATATTTTGTTGGGTCATTTATTATTTGGGGTACATTTATTTATAATAACTAGTTTTCAACTCCGCGCGAAGCGCGGAATATTTGTAAAAATGATAGAAAACAGTTATATATATATATATATATATATTCAATGCGGAAGACTACTTACGGGGCTCCATGCGGGTTTATTAAACACTGTAGGGGACCCTAAAAATCAACACAAAATGATTTTTATAGGTATTTTAAAATAAATGAATCAATATTAAATCAAAAAAACTTTTTTGGGATTTAAATTAAAAGTCCTACATGTCCCATGAGTAGGCTTCCGTATTCGAGCAATACGGGAGCCTCCTTACGGGATTGCATAAGGGAAATTTTTTAACTCCAAAAAACGTTTTTATTTTTTAGTATGAGTTTTAAATATTTCAAGGAACTCCACAAAAAATGAACTAAAAAACTGTCAAATATTAACCCAAATAAATTGTTTTGAGTTTATTTTTTAGGGGTCTCCTCAAATATTTAAAACTCATACAAAATATATATATATATATATATATATATATATATATATATATATCCTCTTGTGCGGACTAGTGCGCATTTTAAGAATGCGGACCGGACATGTGGCACATAACGGTGCACCTAGAAATAATAGCCTAAATTATAGGCACTCTCCCTCTTTTCTGGCCGCACCGCCAGGTGACACATGTCCAGTCCGCATTCTAAAAATGCAGACTAGTCCGCACAAAAACAGGACTGTATATATATATATATTTATATATTTTTTGAATTTAAAAAAAAATCCCGTATGGGTCCCATAAATAAAGCTCTTGCATTTCCTGCACAAATACTCGAACCATCTTTTAAATTAAAGTCAAGATTTAGAATAAATATTGAAAGCGGAAAAGTACCTTCTTAAAGTCTAGGAGCAATTTTTATGCTCAACTCTGCCAACAAAACAAAGAAAAATTAGAGCAAACAATACAATAATTAAGTAAAACCAGTAATTAAATAATTAAAACAACAAAGGTTATAAAATGAAAGATCATTTACATATACATACATATAGATAAACATCTTCTTGTTTGTGACATGTAATCTAACATGAAATTTTCACATTTGATCAAACAACACAATTGAAATGGAATTGGAATTCCTTGAATTCCAATTCCATAGAAGTCCAATTCAATTCCAATTCTGGACCTCCAAACGGACCCTAAGAGTAATTAGCCCGCTAATTTGTCAAAAAATGCATGGGATGATATCTAAAATGAACCCATGTGAATCCCACATACCAACCAACACATCCGTGACAATTAATCCCGGTCTATATGATGGGTTTAATTTGAGGATCTCTCTTTAATCACTAGTGAAGCTTGTATGATGGAAAAAGATGGTAAAAAGTACAAACGCAGCTTTGGCAACAGTAAGCAAAGTTACACTCACCGTTTATAATACATATATTAACATTATTATTACTATTACCATCCTGTTCTTTTTTATAACCCTGAAGATAATGAAAATCTAGAAAGAAGAATCTAAGGTTTGAAGATGATAGATATGATTCTACATGAAAATTTCCAGAACTTACCCAAAAAAAAAAAACAGTAACAACATTATATAATAAATTATCACAATTTCCACAATAATATTCACACCCCGGTAGAACAACAAGAATCAACTAAATCACATCGTGCAGCTCAGACTCCTTTCAACATATTGTTGAGAAACAACAATTTAAGAGTAGATCTGTGTTTTGCATAGCTAGGTAGAAAACTCATGATCTGCACGAAGGTAGAGTGATGCCCCCACAACAAGCCGCGATTATTATGTATAGCAGCAGAACTATCAAGCAAGTCAACAATGCCCTGTCAAGTGCAAGACAAGAATACAGTTTTAGTGCATGAAATTGATTTAACTTCTGATTCAAATAAATAAAAAATTACCACTACACCTAAAAACCTAGTCGAACAAAACTGCCATTAACCAAATACGTAAAAAAATACTCAAATCTTAATTATAATTGTAGTCATTAGCTTCTTGGATTTATCGATACTATTTATTAAGGTCTATTTTGGTTCATTTCCGAAACAGAAGGTTCATTTTGGTTGGATAAAGAAGATTCAATCATAGAAGTGAGAAATTGGAGTTACATTTTAATTGATCCATGCGTTAAGTTATGAAGTAATCAAACACTAGATTATATTTATGAGAGATATTTAAGGTAAAAAAGAGGAAGAAGAGAGGAGAGAAATTTGATATGGGAAGGAAAGAAAGAATGAAATGAATTAGGTCATCCATTATCCCATCTCATTCTATTTATAACATAAGGTTCACTAATTACACATAGGTACCCTATAGAATAAAAGTAACATAAATAAGCTTTCAAATAAGCCCCTGACAACTCCACCTGGTGCAAAGATATCTATCATGCTCAACTTGACTAACATATACTGCAAAGTAGTCTTGTTCACACCCTTTAGTCAACACATCAGCTACTTGTTCACCCTTGTTGATAAACGGGGTACAAATCACTCCAAGACGAAATTTTTCCTTAATAAAATGTCGATCAACTTCCACGTGCTTTGTTCTATCATGTTGAACTGGATTGTGAGCAATACTAATGACGACTTTGTTGTCACAATACAAATTCATTAGCTCACGAATAGGGTAACCCAACTCGGATAACAGCATAGCCACAACAACTCACAAATTCCATGTGGCATGGATCTGAATTCTCTGTACTAAATCTCGCTATTACAGGTTGTTTCTTACTACACCAAAAAACAAGATTACCCCCAACAAATATACAATAGCCTGAAGTGGATCTTCGCTCTGTCACGGACCTTGCCTAATCTGCATCTGTATATACTTCAACCCGCAAGTGGCCATGGCGACCAAATATTATCCCTTTACTAGGAGAACACTTAAGGTGACGGAAAATGTGATTCGCTGCCTTAAGATAAGTAGTACGTGGAGCATGCATAAACTGATTAATCACGCTTACAGGATAAGCAATATCTGGACGCGTAAGAGAAAGGTACATTAGTCCCCCAACCAAATGCTAGAATCTCCCCACATCATCTAACAACTCCCATCCATATCATTGAGCCTATTGATCAATAGGAATATTAGCAGGTCTAGCTCCAAGTTTTCCTGTTTCAGTCAACATATCTAACACATACTTCCGTTGTGAAATGAACACTCCTTCCTTGGATCTACACACTTCGATGCCAAGAAAGTATCTCAATAATTCGAGGTCTTTACCCTAGAACTCCGTCCCCAAAAAAGACTTCATCAAATGTATCTCTTCTGGATCATCTCGAGTAATAACAATGTCATCAACATACACAATGAGGGCGGTGGTTCAATCTTGGTACCTATTAATAAACAGAATATGGTTTGCCTGACTCTATGTGTAAACCACTCTTTCTACAACAGTGTTAAATCTCTCAAACCAAGCACGTGGCGACTATTTTAACCCATAATAGGCCTTCTTCAGTTTGCACCCCAAATCCTGATTATCACCGAGCTTTAATCATGGGGGCATCATCATGTACACTTCTTCCTCCAAATCACCATGAAGGAAGGCATTCATTACATCCAACTAGTGTAAAAGTCAAGACAAATTTGTTGTCAATGATATTAGAACTCGTATGGAATTCATCTTGGCAACGGGAGAAAAGGTCTCTTGATAATCAATCCAATATGTCTGAGTGAAGCCCTTTGTAACTAATCGGGCTTTATATCTTTCAATATTTCCATTAGTTTAGTATTTTATTGTATAAACCCACTTGCAACCTATTGGTTTCTTGCCTTTAGGTAATGGAACAACATCCCATGTCATATTATTATCAAGAGCCTCCATTTCCTCAATCATAACTTTCTTCCATTGAGTTTGCTTTATAGCATCTGAAAGGTTATAAGGAATGGAATCAGACGATGCGGAGGAAGTGGAAGCACGATATGCTGGACATAAGGCATTATAGGATATAAATTGAGGTATAGGATATTTTGTACAATCATGAGCCCCCTTACGTAGGGCAATAGGAATATCAATATCAACTAAGGGATTACCTGAATCATGAGAGACTTCTTGGTCCTGGTGTGAGACAATAATTTGTTCTTATTCTTATATACATAAGAATTTCCCTTTGATCCTGTTGAAATTCATTTGTATTTGTAGTAGCAAACTACATAGACTCCCCCCGAGTAAAAATCGACAATGGAAGAGGACATTCAACTCTAGAGAAGGACGGGGATGGATTCTCTACACTAAGTGGAGTCTCCCTATGCAGAGAATTCCGAGCAGTGAAAAAAAAGGAACCGCCTCAAAAAATGTTACATCCATTGATAAAAGGCAACAACGAGTGATAGCGTTATAACAACGATCTCTTTTTGAGTCATTGAGTAACCTAAAAACACACACTAAAGCTTTAGGGTTCATTTTATCCGTCCGGTGATGAATATGAACATAACAGACACAACCAAATACTTTGGGAGGAACGATATACAATGGAGAATTATTATACAACATAGATATGGGAGTTTTATATCCTAAATTTTTTTAGGGGATGCGCTTGATAAGATAAGTAGCGATTAAGGTGGCATATACTCAATAAGGTTTAGGTACTCCCATACTTATGAGAAGCGAACGACTCACTTTTGTAATATGACAATTCTTTTTATTCGGCTACACCATTTTGTTGTGGCATATCAACACACGAGGTTTGATGAACAATCCCATTATCAGTGAAAAATGAGGTGAGACCACCATACATAAACTCCCCTCCATTATCAGATTAAAGAATTTTTAGAGAGCAATCAAATTGAGTACACGCCATTTTGTGAAAGGTCTTGAAAATAGAGTGCACCTCACTTTTATGTTTAAGAAGATAAAGCCCTAGTGTGACGACTAAAATCATCAACACTACATAATATCGAAAACCATGTAAGGACGTTGTAGATACAGGACCACAGACATCAAAATGAACAAGTCGTAAACGAGCAGTAGTTGAATTAAAGAGGATAGGGAACACGACATTGTTTTGCAATTACACAAAGTTCACAATTTAATTCAAAAGGTTCAACAGAAGAAAACTCTGGTAGCATACGCTTCAAAACAGTAAGAAGAATATGACCATCGCATTAGCAGATCTTTATTCACACTACTAGCCTTAATACTACGTTGATTTGCAACATGAAAAGAAAGGAGCTTAACATCCAGCAAGTACAAGCTATTGTCTTCACGTCCATTCTCAATCGTCTCCCTCGTGTCCAGGTCTTGAAAAACAAAATGAAAGGGAAAGAATGTCAAATTATAATTCAAGTTTTTTGTATTATGACTGACTGAGAGAAGATTACTTATTAGTTTTGGAATATGAAGGACGAAGAGTAGGTTAATATTATAGGAGGCTGAAATAGTGCATTTTCCCGCAATAGAGGAAAGCATCCCATAAGCCACTTTAATCTTATCCCTACTCAAACATACACTATAGGAAGAAAAATAAGAGACCATACCAGTCATATGATCAGTGGCTCCTCAATCAATGATCCAAGGGAACGCACCAGAATTTGTGAAAACATGGTGTGCCTAAAGATAGGTACCTGTCTTAGCAAAGTTGGAGGTGGAGGGAATATCGGAAGGGCGGTGTGAATCAAGTTGAGATATATAATCCCAGAGACAAGACATTTCGTAGCGAAGGGCATCGACATCTTTCACAAACAAATTGCTAGAAAGCTCATTGACAGCAGAGCCATATGTGGCCCCCTAAATGAAGACGGTGCAAAAGGCGCCCCTTTAAATGAAAAAAGGTCGTTGTCTAGCATTAGCTCCTAATTTCCCGTGAAGCTTCCAACAAATTTTTCGAGTGTGACGGGTCCGACCACAATGGTCACATTTCAAGTAACTTTTATCAACTTGCTTATCCCCTTTACAAGGGGTGTTCTTGTTCAATTGCTGACTAACAAGAGCAACCCTTCAAACACTAGCACTTCCGGCTACTTTAAACACATAGCCTTCCTCCTACTTTCTTCGGCTGGAATATACAAAAAGGCCTCTTTGACAGAGGGAGCTAGAAATCTACCCAACACTTGGACCCGGACATACTCAAACTGTGGGTGCAGACCACCCAAAAACTGATAGATGCGCTTTTTTTCCATCTGAAAGGCTATAATATCAGCTGCCCAAAGAGGGACACGTATTCTTGATAATGATTACACTCTTTCCACTTTCCACGGAGATTATGATAGTATGTAGCGAGGGGAAGGTCGTCGTGCTTGAAATTTCCAATTTCTTGTTGAAGCTCATATAACTTTGCAAAATTACCCATGGAAGAGTAAGTATCTTTGACAGCATTCCACAACTCCTTGACTATCCTTAACAAATAAAAAACCCTTGCTAATATGTGGTTGCATGGACTGTAATAACCATGTCATAACAAGTGCATTTTCAGTTGTCCAATCATTGTATTTTAGATCGCTCGGGGAAGGCTACTTAACAGTCCCATAAACATGGGGGATCATTCAATGGCCAGTAATATACATACTAGTAGATTGAGCCCACTGCACATAATTAGTTTCATGCAGCCTAACTGTGGTGATACAAATGCCGGGATGATGGTCATTACTACTCTGCATCGTTGGAGTCACACCAACAAAAGAGATACCTCCTCCAGAATTTACTTCAGACATTTTTCAAACAATTTCTAGGCAACACAACCTCAGAAACAGAAGAGAAACAGAAGAGAACAGCTCAAGAACACAAACACAAAAAACTGCGATGAATAGTACCAAACACTTGGATCATAACACGAAGTATACCTGAGTAACGAACAATACCAAACGATGTCAAACAGGTCGAAAAAAGCGATTCCTAACTAGAAAACAGGTCAACAAAAAATTTGGGGGCACTACCCCAAACAAGCTATGGATGGAATTAACATTTCTCCTCTTCAACTAACCCTTTATACACTAAAGTTTCTTCAAATCAGCCCTAGGATTTCACCTCCATAAACTTAGGGTTTTATACATCATGCTCCGATACCATGTTAAGTTATGAAGTAATCAAATAGTAGATTATGTTTATGAGAGATTAAGGTATAAAAGAGGAAGAAGAGAAAAGAGAGAGAGAGATGATATGGGAAGAGAAAGAATCAAATAAATTAAATCATCCATTCTCCCACCTCATTCTATTTATAACATAAGGTTTCACTAATTACACATAAGTAAGTACCCTACAGAATAAGAGTAACATAAATAAGCTTCCAAATAAACCTTGACAACACCATGTCCCTCTACACACACACGTATGTATATATATATATCTTTTTTCCATTACATCACGAATAGAAAAAATAACGTTCACTTTTTTATTTAAGAAGCAAGTTGGCCCGATCCAAAACTGGCACACCTGTTAGCTCAATACAAAACTGTCCCAGCCCAAAATTGACCTGCCCAAATTGGCCTGCCAAAATATGGCCCTGCCCACCCAGTTGCCAGTGCTAATTCAGATCCACTAACTGGATTATATCTATGGAGGATCACTATGATGGCATTACACTCTTATAGGTGCACTTCTTCTGTGGTAGGGAAGCCCAGCCCAAAGCGCAGCTAATAATTTCCCAAAATTTGCCAGCACACCAAAAGGTAATAATATGAAGCACAAAATTTGGAAATGCATATAAGTCGTCCAGATAAAATCTGGTTTTAGAGAAGCTTTGATAGGTAGTAATCGGGCGGCCAGGCAGGTATTAATCGACCGTCTAGGTGCTTTATCATTTTAATATTATTAGAATATTACAATAAAAAAATAGCACAAGATAGTGTAAGAGCATGCCATCGGTACATTAATTATGTCATTTATTAATTTACTATTTTTGTATGCCATTCAATGTTCTAAAAGGCCCAAGAAGGACGGAGCGAGGCCTCCTCGCGCCTAGGCGGATGCCTTGGCAGTTTCTAATCTTATCTTTATATATATCATCATAAAACACGCCCCCCACCCCCAAAACCCCAACCCCCCAAGAGAGACTACTCTCATATCAATCATCTTTCTTTCTACCACAGATCCCAAAATTAAAGGTTACTCAGGTGTCCTCCAAAGGGATTCCCCAAAGAAGTTCGAAGAACATGGCCCAACCTCACATCCCACCTACCAAAATCGCTTGCCCAAATCCCCCTAGGTCTACCATCTACTATAACTAACCAAAGTCAAACAAACCCTAATCCACTTTCACAATCAACCCCCCTTACTGAAAATTAAACAACACAATCAAGAAAATTCCAATTTACATGGTCATAAGCTCTTTCAAATCACTTTCCAACACTACCCATCTTGCAACTCCTAAACTCCTCCAAGGCCTCATTTGCAATAAGAACAAAATCGAATATATGTTTTCCCCTTTCAAAAGCTCCTCGAGTCTCCTCTATAGTAACTTATAGAAACATGAAACTTGGCTTGCTGGTCAAAAATCTTTAACGAAGATTACTTTCTCAAGGATCAAGCCCACAATATATAAGTCTCATTAGTTCTAGCAATCACAACCCCGTCCATATGCAATTTCCTAAACATTCTCATCTTACATCTTCTTTTATACACCCCCATTTCTCTTGTTAATATGCCATTGTAAATTCATTTGGTCCCAAAAACTTTTCCCTCACACTTGAACAATGCAAATCTCACATCTTCATCCTACAAAGGTTTATCAAGCCCATTCTTTTCCCCTTCCCAATTAGAGCCCAATCAAGGCCCTCAATCCCCACACTCTCTTCTTCCATTCTATGATGTAACAGATCCAAACAACTCTTTCACAATCTCCACCCCCCCCCCCCCCCAACCCCCCAACCCCCAACACACACACACGCAAAAATCCCCAACAAAAGGAAAAAATACCCTCTATCTTAGCTTATACATTACTTTGTTGATTTCCCTCGCAAGAAATCCTGTGAATCGCACCCTTTGGTTCCAAGAAATTTCACTCTTCCCCCTTCCTACTTATTTTTTAAATGTCACTTTTCGCTTTCAAAACCTTCATCCAACATTTGCATTTCCTTTTTCTCAAATGAAACTGTAATCTTAATCCTAAATAGCCATCTTATATAATCCATTGTTCCCAAATGCTTCCTTAGTCCGTTTTTTTAACATACTTCAACTACCTAATTAATTTAAAACATTCCTATCCCAGGATATCTAATCCCCCACCACCAAACCCAAAAAAAAATTCTTAGAACCCTTAAGTGTTTTATGTTACAGCCACATATTTTTTAATCTTAAAGATGTAAGACCACATTCACATATCTTAAAAATGATCCAAAATTAATCTCAGGCACCCTGCCTATCATATTTGGAAACATTTCCTCTCAGCCCCTAGAGAACAAAAGCATTGTCCAATCAAGAGCATATCAAATCCTACCTTAAATTTGAACATGTGTATTCTGAATTTTGAATCTCAATATTGCTCAGCAGTCTCCCTAACAAACCTATCAAACACTCTCATCCCTCCAGTAACTCCACTCTCATTCATATTTTGTGATAGAATGTGAGTCATATTAGAATTGCCCTCAGCACCACTTGCTGACAAGCACAGTCCCACAAATTTTCTCCCTCTCAGCCTACTTATTTTATCTACTCAACAAAAAAAAAATTCGCCCTGCTTCAAATTTAACATTGTTTTGTGCTTTACTCATAACAACAAAACAATATCATCTGTTACTACGAGACCGCATCACCCGATTAATTCATCTTCATCCATAGCTAATATCCATATCACAAGCCATTTTGTTTTTGAATAATCACCCATTCTACTTGACTAAAATTGTAAAAGCATGTAAATAAGGTTCTGTGGACTTCTTGCAACGTTGCCAGCAATAAACCACACACATTACCATGATTCAAATTCACCAGACCATTCAATCAATGGGAGCAACAAGAAGTGTGTACAAATGAAAGGTTTGTCCATGGATATTAAATGGATAAACTTTAAATGCATAACTACAACTTTCAAATTCAGATTATAATTGAAGGCAATATGGAAATGCTATAATGTAACAAGCTTAACAAAAAATTTAAAACAAAAGAGGGATCTAAACTTATAAAAACGTTCCTTTTAAGGTTTGACCTCAAAATGTGAATATAATTCATGTAATTACAGGAGAGTTCTTAGAAGTTTGGAGTCTGGGCCCGTGTCTATTTCCCCATCTCAACCTTATAGTAAACTTAGCGCATTGAAGTGTAGTATAATTGACAGGAGTCAGGTAAGAATAAGAACAAGAACAATAACAATAACAATAACAATAATAATAACAATAAAGGGAATCCATTCAGTTCAGAATAAAGGGAATCCATTCAGTTACAGCATCTTGAATAGTGCAGCTATGTTGCTCAGTAAGCAAAAAAGCTTTATATCCAAAAGACCTAGTAGTGACAATCTCTTGCTTTTCTTTTCCCTTTTTCATTTTGGACACAAACTGACATGATTCCATTGTTTCCTTCAATCTTTCCTATTCTTTTCAAAATAATTCATATACTAGTATTTATGAACACATCGCCTTCTGAAATGATAATATTGTGGCCTAAAACCAGAGACCGTGGCCTAAAAGCAGAGAATGTAAACTACTTACAGGAGCTTAGCATTTTTCATCCAAAGAGCTCGACGAAGGCGCTTGGACTGTTTCTTAAAATGAAATGCGCTATCTTGCATTGTTGAAGTCTTGTCAACAAGAAGCTCGATCCGATCCCCTCTCTCCAGTATCTTCTCAATGTTATCAACCATGATGGTGCGTATCTAAATATAACATTTCATGGTTATTAGCAAGCCAATATTTCTATCATTTTAAAGTATACAATTCACTTAGCTTCCTCCAAAGGTTTTACTTTGCAGCCATTGTTATTGTTTCTTATACCAAATCTCTAAATAAATGAGAAACAACCCACTTGAATATAAGAATTTCATACACCCAAGAGTTTAGATTTAGATTTAGGTTAATGATTTACATTTGTGTGGTAATATATTTTCTATTTGAATTATTTTGATTCAAAATTTTAATTCAAATGACCATATGAAGTGAAATTAGAGGGATCTATTTCATAGAGCATCACTTGAATATGTCGTTTTTTTATTTCAGCCCCATCGTATTTCCTATACGCTAATCTTTCATACACCCATATTATTAGGTCCATAAATTGTAAATACACCCAATGGGTGGGGTGCTTACAACAATTTGTCCCGAGTGCTGCACTTTCAGACATTTATTCCCCCAATGCGCCGACTGAATAGATATTTCAATGTTTTCATGTTATTTAAACCTTTCATTATTTATACAATAAAAAATACTTCAAAATTAGATGATGCCTTTCAATGAAATATCATTCTTAAACATAACTTAAAGTTTAATCACACGTGCAACACATGTGCGCGTCAACTAGCAACCTCAAATGCATAGACAAACTTAGATCCTGAAGATCAGCATATATAGATTTTCTAGAGCTCCAACTCAATGTATGATTAGTGAGAACAAATGTATGCCCGTGATATCTATATTTTTATATGAAGGGAAATTGTCTAACTCTGAGAACGGCTGAGATTAAACTTCAAATATCTGATGGTTTATATTAATTCTTTATGCCATGATTTATGAAAGGAATGTTGATGGGAAGAGTGTGGCTAGGGAGGGTGTCAGCTGGGTTTGTGTGGTTTAGATGAAAGAGAGGTGAGATTGTAGCTACAGTTTGATGGAGATAGGAGAGACCAGTCACGGGTTGTGACCGTTGAGTTTTAAATGGGTCTTGGGTTTGTCCGGAGGGAGAAGGTGCTAGGTGGTGGGTCTTGAAAATAGCAGATGCATGGGAAGGTGTGACATTTTGGGGTTTAATGTAGTTAGTAATACATTAGTACTATACAAATACAGGTACATATGGATTCTAATACTTAATTTTTAAAATGTCTGTCTTAATTGACGAAGGGCTCAGATTGAGCCAATAAAATCTGATGGTGCATAAAATATTAACTTTTATTTTTATAATTACACTATAAACTTTCTTGTCTCTGATTTGATTCAAACGGTACACTTCTTTCTGCAGGTATTCAGAAGCTTCACATGGGTCTAAGAGGTCTAAATAAACAGTGATAGTCTAGGCATGCTGTAAAAATGAAGACCCAAGATATTTCTTTTTTCGTACTAAGATTAAGGAACTAAAAAAAAACATTGGTTACTTTAGACATTAGAAAGAGTAGGAAGTGAAAAGAGCATTGTAAAAAGAGTAAAAAGAGCGTTGTAAAAAGCGAAAAGTAGTACAAGATAGACTTTATACAAAATAGACTTTATAAATGTAAATAAATTTTAAATTATTCATATTTAAGGCCCCAATAATTATAGGTAATTTTAGTTTGATGTCTGAAAATTTTCATATTGTTACATGTCAGTTCATTTTCAATTTTTTTGTCATCTTTTAATACTTTTGTGACAATTTTTTTTTTCTCTCAAGAGCGTTGTAAAAAGAGTAAACGCATCCGAAAGTACGAATATACAACACTTTGAACTAGGGGTGAGCAACGGAATTGGAAAAACCAATAAATCGAATCAAACCTGGTGCATTGGTTTGGGTTGGTTTGGTTTTTTCCCATGACGATTTGGTTCCGGTTCCAAAAATTACACAACCGGTTTCTTCAGTTCGGTTCCCGGTTCCACTACCAACACAAACCGAATAATAAACCGATCCGATTCAAAACCAAAACCAAAATCTAAACCAGATTAAAACTGGTTTGATCCCAATATGCTTTTCAACACTTTCTATATAGGAAAAATGTTGCTTATTCTTTAATTTAAAAGTTTTGAATTAATTTTAACTCTTTGAATTTGGATTAAATCTATAATGTTTTCTTAGAGTGTCTTTTTCCAGTTATATTTAAGGAAATTTTATTGTTTCAATTATTTATTTTAATACATTTTTGGAACCGAAAACCGATCCAAACCAGCCCAAGAACGTATTGGTTCAATTCTAGACATAATTGGTTCGGTTCCGTTTCCAAAAATGTGGAACCGATCAACCCCAGTTCCGGTTTCGGATTAGTAATGGAACCGAACCAACCCAAACTGTGTTCACCCCTACTTTAAACCCCAAATTAAATGTAAGCATGGCCCCAAACCCCAAAAAGCATATAATACCCTTCTACTCAACCTCAGATTGTCAATGGTAAAGGGTGGCGATTTCGGCTACTGCCAGTGAGCAATTGATGGTTACTTTAAAATTAAAGGTACTAGAGACCAACTTCTGCACATTTTAAATTCATAGTATATTTATCTACCACGTCAAAGTATTTGGAAAAACTTGGCAATTATTCAAATTCATACTTAATTTTAACTAATAGGAGAAAACCCAATAAGCAAAACATGTCAGCCAGACTCGAGAGTACATGAATGCTATACTGATGTAAATAGGCCCTTTTTAGGGTTTTATTACATTTTATTTTATTTTATTTTATTTTGTCATTGTATTTCTTTTTTTTTACTTATTTATATGTAAGGAGTAGTATTGGCATTTTTGTAATTAGAGCCTTAGCTTAGTGCCTAAGCTACTCCTCCCCTTTAAATACCCCCATGTAAGCGTCATTTGAGGTAGACTTGATTTTGAAATAGAAAAGAGTAATTCTTTCTCCAAAAGTGTGTTAGATATTTTTAGGAGCCTTTTGACATGTAATTTATGTCAAATTGATATCAGAGCCGGCGTCGCTCCACATTGGTGTTTGGTGTATCTGTGTTTTTTTATCAAAATTGTACATTACTCTTCAATGGCTCCAAGAATATCCAAACGACAACAAGAGATTAATCAAGATTTGGGGAAACAAATTGAAGAGTTAGCAAGAAAACAACCAGAACATTTTGAAGCCCTAATGCAACAATTTTCCAAATTGCCAAACCCTAGCCAACCCATTGAAAACACTAACCCTAACCCCCAGCAACCCCCACTCTCGTTCCGCCCACTTTCTCCCACCCATCTGCCCTAAACCCTCCCCACCCATATCGCCCGGCCCCCCGAATCTCCCTAGTAACCCCCTACACACCCGTCGACTCAGTACATCCCACCTCCGCCCCTTTTGTCCAGATCGCAACCCCCCTGCCTTCCCAACTCATTTCCAACCACCCCAAACCCTCCCCTACTGTCGGCGACCCAAACCCCATTTCCCCCGACCCCAAAAAGGTTCCACCCGAACCCAACGTGATCCAAACTCGGTCCCCTCCTGGCTGCCGACCGCCCCAGGTGGTCGCGCAGCCCTCTCAACCCCAAATTGATCCCAAAAATCTTAGGGTGCCCTAGGTCTGCTCGGAAACCCCCTGGGCTGCCCTACCCAACCTCAAACTATTCTAACCAACCCAAAACCATGGTTTTTGATCCAGGTGGAGATTTATAGGGCTGCTATGAGAGAGGAGAAGAAATGAAAACCAATTTCATGTAGGATGCGCACTCCTCAATTTTCAGAAATTAGTTTTGAGCCCCCACAAGTTTTCAACACTTTTTTGGAATTTCATCACAAGGCCCAATTTTTTTAAACGTTCAAGGACAAGCTTGGTCTTAAGAAGGGGAGAGTGATGGAAATGGGTCATTTCTAGGGTTTTATTGCATTTTATTTTATTTTTGTTATTTTCTTTTATTTTGTTATCATTGTATTTCTTTTTACTTTAGTATTTAGAGGTGAGGGTAGCAAAGGTTCTTGGGGTATACTTGTAATTAGGTCTATAGCTTAGAGCCTAAGCTACCTTTCCCCTTTAAATGTCATTATATTTCTTTTTACTTTAGTATTTAGAGATGAGGATAGCAAAGGCTCTTAGGGGTATACTTGAAATTATATCAATAGCTTAGAGCCTAAACTACCTTTCCCCTTTAAATACCACCATGTAAGCCTCATTTGAACTAGACTTGACTTTGGAATAGAAAATAATATTTCTCTCTAAAAGTGTGTGTAGATATTTTTAGGAGCCTTTTGACGTGTGCTTTTTTGGAATTTCATCACGAGACCCCAATTTTTTTTAGCGTTCGAGGACGAGCTTGGTCTTAAGAGGGAGAAAGTGATGGAAATAGGCCATTTTTAAGGTTTTATTGCATTTTATTTTATTTTTGTTATTCTCTTTTATTTTATTTTGTCATTGTATTTCTTTTTATTTTCTTTAGTGTTTCGAGGTAAGGATTAGCAATGGCATTTTTGTACTTAGGGCCTTAGCTTTGAGCCTAAGCTATCCCTTTAAATACCCCCATGTAAGTAAGCGTCATTTGAGATAGACTTGATTTTGAAATAGAAAAGAGTGTTAGATATTTTTAGGAGCCTTTTGACATGTAGTTTACGTCATATACATTCAAAACTGAAAAAATAATACAATTATATCAATGATCAACATTTATAGGAAGTAGCTTGCATGTGCGAATAAGGCTCAATTCTGGAGCAATTAAGTTAGTGTGAAGCCCTGAGTAGGACAAGGTAAAGTCCTTATTACTAAAACAAGGATCTCATCCCTATTACTAAAATAAGGACCTCTACTAGAACTTATTTTGTTCATCCATTCTCACATACAAGTGGTCATAAAATTTAGAAAACAATTAATGTCACAAAATAAAGGAAACACGGAGAAGCTAAAAACAAAAAAATACTTGCCTCACCAACTTCGCCTCTGACACGGTTGAGTGTATCTGCACTAGGATTACTGGAAAAAAATTCCATCTGCTGATGCAAAACCCTTGAAAATTCATCATTCATAGCATAAGCAGGTGCATGAGGTGCCACTCTGCCGTAGTTTTTCATAAACCTCATGTGAATATCCTCCAAGTATGAAAAAGGGATTCTCCCTGGACCAAAGAGCAAAGTACTACATTCTCAACAATTGAAGATAATGTCTTTTATAGAACTATCAAAGACAATTATAGATGCGCATAGCACATGTAGAAGACTTGCTAGAGAAAACTATTCATAAAACATAACTACGTGAAGATAATGCAAAAGGAACAGTAAATCAGTTGAGAGGACTTCTGATATCTGTCCTACTCTCATCAGAGTCGCCAAAAAGGAACGACACAGTACAGATGAAGTCGGCTGCCAAATTTTAGGACAACGATGAAATCAATAGCGTCAGTAGAGGGCCTCTCGTAGACGGAGTTCGTTGGTGACTATGAGAAACTAAGCGACAACCATTCTAGTAGTTTGAGCAGTTCATTTACTAGAGACGAAAGTGACGAAATTTATGGGATGGCCAGACCCGAAGCTGACAAAAGCAGGGGTACACGACATCGAGAAACGACCGTGACAACGTCTGATGATGGTACTAGAATCATGGCTACATATTCGATGCACTTGTGTATGATGTTACACGAGAGGGATATTTTGGGGACGAAATCTTACTTCTCAGCACACAAGGGTCATTGGCGTTTCCCATTGGGGGACAAACACGCCATTTACTGTTGATTCCTCTTGGGCTACATAATTTTAGACTTTACACGCATCTCCAACATCTAGCATTCATGGTCAAGCTCATTCTTACAAGGGGGCAGTGACACGTTCAGCATAGTCATTCAGGGCCCCTTTACATTTTGCTCTATCTCATCTTGTCGTTTAGTCTCGAGAAGGTTATTCCTAATTTTTACCATTTACTCTTTATATTTACCTTTACCATTTATTAAGTCATGTGATGTAGGCTCTCTATTATATAGGAGAAATCTCTAAAATCTTCATATTGTCCTTTTTCATCTTTTTATCTTATTTCAGTATCTCATTCTAGAATATACCCATGTAAATCCCACTTCGGGATATAGAGAATTTTTTTCCAATTTGTGCTTGTTCTTAAGTGCTATTTGTCGCATTATATCACTGATAAAAACAAAAGTACTTTTTACACAAACAAGAAAAAAACAGTGACAATAACATGAACAAGTAACTAGGTAATACAAACAAACTTTTCTTATAATTCAAACAAAAACAAAAGGACTTTTCAAAAAAAAATGAAAAAAAAAAGAAGACAAAAATTCGAACAATTCAAGTTCCTACATCTTTAACTCTTCATATCCCTCGAGGACTATCTTCCATCACACTCAAACTCATTCTCCTCATGTTTTGGCTCCTCATCCGCTACAAAATGTTCATTTAGACGTCATTTTGTATGCGGTTACTTATATTATTAATAAAATTGGAGGAAAAGAAAAACAGAACAACCCGCTCCCAATCCAAAAACGCCAATCCTCTCAGAATGTTTATAACCTCCGCCTAGGTGCCGACCGATTTTTACGGCCAGTTATAGAATAGGCAAGGCACCGGACCACCTCATAGAGTGTAGGCAGCGCCCAGCTCGATGTTAGAGCACTGAGACACATACATACCCAAAGAGGGAGAGAGAACTCTAATTTTTTGCTCTCTTTATTTTGCCATTCCTTGCATGCTTTATCAGTTGTTGAAGTAATTTTTTTTAGACAGAGTTGTTAGCTTCTTGAATGGGATTCAATTGTAATTGACCAAAATGTCTGGCAAAGTATCTCAATTGGTTACTATCAGCATATTCTTAGTACATTTTACAAAAAGTTTAAAAATTCAAATTGCATTATCCATGTGAAATTTGGGGAACTAAGTTTTCATGAAGAAACAAACTACAAGATGCAAAACTAGTTAAATCATTGATCCTATACACCAACAGATAGACCTGAAGAAACGAACCCCGTTATTTCTTTAATATAGATGACTTAAGATCAGTGTTCTAAAAGGCGCGCATATGCGTCGCAAATGCGCGCATATGCGTGATGCTTTTTAGAAACGCAACGCATTAGGGGTATGCGTGGGAAAATGCGGGGTCAACGATTTTTAAGGCGGTCAACGGGCACAATGCGTGCATAGGCGCGCAATGCGCGCATAATGCGCTTTTTTTTAAAGCAAAACTACATCGTTTTATAAGTTAAGAAAACAGGGGTATAAAAAAAAAAGGGTGTCCCGATCAAAAAATAATAAAAAAAAAAAAGTCGATCTCTGTTTTTAATAAATAAAGGCCCCGATCAAAAAATCAAACCAACACAAATCATTAAGAAGCCAAAAAACGTTCTGGAACAAAAACACCTCCGGCCGATCATTGCTTAAGCTACCGCCGATCGTTGCTTAAGCTACCGCCGAACTCTCCTTTTAGAAACAAACCCCTCCGGCCGATCTCTGCTTTTACCCGAAAACAAGTAAGTTTCCGATTTCTTTCTTATTTCTTTTTTCTTTCTTATTTTACATCTTATTTCTGCTTTTACATTATAATGTTTCGAATCACCAAGAAAACATTTACCTTGTATACTGCACCTGGACCAAAACCTCCCTTGTCGAGTTTATTAGCTGAATCAAAGTTTTTTGTTGCATTTGCCGCCTTCTTAAAAGAGAACAATGGTAGTTCGTTTGATTTAATTAACGACATCTCACTTTTACTCTCCTTCAATGTTCTAAATCACTTTCCTGTTTAAAAAATCAATTTATTTTAATCTCTTTCAGTAAATAGTAAATAGAAATACTTTTTTTTTTAGGAAAATGAATCTCTCATTATTTAGATAACAAGACATACAAACTATATGCAGTGTATATTTTATGCTTAAGGCAGTGTATACAAATACTCTTTCAGTGTATACAAATATATTTTATGTTTATGATTATGTTTTTTGTTAATGCAAGCTATGCTTATATTTCTGCTTTTATTATTTTACATACCTGGGTATAATTAAAAAAATATGAAAAATAGGCAAAACGCCTTTTCACACATATGCTTCGCATAAGCGCGCCTATACTCCTAATACTTGATGCTTGACCTCCACGCATCGTGCCTTTTAGAACATTGCTTACTTAATAGCAACAATAACCAACATGAAGATCAATGTTCTAAAAAAGGTCCCGGAAGGCTGCCTAGAAGGTAGAAGGTGGAAAGTTGTTTAATATATGTTAGAAGGCCGTTTAATATGTTGGAAGGCCAATAGGTATTTTTTTAAAGCTCTTTTTCTTAAAAGTTGTTTTGAATTTTTTGTACAACTATTTTTTTTAAAGCTATTTTTTTAGTTTTCAGAATTATTTTATCTCTGCAATCCCTATAATCGCTGCTATTGATGTTATTACTGGTTACTTGGTAGTTTTTTTTACTGCTTGAACTTATTTTTATTTTTGTTGAATAATTTTGTTAAAGGGTGTCCATACTAGAAGGTTGCCTAACTGCCTACAAGCTAGAAGGCCCTCGGCCGCCCAAGGAAGTCTAGCGTTTTTTAGAACATTGATGAAAATTATAACGACTAAGCTAGAATTAGACTTCAGATAGGCAATGAAAAATCGAGTCTCTTGCCATTTTCCAATTTCTTCCTCCAAATTATCCAGCACGCTCTCAAACTTTGCTCACTCCCAAACTGGAATATCACCAAAAGTTATTGCTTTCACGCAGACAACTCAACCCCTATGAAGCCAACAAAATGTATAAAATACCGTAGTCAAAGCCAAAAGTAACAAATCAAGCCCCAAATAAGGTGCAATAAACACATGGAACCTCTTAAATGTGGAGTACCTAATTGAGGATTCCAGATTGTTCTTCAATTAGTGATTCATTAGCTTCTATAACAGTATCATTTTAAAACATAAGTAAGATTGAGTGATGATATCAAGTTTCCAGGTCAATGTAAAACGTCCAGACACACATATATTTGCAATTTCCAATCTCAGCTTGTGTTTTACATGAGAATCAGACATTAGGTAATAATTATTATTTTTTTCATGTAGGTAATAGTGAAAATGATAGTATAATTGAACTGTAAAAAGAAGGAGAGGAAGTGAGAGAGTAACTGACTTCCGAAGGTATCATTGGCCATACAAAGGAAGGTGAGGCCGTCCGATCTGAGTATGTGGAATATGTAACGATCCTGAGAAAAGCACAACCTGGATTCTACCTCCGACGGCAACTTCTCCAGAATACGGCGAGCGACGGCGCCGGTGTTCCCGTAACGGCGCTGAACTCCGACAGCACAATCGTGCCACGAGCCACCACCGCGTAAAGAATCGCCATATGTTTTATGTACAGATCAAATATTACTTCCTGGTAGGATTAATTGTGATAGAGTTTTGTGGATTTTGATTCCACGGAGGGTTTTGTACATAAGAAAAATGTGGTTGTGAGTCGTTGGGAGAGTTGATGAAGAGTTGGCAATCTGCGATGTCACCGGTAAGTCCACGAGGGGCTTGCACTAATTTTTTTTCTTTTTTTTATAAGCCTTTTTCCTAATAAAATATGTTTTTAGTGGACATTGGCTTATATTTCATAATTATTAAAAAGGGTGTATTAAATATTGTACTATGTATTATAAATAAGTTGTTGTAAAATAAAGAGAATATGGAGAGAATTTAAAGGGAGCGAGTCTTTCATTTAATTGGTTGTGTTTCAATACTAAGAGGTATGCCCCATGTTTATAGTACAAAGTAAGGTAATCCAATAGTATTCTTAATAATTGTGGACTATCAGTGGTATGGAATACAAGTGTCATCCACTTGAGTACATATTTTATAACACTCACCCTTGGATGTACACTATATTCATCATTCAATGATGGTTGTCTCATTAAAATCATACTAAGGAAAAATCGAGTGGAAAAAAATCAAAGTGAAGGAAAAAAAGTACAACTTTTTTTATCATTAAATTGGTGTTGGACGTGCTTAGTATTATCTCGTTAAAACCTTTAACTAGAAAACTCAATAGAAAAAAAAAACTAACAATGTGCATATGTCTGAACAACCTGTTCTTAAATTCTCCCCCTGATCAAATGTTCCATCTCCCTCTGATTGGATACTCCCCCTGATTATCACTACACCAAAATGACAAAATTGTCACCTTTCAGCCGGCCACCCTTGTCAAGGTCATTGACCATGACAAAAAATACGAGTTTTGTGTCACGGTCATTGACCTTGACACGACCGTGACAAAGAATTGTCACGGTCAATGACCGTAACAAGCCCGTGACAAATTCACTTATCACGGTCAATGACCTTGACACGACCGTAACAACTTATACAACAAAAACCCCTACCCCTTCTTTTTTCCCTCTCTCTCTCTCTCTCTACGATGTTCTCTCTATCTCTCTACTTTCAGGTTTATTTCTCTATCTATCTCTCTTCCATTTATATATATGTTTGTGTGTATTTATATATATATATGTGTGTGTGTGTGTGTGTGTGTGTGTGTGTGTGCGTGTGTATGTGTGTGCGTGTGTGTGTGTGTGTGTGTTTGCGTGTGTGCGGGGTGGGGCAGGGTGGGGGTAGGGGGTGGAGGGGTGGAGGGAGGTGGGGCAGGGTGGGGGCTATTGTGTGGGTGTGTGTGTGTATGTGGTGGGTGGGGGTGGGGGTGTATGTGGTGAATGGGGGGTGTGGAGGGAGGTGGGGTGGGGGTGTATTTGAATTAACGGATGAATTTGTATTTTTGTATTTGAATTAACCTATGAATTTGTCAATTTGTTTGTGGGGGGGTGGGGGTGGGGAGGCGGGGAAAGTCAATGTACCATTGTAATTCTATTAATATCGTGTTTTGATGTTTCTATGAGATAATATATATTGTTTCAAGGTTAACTCATTGTAGATAATAA
Source organism: Sambucus nigra (assembly GCA_949130495.1). Taxonomy (NCBI): domain Eukaryota; kingdom Viridiplantae; phylum Streptophyta; class Magnoliopsida; order Dipsacales; family Adoxaceae; genus Sambucus; species Sambucus nigra. The sequence continues at coordinate 154,455,831 of OX422217.1, read as the reverse complement.
CATTCACATTGTAGATGATTCTATAATTACATCCACTAAAATGTAATTAATAAATGAAACAGTTTTTTATGAAAGTAAATTAATAATTAGTGCTCATTTCATATGAAAGTAGGATTGCCCCTCAGTGTAAATTAGTAAATTAATAATTCTATACGTTAATTGTTAGTTTAATTGGTGAAATGAATTAATTGAGTAGATGAATTAGAAGGAGTATGGGATACACATTTGTTGTTGACATTGCTATTGGATTATTTTGTTTAGTAAATGTTTGGTTGGTTAGTTTTAAAAGTGGCATGACCACTGGATTATTGTCCATATGGGGGTGAGATTTTTCAACTTTTTTTGAAAATTACTTTGTATATCGAACAATATATATATAGTATGATAATTAAATGAAACATACTTGAAATTAAATATAGTGCGCATAGTTACTAGCCTTCTAGTTCTTATGCGTACGCATTCAATAGCCTTAGACCCGTTCGAGAGTCATTACCCCTGTAATGAGATCTCTCGAATTGTCCCGTTTGGACAGTTTGAGACTGTATAATTTATGTATAATATTCTTATTGGCTCAAAGTTGTTACTATTGGAGGAAGTTCTATAGTCGTATCTTAATGTTCTCTGGGTACATACTAAATTGACAAGTGTGACTGTAATTTTAATTGATCAATTGAAATAACACTCACACCTGTCAATCTACGTCGTGTACTTGGAGAACTATGGGGATATGCTGTCGAATTTTTTTCAAATCGTAACAATGTGCATGAGCTGTTAAGTATATTACGGAAAAATGCAGTCTTGAATGGGATAGGACCACTCACCCTTTAATAGGATAATTAAATGACGGGATAATTAAATGAAACATACTATAAATCTAAGTTTTGTTTACCTTTAATAGGTGTTTAGTTGTGGTAGCTGTGATGGGATATCCGAAATATAAAGAGTGGATGGGTGAGACTAATAGAATAGGGGATGTGTTTCGCATAGGTGCTAACGAATTTGTGAAATATGCAAAGAGATGTCATAATGATGAAGAGTTTCCGTGTCTGTGTGCTAGGTGTAAGAATGGTAAGGTGTTTGAGTGAAAAACAGTTGAACTACATTTGTTAAGATCGGGTATGCAAGATAGTTATCGATTTTGGAGTTTTCACGGTGAATTGAAAGTTCCTTTTGTCCCCGACCAACCTTCACAACAACCTTCAACAAGTAGAATAGATGTAGAAGGGGACGACGTAGATCATAATATGTTAGAGGATTTAGTTGATGATGCGTACGGAGTTTATGAAGCAAAGGAGAATGAGGTTACTGATGATGTAGAAGATTCAAGTGCTCGTGAAGATAACAAGATAAAACTTGACGATGACTACTAAAGTTTAAAATTTGAGGCGACCCAACTGTTATACTCTGACTGTGAGAAAGATCAAACAACTTTACATGCCATGGTTGGTTTGCACAGTTTGAAGACACAATACGGTTTGTCTGGCAATAGCGTGACGGGAATTCTGAAATGGGTGAAGGGCTTATTACCCCAGGTGAATACACTTCCAAATAGCTATCCTGTTATGAAGAACAGTTTGAAAGGTTTGGGGATGAAGTATAAATCGATTCATGCTTGTGTGTATGACTGCATACTATACCGAAAGGAGTATGAAAATCTCGATCGTTGTTTGGTATGCGATGAACCTAGATATGTCCAATTTACTAGTAAGGAAGGCACAAGCTCAAAAGTGCATCAAAAAGTATTGAAATATTTTTCCGTTAGGCCTAGATTAAAGGCAATGACTTGACATGCTAGGGCAGAAGTAGGGGGTAATATCATGCGTCATCCTATTGATTCTACTGCCTGGCGGAGGATGAATTTTGAGTATCCCAATTTTGCTCGAGAACAACGCAACATTCGTTTGGCTATATCAATAGATGGTTTCAATCCATTTGGAAATCTAATCACCAATCAGGGTGTATGGCCAGTGATCCTAGCCCCACTCAACCTCCCTCCTTCACAGTGTATGAGACCTGAATTTTCGATGATGGCTTTGTTAATACCTGGGCCAAAGGCACCAAGTGATGACATTGACGTCTACCTGGCTCCTTTGGTAGAAGAATTAAATGAGTTGTGGGAAGAGGGTGTGCAATCATTTGACTCTTTTAGAAAAGAAGAGTTTACGCTGAAAGCTATGTTGATGTGGGCAATTCATGATTTTCCAGCTTATGGGACATTATCCGGTTGTGTAGTACATGGTTATTTGGAGTGTCCTATTTGTAGAGAGGAGACTGAATCTCTTCGTTTATCCTCTAGCTTAAAAAATGTATACCATCGCCACAGGAGGTTTTTACCCCCAGCTCATAGTTTCAGATTTGAGAAAGGTTCCAATTTTTTATTGGGCGGAGTTGAACATAGGCTACCGCCGAGACAAGTTTCGGGTTCATAAATAGAAAGTAAATCTTCTGAATGTGGCCCTAATATGCCAGGTAAGAATCCCAAATTTAAGAATGTCAAGCATAAGAAGACCCCAACTGGGAATGAAACTGAGATAAGAAAGGCATGGTCTCGGAGGTCAATTTTATTTGACTTGCCTTATTGGAAGAATAATTCGGTGCGCTATGTATTGGATGTGATGCATGCAGAGAAGAACTTCGCTGAACATATTGTGGGTACTTGCATTGGGGGGAGTCATTCGAAGGATGGAGAAAATGCACGAAAATATCTTAAAACGTTAAAACTTAAGCCACAACTATGGTTGAAAGAAGATAGTAGGGGAAGGACAATAATTCCCCCTGGTGCGTTTACTTTGACGAGTGGGGAAAGGAAGGTGCTTCTAGACACAATATATAATTTGAAGGGCCCATCTACTTTTTCGTCCAACTTGCAAAGGATTTTGAATTATGCTACTCATGATTTACATAAGAATAAGTCCCATGATTGGCATGTGATCATGCAATTGGTTCCTCTATTGTTTAAGCACTGTTTCTCCAAGCACAAGGATTTGCGTAGGGCTATTATGCAAATTAGTATTACCTTATCCCTCTTGTGTGAGAAGGTAGTGAATCGAGAACACATAGTGGACGCAAAGTTGGCTGTGATCGAAGCAATTCGTGTATTGGAGAAGTACTTTCCCCCAGCATTCTTTGACATAACTGTTCACTTGTTGGTACACCTATGTGACGAGGCACTTCTTTGTGGTCCAGTTAGATATCGGTGGATGTATCCGTTTGAAAGATTGTGAAAGTTTTTAAAGATTACGTCAAGAATACGCGATACATTGTAGGATCAATTGCAGAGGAATACATCACCGTGGAGTTATCAATATATACTCAAGAATATATGCCTGATTCGACCAGCGTTGATGACATTGATGAATTCGTCGATGATGGTGGTCATGTGATGGGAAAACGGGTGAAATTAACGAGTTTGCAACATAAACAAGTAGCTCGTTATCTATTTGACACACATGAAGATGTCGAAGAATGGAAAAAGTAAGTTTCGATTATTATAATGTTTAACATTATTTTATATTATTTTATATATGATTAATTTTGTAATATGTAGAAAATATGAAGCCTGTGAGAACAATAAAAGACGAAAAATAATGGTACAATCAGACAGCGAATTTAGGCTATAGTTGATACAAGAGGTAATTATAATGAAAACAGTCATTATATAATGTTACATTACACTCAAATTTTACCACTACTATAATTAATTTATCTATATTCTCAGCTCCTAAAGACGGGTTATGCGACATCAAGGCTTGCTCGTCTAGCCGCTGGACCCTTGTTCGTGGTACAAGAGTACAAAAAGTATCGATTGAACGGTTATATTTTTGGCGCTAAAGTGTACGAGGAAAGTATAAATGTACAAAACTCGGGAATTTCATACAAAGCTCTTACTATCTTTCGAGCGAGCGCAAAAGATAAAAACCTCGTTGAAGCTGAAATGACTTACTATGGTGTAATCCAAAATATATTTGAATTGGATTATATAAGCTTCAAAGAGGTTGTATTTTACTGTGACTGGGTAAGAGTTGAGGATAAAAATTCTTGTAAAGTTGATCCTGTCACCAATTTGATCATGGTTGACTTGTCCAAGTTGAAGAGCAACGACCACGTGAGTGATGAGCCGTTTGTTTGTACATTTCAAAAGGTTAAGCAAGTGTTTTATTCGGAGTATATCAACAACGAGCCGTGGTCAATTGTCCAACACGCTCCAAGGCGTCTAAATAGTAGTGTGGATGACTTGGCCGCTCCTACCGAATATCAATCCATTTTTTATGATAACCCGAATTTGAAACAATTTTTCAATTTATAATAAATATTTCAATTTGTACTGAAACATCCATTTTTAATGCTCTTAATTGATTTGCACTTTATCATTTTCACTCTTGTGTGGTGTGCGTGTGTGGAAAGGAGAGTAATACATAAATATTCCAACTACATCTAAGTTTTGTTTATACTAATCCATGAATATACGCTTCTTACCTTTAATAGGTGATTAGTACATAGTTATTTGGGGTGCCCTATTTGTGGAGAGGAGACTGAATCTCTTCGTCTATCCGAACACTAAGAAATGCCATAATCCTATGGAGTTATGCTCTGCAAATTCCTCCCAACCGTTATGTAGCCAAACATCACCAGTTGAAGTTGTCAATTCCACTTTTCATACCCCGCCACTTGGAACCTCTAGCAAAACATGGGAGACCATTGAAAGGTGGAATTGACAACTTCAACTGCTGATTTTTGATTACACAACGGTTGGAAGGAATTTACAGCGCATAACTCCATAGGATTATGGCATTTCTTAGTGTTTAGATATGAAGAGAATTATATTTGACATGATTTCCCGGGGTACATTAGTTGGAAGGAGGTGCCATATGAGCTCAAGTTAGCTGTTTGGGTAACACTACAGATAATGTATTTATATTTATATGTCAATTTCGATTTCGATTTATATTGATCTATATATGCGGGGCGGATACTAATTTTACTTTATTTCAATTCAGGGGACAGGGAGTGGACCTGAGGGTAGGCCACATATGCTCGATACTTATGTGGCTATTCGGACGAGAAGGGAAGGATAAGGAGGTGTCCCCGAGCGTCGCGGTACAAAATCTCTTTTCCAGCTAAATAGTTTGTAGATTTGAGATAATTGATGGTGATGTTATTTCTTCTTAAATAGTTTCTATTTTGAATATATATTTGCATTATCTTTAGTTTGTTTGGATATATGATGTTTGAACAGGTACAACGTTGCTATAACAGGTACAAATATATTGCTGGCAGTGGCAGTGGCCATACTGCCCAGCAGATTTTATTTAAATTCTGCCCAGAATTGTCACGGTCATTGACCGTGATAATTTTTTTAAAAGGGGACAAGACTTTGTCACGATTTTTAACCGTGACTAAACGTGTCACGGTCATAGCCCGTGACACGACCGTAATAATTCTAACGAACTTGTCAAGGTCAATGACCATGACACGTCCGTGACAAAAAAAGTTATCTCGCCCAGTATTGTCACGGTCATTGACCTTAACAAGTCCAACTTGTCAAGGTCAATGACCGTGACAATAGTGCAAATTTGGTGTAGTGTATGATAGTTCTTCGATGATTGATTCAATGTATATCAGTCTCGTACACAACTTTCTGAAATGTTGCTTTGACACGGTGAATAAATTTGATTGGATGATACTTTAATTTCATTTTTCTTCATAAGATCGACTTCCATAAGACTTTAGTGAAAAAGGATGGACATGTCACTTTATCAGATCTATTTAACTTCATTAGCATAACTCTTTCGGAGTTTGTGTGTTGCATAACTCTTCTTGAGTTCATGGATGTAGAAGGAGTGAAATTTTTTAGTCATATATCCCTCATTGTAGCCTCTTCGAGTTTGAGCTATACAACGGACATTCATAAGTAGTAGCATGACCATATGTCATTTGAGGCAAATCATAAGTGCTTTAATTATTCTTTATGAGGATCCCAGAGATAACATGCATCTATATAACTAACTGGACATAGATGGTTAATTATAAAAATATTATATGATATGATTGATATTAGTCTCATGCTATGCAAGTCAATGGTAATTATTTCTTGCCAATATATTGACTGCAATTATAATATCTAGTATTATGCATTGTGTCATGCATATCAATATACTAATAACGTATATGTATGGTACTTCTAGACCAAATACTATAATAACATGCACATATGGTACTTCGAGATCAAATTTATATTTGACATCCTCTTTAGGATGATATAGATAATTTAATATCCAAATACCAGAGACCATGAGTATAATAAAATTGTATGCTCAATATCTGCTAAAGCATTAAAGGACATTTCAATCCATTTGACTAATGGGTATAAATTTAACATAAACTGTGCACAATCTACAGGTCGAGATAAGAACTAGTTACCCCATGGTCATTCATTTTTTGAATTTCTTATTTGGATATTTTGCATTTTAATTGAGTACTTCAAGATCACATCCATTTAAGGATATTGCATGATGGCATATTTGCACATACGATTATTTTCATACCCTTCCTTAGACAAATAGTTACTAAGACGGTTGTACCTATATCCATTTGGATTGTCTGCTGTACAATGAACGTCTTAGTGCATTTTAGTATGTGCTCCTTATCTTTGCTTCATGCAAAAAAAATCCTTCTAGGATTTATATATATATTCCTTGTCTAAGTCTCGTATATATAAGCAGTTATAATATTCACTAGTCTCGTATAATATGTTTTAAAAAACTGTTAAGCTAGTCAAATATCTGAAAAATATTTATTATTTTAACGATATGATAAGTTTGTATATAATCATTTTTTTTCTTCAGGAAACCTTATGCTATAAATCATGCACTTTTTAGTGAGTACACTTCACATTCTTATAAACACCCATTCGTAACCTTTAGGGTTAGCATCTTTTAGGGTTTACTATAGGTCCAAATACACCACATATATTAAGAGACTCGAATTATGCCATCATGGCATTTACTCATTTTTGTCAATATATTCTTTGTTGATATTTATTCATATTCGTAGTATATGGAATTGTAGTATCATTGCCCTTTGATTTTTATGTAGCTACAACATATATAATTAATCAACGATGATCCTCTTTGTTGATCCAACTTTTCTCTTGTATATGTACAAAACATAGAGATCTCATGTACAAAACATAGAGATCTTATTTAATATTAGGTACCTTTGCCTACTTCAAGGGCTTTATAGTCACTTCAAAGACTTGTGTCTTTTCATAGATAATAACCTCTCCTGGCGTTTTAGAGAAAGTGGATATTTTGTTCATAACCACTTCTGGAGCGTTACATATAACCTTTTCTAGAGCGTTATTTGGGCATAATTTTATTTAACCTCCATTTCTGGAGAGTCAAATAGTTGGGAACTATAGGTTTACCACGCTTCTGGCATGCAATGAATTTATTTGCTGTCGAATTTACTTTATCCTTCGAGTACAATGATTTTGACAAGCACATTTGCAACTAGTCCATGTGACATTTTGCAACTAGTCCATATGACATTTGATGTTGCAATGTAATTTTTCACTTCATTTTCGCATTGAGCGGTACAAGGGATTATATGAGACAATGTGGAAGTATTCCACGATAATTCTCGTCGTTCTTCAGGAATGGACTATTCTTTAAGTATAATTTGTACTTTTGGTATAATTTATCTATTGATACAAAAAATTATCCATCTACGTGAACCATTCTAATACGACACGTGTTGTACAGTGGAAGATTAATCCTAGTCATCAAGGATGAAAGACCGACCAACACTAGGGATACCGACCAACATTAAGGATGCCGACCAACGATGATAGGAAAACACCAACTATTATATACATTAATGATTGTACATATGTAAATGTCTATGATATAAAGACATTCCATCATTTGATATTTCGGCTTTGGTACAGCCCCTGGGGGCTATAAATACATTATAAACCTTACATCCAAGAGACACAAAAAGTGAGGCAATTGAACAATCCCAAAAACAATACACAACAGTGGACGTAGGCTCTTCTATCAAGCCGAACCACTTTAAAAATCACTTGTCTCCTTTATTTTTATTTATCTGTGATCAACTAATTAGCCTAGTCTAGTTTTTTGCATCAACAGATTGGCATCGTTTGTGGTAATGATTTTTCTAATCGATCTCATTCAATTAAACATCTAAATGGATGATGTTCCTGAGTCAAGTATCAGGAACAAAGGTATTCCACTTACCCCTTCTGCTCCTCCATCTGTAAATGGTTTAACTGGGATTCTCACCAGTCTTGCAAGAGGTTATGCAAGATACTATCAGGCAACTTGCACAAACTCTTCAAACCGGAGTACCTGCTCTATCTTCTCAAGAAAATATGCCACCACCCCCAGCAAGAGGTTGTCGGCACAATCACTCAATATCGACAAGAGATGTCTCTTATCATTCAAGGTCAACTTCATTACTCAGGACATCGAAATCTTTCCATACACAGTCTTATTCTCTAGAAAGGCAAAATGATTTAAAAAGATTAAGTCGTGCTTTTCCCTTCGATCATTTGGGACCCAAGTAAAACATAATTGTTCCTGAGACAATGTTAGGTAACACCCGATAACCATCTGATCAAAGGGAAAGCACAACTCAATCTAGATAAAATACCCGACGAACTGCTACTCGAATCGAACAACGGCTTCAGGAAGAAAGCTAAGTAACTAATAAAGTTGTAATGAATAAATTTGGTGCTGCCAATGATGCATGGAAAGGCTCTATACAGAGATTGAAAGACAGATTAGGAGAAATAGAGAAGACAAGAAACCCACTACAAAGAATCTTTGTAAAAGGGTCTCCATTTGTGCAGGCAAATGTGAATGTTCCTACTCCAGCAATGTTCAAGGCTCCAGTAGTATCACCCAAATATGATGGAAAAACTGAACCAGTCCTCCATATAGAATAATACCAGGCAGCTGCTAATATTTATGTCGTCCCCGAAGAAATGAGTTATAGAGCATTTTCTTGAACCATTACTAGATCTGCCCAAATTTGATACAATTATCTTCCTCAGGGATAAATTTCTAGATTCAACCAACTGGCTAAGCTATTTATTAATAACTTTTGCTTTGGATCAAAGCCAGTGAAAAGGGTGGCACGCTTACTTAGTGTGAGACAAAAAGAAGGAGAGAGCACCAGAGATTGCATCACTCGTTTTAATAACGAGAAACTAGAAGCTATAGATTATGAGGAGAAGACTGTAATAAATGCTCTCATTAGTGGATTGCTTCCCGAAAAACTGTATTACACTCTTGCCAATGATCCTACGAAGATAGTGACAGAATTAATGGCTAAATTAGCAAAGATCGGTAATGCCGAGGAACTAATGGAAGCCAAGCGTATCTCGAGTAAAAAATTTGATGGCAAAAATGATAAGAAAGATCATAAAGACCCCAAAGAACACAGGGCATCAAAATAAAAAGGAGTTTTAGAGCGACTCAAGATGTATAACGACTACACTCTGTTAACCATGGGAATTCACCATGTTTTGGAAGAAATCAAGCGTAATAAAGATGTGCGTTGACCTGATAAGTTGAGAAGTTCCCCGACCAAGAGAGATAAAACTACTGCAAATTCCACTGGGATCATGGTCACACAACGGAACGTTGCATAGCTCTTCAAAATCAGATTGAAACTCTCATCCGAAGAGGAAAGTTGAATCATTATGTTGATCGACAGAACAACGAAGGAATTCGACATAGATCAAAATCTCCTTGCAAGCCCGGAGAGGAGAAGAAAATAACTCATGAAAATGACCAGGATGATGAGACCGATCTCCTTAAAAAAATCGACAACCAGAACATGAGGTATACTGTATCAATTTTAGTTCTTTTGATTGCCAAATGATTACAAGTGGAGATGCAGGAGGAGAAGATCATACAGCAGAGTGAAAATCTTACCTCAATGAGGTACAAGCTTGCTCGTATATACAGAGGATCAAACTTGCAAAGGAAGATCGAACAAGGAAGGTTAGCAAAGACAAACTAGTAATTGGTTTCTCTAAAATGATCTTTCAGGAGTACTGTATCCTCACGATGACCCATTAGTAATCAAATTTAGAAAGGAAGAAATCATTGTCCCTAGAGTATTTGTAGATAATGGTAGCTCGACGGATATCATATTCTATCCTTGTTTCAGTAACTTGGATTTTAAACTTAGCTAATTAGAGCCCTATCATCAACCACTAATAGCCTTTGCAAGTGAGAAAGTCTTTCCTTTGGGAACCATTAAAATGGAGATAATGATAGGCTCCTGGACATCTAGCTGAACTGAAAAGATCCATTTTTTATAATGGACCAAAACATCCATTCAGCTTACAATATAATCATGGGAAGAGTAGGGCTAAGGAAGTTCGAGGTAATACCATGCACTATTCATCACTATCTAAAATTCCCTACTAATTTTAGTGTGAGGATTATTAAGGGTGATCAGAAAGTAGCTCGAGAATGTTACTACTCTTCTGCCGAGCAAGAAGACTTGGAAAAAATAAAGAAGAAAATTACTACCTACCAAGTGGATACTCCTGAGCTTGATGAATATTTTGAGGTTGAAACCTTAGACCCAAGGGAGGAAACAAAATTGGTAAAGGGACATATTATAGAAGCAATTGAAGGCATTGTGTTAGACGATGACAAATCGAAGCGCATCAATAAAATAAGGACAACATTGGATTATATTCTTAAACAGGAATTGGTGAGCTTTCTTAAACAAAGAAAGCACATGTTTTCCTAGATTCATGAAGATATTTCTGGGATGACTCGATTTCCTTTGTCATGAGCTTAACGTAAATAAAGAAGTTAAACCAGTAAAGTAAAGATAAAGAGTGTTCAGCCCAGAGAAGAACCAAGCCATATAAGAAGAAGTCAAAAAGCTTCAGAAAGCAGTTTTATTAATGAAGTGAAATATCCAGACCAGTTGGCCAATGTAGTTATGGTCAAAAAGAAAAACAACAAGTGGACAATGTGTGTAGACTTCACAAACTTAAATAAATCATGCCCAAGTGATCATTTTTCTTTACCCCGAATAGATCAACTCGTGGATGCAACATCAGGACATAAGTTACTCAGCTTTATGGATGCTTATTCTGGTTATAACTAGATAAAAATGAAATCTGAGGATATGGAAAGCCCTTTTTTCATCACTCCCTGAGGAACATACTGCTATAATATTACGCCATTTGGTTTGAAAAATACAGGTTCTACATATCAAAGGCTGGTTAATAAGGTGTTCGAGGAGCAAATAGGCAAGAATATTGAAGTCTACGTGGATGATATGCTTAAAAAAAACATAAAGGCATCCAATCACATTGCCGACCTCAACTAGACTTTTGATCAACTTGAAAATCACCCGATGAAGCTGAATCTAACCAAGTGCATTTTTAGAGTGCAAGAAGGAATGTTCCTCGGGTATATAGTAAATCAAAGGGGAATTAAAGCAAATCCAGACAAGATCAATGCATGAATTGAAATGCAATCTCTAACTTACAAGAAGAACGTGCAAATACTGACTAGATGAGTAGCAGCCTTGAACAGATTCGTATCTCGAGCTACAGATAGCTGTCTGTCATTCTTCAAGGTGCTCAGAAAAAGCTTTGAATTGAATGAAGAATGTGAAAAAGATTTTGTGGAGTTAAAAAAGTATTTGGGGTCACCTCCATTACTCTCCCGACCAATCACAGGTGAAAAATTATACCTGTATTTAGCTGTTTCTGAATTGACAGTAAGTTCTGCATTGATCCGAGAAGAAAATAAAGTTTAAAAACCCGTCTACTATACTCGTAAGGCTTTCTAAGGAGCAGAAATTAGGTACCCTCATTTGGAGAAATTAGATTTATCACTAATTGAAGCATCTAGACGTATGAAACCTTATTTCTAAGCCCGTATAATCGTAGTTTACACTGATATGCCTCTAAGGCAGGCTTTGCATAAATCGGAGAAATCTGGTAGATTAATGTATTGGGTTATGGAATTAGGGGAGTATGATATCATATATGAGCTAAGGTTTTCTTGGAAAGGCCAAGCAATGGCAGATTTCATTGCGGAGTTCACTTACTCTGAGGTCCCCGAGCAACAAAGTGAGCAGGCAGAACAAGAATCAGGAGAAAGTGATGTTAACAAGAAAGCTCCCGAATAACGTTCTTCAAAAGAAGCGATTGCAAACCTGTCAGATTCCTATTCTAAAACACGGGAGATAACTAAGAAGTATGAAGAAGCCAAAGTAAAAATATTCCACTATGGGAGTTTAACATACCAATCATTTGACAATGACATCCCAATATCGAACTTATATGTTGATGGATCATCTTGTTCAACCGATAGTGGAGCAGGTATAATACTTAACACTCCTGATGGTATTTATATTGATTATACACTACGTTTTCAATTCCAGACTTTAAATAATAAAGAAGAGTACGAAGCTCTAATTTTGGGCTTACGTTTAGGCCACTTGTTAAGTGCCGAACAAGTTGTGGCACACAATGACTCTCAGTTGGTAGTAAACCAAATACTGGGTTTATATGGAGCTAAAGGAGAATTGACAACCAGGTATTTATCCAAGGCGATGGAAGTTATTGCAAAATTACCAGTTGTTCAGATGAATAAAATCCCAAGGCTAAAAAATTCCCGAACTGATGCCCTTGCTCGGTTAGCCTCTGCTACCAGAATTGAACTCCGACAAACTATTTTTATTAAGATTCTAGACAATAGGAGCATAGATGAAGATTTGATGATGAATTTTATTTCCATAGATATGGGGTTATCATAGATGGACCCTATCAGAGCATACATTAAATAAGGAACTCTACCAACATATACGGTAAAGGCAAAGAAGTTGAAATTCAAAGTAACTCGGTATGTATTAGATAAAAGGTATTTTGTACAGGAGAGGACTAACAGTCAATTTGCAGTATTGTGTACATCCATCAGAGGTCCAAGATCTAATTCAAGAGGTGCATGAAGGATTATGTGGAGCTCACATAGCAGGGAGAACACTTCTGCAAAGAATCAATACTCAAGGGTATTATTGGCCAATATTACGAGCAGACTGTGCAACTTTTGCCAAGAAGTGTTATAAATGTCAAAGATTCCCCACCATTAGAAAAAACTCCACAGGATGCTCTCACTCCATTCACTTCACCATGGCCATTTGCCATATGGGGTATAGACTTGGTCGGACCACTGCTAACCACCCGAGGAAGATTTAAATACTTGGTTGTCGCCGTAGATTATTTTACAAAATGGGTTGAGGCAGAGCCTCTGATAGACATGTTTATGAAAAGGTCTATCAGTTCATATATAAAAACATCATTTATAGGTATGGGTTGCCCTATGTTTTCATTACCGACTATGGAACACAGTTTGATAAAGATGAATTCGTAAATTACTGTACTCAGTCCAATGTTAAAAAATTGCACTCAGCTCCAGAACATCCTCAGAGTAATGGACAAACTGAAGTTATGAATAGAACCTTGTTTAATGAGTTGAAGAAAAGACTTGATGATGCCAAGGAAAATTGGATAAACGAGCTACACTCGGTCTTGTGGGCATACTGAATAACACCGCGAACAGCAACTGGAGAATCCCCATACATGTTAGCATTTGGGACTGAAGTTATCATTCCTGCCGAGCTAGGCTTTCCATCCCATAGAGTTTTAAATTTTAACTCTCTTGTAAGTGACTTAATGAGAAGGTCGGATCTAGATATGCTGGAAGAAGTAAGAGAAGACGGCGCCCTAAGAAATGCAGCCCACCAACAAAGAACAACTCATTTTTACAATAAAAGTATGAACCGACCAACTTGAAGGAAGAAAGTTATGTGCTGAAGAAGGGGCTGTAGAAAAATAATAAGCTTGAGGCCAATTGTCATGGGCCATACCGTATTTCGGCAGTGATCCAACCTGGAACCTATCGAATTAAAACCTTGGAAGGCGAAGAATTCAAAAACCCATGGCATGCAAAACATCTCAGAAATATTATCAATGATGTTGTAATCAGTTTGAAATCAACTTGCAGTATTAATAAAATCTTCAGTTCTTTCCATTTTTATTGTTATTTTTTTTAGAGTACTGGTGCTAGGCACTACTCTAGCTAATTAACAAAAAGTTATAAACTATTTCTTGGCTCAGAAAATCATTGATCAGCTCAAAAAATATTGTCCTGAACGTTGTTCAACAGAAGCAATAAGTTGCTCATCGCAGCCACAAACTTGATTGTTAATACACAAAGCCCAAGTCAAGAGGATGATAAATCCTCAAGAAACTTGGTCCACAAACATAAGGATAAAATAAGATCATTATCCTACTGGGCAAAGTATAGGAAAAATGTTGTAAAGATTCCTCAAAGAGGAATGTATGCACATAGTCCACAAACGCCTGGTCACACCACTGGTATCTAATGCAAAAATCCCAACATTTGTGTGCATTAATAAAACCTTGTAAGACACATGGGTAACTAGCTTTAAATTTATATTTTAATCTAAGTATTCTAATAGAACCTATGTATTCATTTAACTAGCTCTAAATTTAGATTTTAATCTAAGTATGCTAGTATAACACCTACACTCATTGACCATTGATACTCAAATTAATCAAAGTGTGTTAATAGAACTAATGATAAAGAAAGGGTTAACATTCAACATAAGATAATTTGATCAAATTTCCATTTCATTCAATCAAATTGATTACATGACTATGTTAACAAAACAAAACACAAAGCTTCATTCTGCAGGACGTTTCCCTTCAGCTTTGAAAACAGAATCAATTCCAGCAGAAGGATCATCTAAAGTATATAGAGAATTAATGAAGTTAAAATCCTGAAGCATTCTGGTATTGTTGCTACTAGGATGATCAAGCAGGTGAGGAGGTCGGATGATTTCTAATTCATCGTGAAGATCATAATCTCCAAAGTATTTTGAAATCAAGCATTGAGGAATATGATGAACTAGAATGCAATTGACATCTAATTTAAAAGGAGGATTATCAAGCTCAAGCATGCCTAGATTATACCCATCCCACAATGAGCTGTTTTGATCCACTTTCATCACTGTCAAAGCATGTATCCAACCCCATTTATAGCTCTCATTCTTATCTCGTTGAAGCTTATCATCAAGATGCCCTAGAGCTTCATTATACCCGTCCTTCTAGACTTCCCTTAGTTATTTATGAAATTTAAAGGTTAATCTGTCAACTTGGTAATGCAGTTTCTTCAACACTCCATCCTTAGATTGTAACTGAGAAGATTGAGTGGATAGTTGTTCGAATAAGTCCTGTAGCTTCTAGGACATCTCAACAATGGCTTGATCTTTGGATTTTAATTGTGCAGCTTGATTGGTAAGGGCATGTTGGTTCCTGACTTCCTCTGTAGTACCTTGGTCAGGTTTGACTCTAGCTCGAGAAGATGAAGAAGCAGGTTTTAATTTCTTCACAGCCTCCAACTCATCACTCAACCTTGCATTTTCAGCCTCTAAGAAGGAATGACCCTCATATGTAGTAGAAATAACGACAGTGGATGACTTCAGGGCATCAAGTTCATCTCTCAAGTTGTTATTCTCTTCCTTTAGAAGCTTAGCAATGTCCTTTGCTTCATCCACTTCACGTTTCAACAGGAATTCTTATATTCGAAAATGAAAAGCAAATTTATCCAACTTTTGATCAAAGCCCCAACCTTCACTAAGGGCCTGGAATTTATTCTCATAATCCTTATGAAAAAGTTCCCTAGTTTCATTATGCTCCTCCTACAGCTCTTCAATCATTTCATAGTAGGCAACATTGTTGCCCACTGCCCGACTAAGAAGACACTTCAAGTAAACATATGCTTCTTTGGCTTTTTGAATACCCCTTCCCCGAGCTACTTAAGTAGGGTGGCATCAGTCAGAGATAAGTGAATAGCTTTGAAAAAGCTCATTACACCTCTTGAGTAGCTCGGAATCAGTAAATGAGAAATATTCCAACTTATCTATGAACTATTAAGAATAAGAAAGTTATCAATCAACAAGGTGCAAAGTATTGAAAAACACAAGCAGGGGAATAAAAATATTTCTCTTTTTATTAATAAAAAAGGTAAGTTCAGATACATCTTCAAAAAAAGTACAACTGCTAAAAAAGGAAAGTAAAAAGCTGCTCGATTTTACACCTTCTTCTTATCTGCCTCAGGGTTGGATGAAGAAAAAGCAGGAGCAGAAGGAGGAGGAAGATTAACTTTGGAGGGCGCAGTAAAATCAACATCCTGGTGTTAATCGACAGACTCCATTGATATCAAGGATTCATTGGAACCCCCATCATCAACTTCCTCGTATAGGTTTGGAGGAGCCCCAGGATCATATCGCGAGAACAGATCAAAATCTTTTGAAATGCCAACCTCCACCAGAGCAGCTGACCAACCATCCTTGAAGCATTTCTTCTTCGCAAACTCAATTTGTGAAGAAGTTTATTCAATGTCCTTATCCCAGCCTCTGTTGAAGCTAACCTCTCTAGCCTTATCCATCTTCACCTTCTCAGCACCCAAGTGCTTTTGTAGTTGGGCAGACTTGACTTTCTCAACATCTAAGTCCTTATGTAACTTGTCAGCCAGACCCCGAGCAGTTTCAGCAGCTTTCACCTTCTCCTCCCATTTCTTTTGTTCATTAAACAATGCTTGTTTGGAATCAAGCAATGACTTTTTCAGCTCATTAAAAGCTTCTTCAACCTCACCAGAGTAATAAGTTCTCAAATCCTCTTCTTTCTCCAACATGTTATTAAAGTCAAAGAGGAACTGCACAAGCACAACAAGGAAAGTCAGCATTATGAAGAACAAATCAAAAGACATAAAATTAAAGAAGGTAAAAGAATATACCAAATCATGGCTTTGAGCAACCCTGTCAGAACTTTTGGAATGAGGTAATGCACTGCAGCACCCCTTTGGTCTGGCAAAAGTCCCAAACTTTATTAGTTGTCTTACTAATCCAAGGCCAAGGACCACTAGAGAGGCAAAAGAAGATATGTCGACCAACTCACGCTGGTTAAGAAGAGCAGAAGAACCTTTTGCTAACTTAGAAGGAAGACATTTCTTTATTCTCTTTAGAGGGCTCTCTTCAATTTTCTTGGCTGGGGGCTTCTTCCCAGCCTCATCTTTATTTTTCACCCCTTCATCATCTTATTTGGAACGGGTATCGTCAGCTATGTCTCCTAAAATGTTGGGAAATTTCCTCTTTCCCATGGATATGGAAAGGGGAAAATTCGAATCTAAGGAAGAAGGGGAAAGGGCAACAATATCGCCATTGCTAGAAGCAATAGCTGAGGAAGTAGAAGGAGGTTCTTGTTCGAGGTCAAGTACAGGGGAAGGAGTAGGACGAGCAATAAAGGAATAAATTATATTCTTGTACTGCAACAAATTAGATGCATACCTAACGTGATCCTCGCCAATCCTTTGATGAGTACCTAAATAAACTTTAACTCCCTCAGATTGACTTCACTTTCCTTTAAGCACCTTCTCTTCTGATCAACTGCAATAAAAATTTACAGAGCAAAAAGTAATGTTACATTTAAACAGATATGTACTGGGCAAAATAGTTAAATGAGGAATATCACATTGCCAAAAGGAGGGCATCTAGCTCCTGGTACTCACCATTTCCAGTCAAAGGGGTGTATTGCCAATTTTTTACAACAACTTCATGCTAAAAATAATCCCTATTGGAGTCTAAAAGATTAACTACTAATGCTTTGTTTACAACCCTAGTCTTTAAGTAAAAAGTGGTGTCACTAGTCACCCACTTATCACAAAACATTATTTTTGGAATCCCCAAATGGATTCCTTGAATTTGATTCAACCTATACACCCCATTTACGAACCTCCAAGTATTAGGGGATACCCTAGCAGGGACAACATCAATGTATTAAAAAAATTCAAGGCACAGTGGATTGGGAGGAAAGGTAAACCCACACTCAGCTATAAAATAGAGGGAAACCAGTGACCCTCAGCAAGTGAGAAAAAATCAGTAGGTAAAGTAGCGTGTTCCAAAATAACCCAAGAGGAAAACTTAAATTCATTTTTAAATTCATCAAGAGAATCAATATAGTAACCCATGATTAACAATAGAAGAGAAGAGAAAGATTTCTTACAGGAATTAAGGATTCAGCAAGAACGGAAGAACATAAAATGATCGCACAAGAGATAGAAAGAAAGCTTGAAGATACTATAGCCAAAAACACTCAGGAAATTTGAAGTAATGAAAGTTCATGGCTTTTCCCGCTCTTTATATGTTGCCTCGAAAACTGGAAAAATAATTATTAAAAGGTAGCGTAGATTAAACTGGTGACGGCTAAAAGCAAAAAAGATAGATTTGCCCAAAAATGATTCGTTAAAGTTACAAATAATTTAAAAATGCCACGCGCATTATATTTCCATAGATAAACTATAATTTTTACAAGTATGCAAAGTCGGCAACCGACCAAGCCTAAAATTGTTGCCCGAGCATCTTTAAGAGCTAAATGCTCCATACTCTTGTAAAAACTTCAAGCATGAAACATTGGGGGCTTCTATTGATACCAAAAATTGTCCATCTACGTGGATCATTCAAATACTGACACGTGTTGTACAGTGAAAGATTAATCCTAGTCATCAAGGATGAAAAACCGACCAGTACCAGGGATACCAACCAACACCAGGGATCCCGACCAACGATGACAGGAAAACACTAACAGTTGTATACATTAATGATTGTACAAATGTAAATGTCTATGATATAAAGACATTCCATCATTTGATATTTCGGCTTTGGTACACCCCCTGGGGGATATAAATACATTGTAAACCCTATATCCAAGAGACGCAAAAAGTGAAGCAATTGAACAATCCCAAAAACAATACACAATAGTGGACGTAGGCTCTTCTATCAAGCCGAACCACTTTAAAAATCTCTCGTCTCCTTTATTTCTATTTATCTGTGATCAACTAATTAGCCTAGTCTAGTTTTTTGCATCAACAGATCTATCCTTACCCTAACGGAGAGAATATTCTCTCATCGAAATAAAATTGCACAGATACCATAAACATTGTATTTATTAATGGTTCAAGAGAGGGTGGATCTTAATCACCATATATACCCTCGTGATAGATATCATTTGAATCCACCACATCTTATGAAAAATTATTAATGTGACCAAAATGGTTATTATATAATAGTAAATAAATGAACCACGGAGCTGTGGGCTCATGACAAAGTGCAATGTTACAATGTTAAATACTGTATAGTATAGACCATTTAATAATGTAATGATTGTTTGCTAGTATAAGCTTTTGCCTTCTAACACTAAAAGTAACACAAAATTACTATTCATTGTTTATTTCAATATGGTACCCATGTATACTGACGCCCATAAAACAAACCAAATTACTTCAGGAATTACTTTCTTATAACTCATCGCATATGTATGGGAGGGTACCAAATAACATCACAGAGGCTCTCGTGGAGTCTTAGGTTCAATTATGTTGACACCTTTACTATATTACATACCAAGTTTAAAAAACTTCTCATTTTCATAATAATATGAGTTGTTTATTGTCTACTAGACAAATGTAATTATATAATAACAATTCACTATTTTCAATGACAAAATTCAATATAGACGGTGAGTTTTTTTTATCCTATCAAATATTTAAATAATGGGATGGATAATAAAAAAAATTGACAATTAAAGTTTAGAATTTGGATTGATAACTGATGAATCAAAATTTCATAATCTTATAATATGTCAGAGACTTCAAGATCAAAAATAAAAAAAATGTTAGATTCAAATATATAATTAGGGCCACAAACTAATGATGACAAATATTGTGTTGTAAAAGTAATGAGAACTTCAGGTTCTCTATTTAACGTCATATGTATATGAATATTCGGGTTCATATAAATTATAAAACTAAAACCTAGGACTTCAGGTACTATATTAAAATAACTCACAAAGTGCCTGGTGCGAATTATGTATGAAACTGCAATTTGTTTTTTTCATTTGTATTTGAGAACTTCTGGTTCTACACAAATAGTTGAACTTCAAGTTCAATATTATTGGTGCAATGGAAGTCTATCTTGATGGTAATGGGGGTGTGAGAGTCATCGAAGGCAATCAAGAGTATCCCACTGTCGTATCCTTCCTTATTGTTTGATCCATCAAAGAACATTACCCCCAAATATCCTCCTGAGAGGTGAAGAGAATGTATTCATTTGAGAATTTAGAGACCCTAACATCGGTTGCTTACATGGGGTAATCAAGAAGGTAGTTAGAGAGGGCTCTCCCTTTAATATTTTTCTGCGTCATGTACACAATACTGAATTCGACTAATAACATTTACTAACAGGCCATTCGGTTGGATATAACGGGTTTTTTTAGTAGGTACTTGATAGGATCCATTCGGGATATTAGTTTGATGGGAAATGCAAGCATGTAGTGCCGTAACTTCAGTGTGACCCAAACTAGGTCGACACACGATTTCTCCAATATTATGTAGTTGACTTTTATCTGACCAGTTTCGACTGGCATAATAGATAGCTATTTGCTTGCAATATTCTTCAATGTATTAGGCTATCAAATCCCCTTCCACGGTATCTGTGACAGTTAAGTATAAGGGGAGGGCGAGACCTAATTGCAGAGGCAAGCACCGGAGGTCGGGTGAGGTATCGCTTTATTCGGTCAAAGGCTTGTTGGCAGGCCTCATTCTAGACTTTAGTTGAATCCTTTCAAAGAAGTTTGAAAATAGGTTAGCAGATAGAAGTCAGTTGGCTGATGAACTGACTGATATACTATAGTTTACCTAGCAATCCTCGAAATTCTTTCTCCATATGTGGTGGTGGCATCTCAAGTATAGATTTCATCTTGGCAGGGTCTTTTTTGATTCCCTTATCAGTGACCATGAATCCTAAGAGTTTTCCTTTCGTGATGCTAAAAACACACTTATGTGGATTTAGCCTCATGAATATTATCACAATCCCTCAAAGAAGTTTTGGATGCGGGAATATGACCTTCACGAGTCTTAAACATAATGATCATGACATCCACATAGACTTCAGCATCCTTGTGAATAAGTTCATGCAGGATTGTTGTGGCATCCCTTTAGTAAGTAGCCTTGGAGTTCTTGATTCTGAATGACATGACAGTGTAGCAGAAAGTTCCCCATGGGGTGATGAAGGTGGTTTTCTCTTTATGGTTAGGATGAATCTTGATCTGCTTATGATCGACGAAACCATCGATAAATAACTTGAGGTCATGATTGGTTGTAATGTCCACGGTCATGTCGATGTTGGGTAACAAGTAAACATCTTTTTGGGATGCTTTATTCGAATCTCAGTAGTCGACGCATATGTGGACTTTTCCTCCCAACTTTAACACGGGGATGATGGTTGATATGCCCAAGTGTGACCTCGGCTCAGAAATGCTAACCTCGGCCAAGATCATGGCAGACACCGGACAAGCCTTGGGCATGAGACATCAACCCTTGGCCGAAGCAAGGTCGGCTCAGGCCGACACTACCACCTGCCTCTCCAAAGGACATTGCATGCATCGCAAGGATCAACATCACTCTCGTACACCTGGGAATGGCAACCTAGACCGGATATAGGCCGAGCTTGCGAGAAGCCTTACCAACAACCTCATCAAGACATCAGTTAATGCTCCAAGTATAGCCAACCTAACCTCGACCCAAGTCGACCTATATCCATTGTCTTGGCTTAATATGAGCCGAGACCTTCATGGCCATATCGGGCTAAATGAGTACCTGGACCAACCAACCTCGGCCTCTACCAGGCCGAGGTCATGCACCAAGCATGATAGCCGAGCATCTACTGACATATGGATAAGGGCACGTGGACACAAATCAGTTATAACAAGATTATTCCCCACACGTGGGGAGAATATTTCGTCATCATTCTCTACATGTGACACTGACAGGTGGCCTCCCCATATTGGTGAGGCTAACACACACATGCATATTACATGCATGGGGGGTACATTACACCCCCTAGGTACTATATATAGAGGTCATCCCCTACCTTGCAAAAGGGCCCCGAAATTAGCAACCCTAGCTGAACTCTGTTCAAATACACAGTAGAGAGAGAAAGCTTGAGAGATTGTATCTATGGCCATTAGTGATCTCACATATTGATACACATCTGAACCACTTATATTTTGGTGTAAATCCTCTTATCCTCATCTCCTTATACTATATGTGCATATACCATATGCTGCCATTGTTAACACTGAATTAAGATCACAAACACCTTGAAGGGTGGTGCTGTTTCCAGCATCATCATTTTGGCGCCGTCTGTGGGAACGAGAAGCTATCTCTTCCTCTTCTTCAGCTTAACCTCATTGGAGACTCTGGTGGTGAACTAGGCACCACCCCTTGCGTTGAGTTATTTCACCATGGAAAGAGGTCCTTTAAGGTATTAAGATCACTTGCTGCTTAATCTCTTTATTGTTAACACATGGTACCAGAGTTACCACCGCCTCTTACGCCACCTGGTGGAGGAGGGCCCAGTTCCAGCCAGGCACCGCCCCAGTTCGAAATGGCGGAGGTAGCTGCAGCCTTAAAATCTTTAGCTACAACGCAACACGCAATGAAGGAGCAATTTGCACAGCTCAGCCAAACTATGATGAGGCCACCTGGAGTCTCACCGGAGATGATCACTCCAGCGGCAATCCAGCCTCATCCAGACGCCAGGGGACCACCCCAGGCACCAATGAAGGACCAACTTGCTCCCCCGCGGAGGAGGGATGTTGCCAACCCTAGGCGCTTGCGCCTGGGGAGGCAAGGAAACCCTTGCCCGGAGGATAGGTATGACCATCTAGAGGCGGAGGAGGTCCCAGAAGACTGCTGGGAGCCGTTTGAGGTGTCGAATAATACTGTACGACCTCTTCAGCAAAGCCGAGGTTGTGTCGACCGAAGAGGTGAAGAGGCCCAATAAAGAGGGTCAACTTTTGATCGATTGAGCAAAGGGTCAGCCTTTGAGAGGTTGGGTCCAGTGAATGACCTAAGACAGAGGTTATCCAGATCAAGGAGTGATGTCGGCTCGCAAAGAGGGAACAGACCAGGTCGTCCTGACCAAGGCCAACCTTGTGAAAGAAGAGGTAGAGACGAGGAAGAGGTCAACAGTCGACGCTGTGCTGCGGCAGGGGAACCCTCAGTCCATCCCTTAGAGGTGGACGGGGATAACCTCGGCCAGGCTGATGGCAAGAGGCCATGGAATGACTCTATCCAACGTCTTGAGGAGAAGATAGGAGACCTCATCAAAATAAGGGACCCATTACAAAGGGGTTACTCAGAGGGCTCTCCATTTGTGGCTAGGATAGTGGGCTTCCCAACCCCAGCTAAGTTCAAACCTCCCACAATGTCTCCCAAGTATGATGACAGCACCAACCTAGTACACCACTTTGAGATGTATCAGTCGGCAGCAGACATCTACTCGATACCCGATGAGATGAAGTGCAGGGCCTTCTCTGGGACCTGAACAGGGGCATCACATAGCTGGTTTACCTCCCTCCCAAAGAACTCAATTGAGAACTTCAAGGACCTGGCTGAACGATTCAGCCACAACTTCTGCTTTGGGGTGAGACCTCAAAAGAAGACTACTCACCTATTGTATGTAAATCAGGGCAATGACGAGAGCCTAAGAGACTATATAGCCAAGTTCAACAAAGAGAAGTTGGAGGTCAAAGATTATGAAGATAATATAGCCATAAACGCCATCATAGGGGGACTACAAAAGGGGAAGCTATTATGGAAACTTGCGAAAGACCCCCCAAGGTCTATGGCGGAGCTCCTAGCAACCGCAGGGAAAGTAATGAATGCAGAAGAGGCAATGGCCGCTAAGTATGAGGATGAAAATCGCGGTAGTAGTGGAAAGTCCCAAGAGAAGAAAGATGGGAAGAAGAGGTCAGGTGATGATAAGTTCGACCACTATACTCCTTTGACTGTGAGCTGTGAGCACATTCTCAACGAGATTAAGAATGACAGGACTCTGAGATGGCCAGAGAAGCTGAAAGCTCCACCACACAAGAGGAATAAAAACCTATGGTGCGAGTTCCACCAGGATCATGGCCACGTCACGGATAAATGCTTCGCCTTGAAATATGAGATTGCAAAGATGTTAAAATCTGGAAAGTTGAGGAAGTATGTGGACGGTAAGGCTCCTAAAGGAGGAAGAGATGACCCTAAGAAAAGGAGAAATGACAGATGCAGTGACAATGTCCCAGCCAGAAGCGACGATGATTCAGAAGGTGATGATGAAGATGATCCGGATCTTTAACCAAAAGATGATAACACCTCGGTGAAGAGGGTTGGTATGATCTCGTTTGGTGTTAAAACCATATACGGAGGATTCGCAGGAGGTGGCTCCGAAGTAGCTGATAGGAAGGCTCACGTGGCAGAGGCCAGGTTAGTGGCCAAGCTTGAAGTTGTGAATCTAACGTCTTCCGATACAGTACAGAAGAGGAAGAAAGTGGATATGGACACCCTGGTAGTTGGGTTCTCCAGACTCGACTTCAAAGGTATCTTAGCCCCTCCATGATGACCCTTTGGTAATAACGACAAGCGTGCATGGGTGAGAGGTGCAGAGGATCCTCATATACGGGGGGAGCTCGGCAGACGTGATGCTTTGGCCTTGCTTCAAGAGCCTAGGTCTTAGTAGAGCAAGTCTGGTACCCTATCACCACCACTTGATAGGCTTCAGTGGCAAAAAGGTCCACCCTTTGGGCATGTATGAGATGGATGTACGGATGGGTGATGAGTGGCCTAAGAGGTTGACCAAGAAGATAATTTTTTTCGTGATGGACGAGAACGTATTCTCGGCCTATAACCTCATCATAGGAAGAGTGGACCTTAAAGAGTTTGAAGCGGTGCCATCGACGGTCCATCAGATGCTAAAATTCTCGACTCCCTATGGGGTAGGGGAAGTGCAAGGTGACCAGACCATAGCACGAAAATGTTACTTCAACTCGGCCGAAGAGAGAGAGGCCCATAGGAGGGCAACCACCACTTATAGCATTAATACGCTTGACCCAAGGGATGAGACAAAGTTGAAGAAGGGAGAGGCCGCGGAAGAGGTATAATCCATCGTCCTCAATGAGGATGAGCCAAAAAAAACCATCCAGGTCGGCAAAGCCCTAAAGACAGAAATCAAGGAAGAGCTGATAAACTTCCTCAGGAGAAGGCAGAGTGTGTTTGTATGGAGTCACGCAGACATGCTCGACATCGACCCTAAGGTTATGAGCCATAAGCTAAACGTGACTAAAGATGCCAGGCCTATCAAATAGAGACGAAGAGTCTACTCCAGGGAGAAATACGACGTCATCCGAGAAGAGGTTAAAAAATTATAAGAGGCTGAGTTTATAAGAGAAGTTACATGCCCGGAGTGGTTATCAAACGCAGTCATCATGCCCAAGGCCAATGGGAAGTGGAGAATGTGCGTTAATTTTACTGACCTGAACAAATCTTATCCAAAAGACAGCTATCTCTTACCTCGGATAGATCAGATGGTGGATGCTACAGCGGGTCATGAGCTCATGAGATTTATGGACGCATATTCAGGCTACAACCAGATCTTCATGGATGCTGAAGACTCTGAGAAGACAACCTTCATTACCGACAAAGGGACGTACTGCTACAAAGTTATGCCCTTCGGTCTGAAAAATACAGGGGAAACATACCAACGTATTGTGAATAAAATGTTCGAAGAGCAAATAGGTAAGATCATGGAGGTGTATATAGATGATATGCTAACAAAGAGCTTGAAAGCTTGCACCAATGTAGCATACCTTGAGAAGACCTTCGATGTTATGGACTCATACATAATAAAACTCAACCCCGCGAAATGTGTCTTCGGAGTAGGAGCTGGGAAGTTCTTGGGATTTATCGTCAACCAGAGAGGAATTGAAGTGAACCCTGAGAAAATCAAGGAATTGCTTGACATGAAGACACCTAGGAGTATCAAGGATGTCCAAAGACTCACGGGGAGAGTGGCTGCACTTAACAAATTTTTCTCTAGGGCAACGGACAAGTGTCTTCCATTCTTTAAAGTGCTTAGGAAGGCCTTACAGTGGGACAAAGAGTGTGAAAAAGCCTTCAACCAGCTCAAGTCTTACTTAGGGTCCCCCTTATTGCTATCTCGGCCTCTCGCAGGAGAAAAATTGTATGTGTATCTGGCAGTCTCTGAATTAGCCATCAGCGCAGCCATAATACGGGAAGACGATGGGATCCAGAAGCCTGTGTATTTCAACAGTAAGCCCCTACAAGGGTCTGAACAAAATTATCCTCGTATGGAAAAGTTGGCTTATGCCCTGATACACGCTTCAAGGAAGATGAAACCTTACTTCCAAGCCCACTCCATGGTGGTCCTTACTGACTCCGCACTAAGACAGGTCCTACATAAACCTAAGAAGTCCAGGAGATTGATGACCTGGGCCATTGAGTTGGGGGAGTATGATCTTACCTACCAGCCTAGGACAACCATCAAAGGGCAAGCCCTCGCAGACTTCGTCGCTGAATTCACATGGGAAGAGGCCGAGGCCGAGGCACAGAATAGCCTAGAGGGAGTTGAAAACCATAGTGTCTTCCGAGATCCAAAAGAGACGACACCAAACATCTTCCAAGAGCATGAAGGGAACGCATCCAACAGGACCAGGAGCAGAGTTGCGGAGAAGGAGGAAGATCGGTACCTCTTCAAATAAGGAGTCATAACAGAAGGGGTCTTCTCGTCAGATACAGATGTTTGGATCCTTTTCATTGATGGCTCTTCCTGCGACAGTGGAAGCAGTGCAGGGTTAACACTCTCGGCTTCAGATGGTTCCAACATTGAATACGCTTTGAGAATTATTTTCCAGGCCTCTAACAATGAGTCCGAGTATGAGTCCATGATAGCAGGTCTCTCATTGGCAAAGACCCTTCGCGTAAAGTGAATCCTACTCCACAGCGACTCAAGGTTAGTTGTCAATCAAGTACTAGGAGTCTATGAGGCCAAAGACGAGAGAATGGCCAAGTATCTGAAAAGGGTGAAAACGATGTTAGAATATTTTGATGAGGCAAGACTGAAGAGAGTACCTCGATAAAGCAATAATCATACAGATGCATTGGCAAGGTTGGCCTCGGCAAAGAAGAAAGATGTTAGAAGGACCGTTCCGATCGAGGTCTTGGGGAAGGCAACCATAGAACAAGAAGAGGTATGTAACCCTTGTATCAATTTGAAATTAGTAGACTCATGGATGGACCCCCTCGTCAGATATATCAGAGAGGGAGAGCTACCTGAATCCAAGTTAGAGAGGCAGAAATTGAGATATAAGGCTGCCAGGTTATCGGTAGTAGCAGATGTCCTGTACAAGAAAGGATTCCTACTACCTCTCCTCAGATATGTGCACCCCACGGAAGTTCCCCGGGTCTTACAGAAAGTTCATGAGGGTTCTTGCTCTAGCCACATAAGGGGAAGACCCTTGGCCAAAAGAATCATCACACAGGGGTACTGGTGGCCAACCTTGTCCAAGGACGCTGCGGCCTATGTAAGGAAATGTGATAAATGTCAAAGATTCGCCGCTATCCCTAATCAACCTCATCAGCTTATGACATCAATCACTTCTCCATGGCCATTTGCAGTGTGGGGAATTGACTTAGTAGGACCCCTGCCAAGAGCTGCCAACAATTATAGATTCTTGATAGTTGCCATCGACTACTTTTCAAAGTGGGTGGAGGCGGAGCCGATGATAACGATCACAGAGCAGAAGACCTTCCAATTTATTTTGAGGAATATCATATGTAGATACGGCCTCCCAAACACTCTCATCTCGGACAATGGAACCCAGTTCAAGAACTCCTCTTTAGAAAAGTATTGCCTAAGAGTGGGGATAAAGCAGTTCTTCTCATCTCCTGGACGACCTCAGGCAAACGGTCAGACCGAGGTCACAAATAGAACAACTCTCGATGGAATCAAGAAGAGGTTAGAAGATGCGAAAGGAAGATGGACTGAAGAGGTCTACGCTATGTTATGGCTTACAAGACCACAACAAGGACACCTACAGGAGAACCCCCGTTCATGCTCGCACATGGCTCAGAGGCCGTCATACCAACAGAAGTAGGGCTTCCAACCCATAGGGTTCAGACCTATGACCCTGATAATAATGGGAAGAGAGGAGGCTAGACCTAGATCTAATTGAAGAAAGAAGAGAAGACGCAGAGGTCAGACAAGAAGCCTACCAACAGAGGGCAGCAAAATTCTACAATCAAAGGGTGAGATCAAGACCCATAGCGGTGGGAGATCTAGTGCTAAAGAAGACCTTACAGAAAATAAACAAGCTCCATCCAAACTGGCACGGTCCCTACAGAGTGATTGAAGAAGTTGTGCCCGGCACTTACAGGCTAGAAAATCTAGAAGGAGAACCTTTCTATAACCCATGGAATGCTGATCACCTAAAGAAGTATTACATATGATGTTACAAGGAATTTTATGTAAATGTAATATCTTATTATGAAAAGGTTATTAATAGAAGATCAGTTCCCATGACAATTCTTGCTACATTGTGCACTTATGTCAGAAACTATGAGGATAACATCTTAGGTGATGACCTCAGACCCTCATAACACCATTCAGTGGTGACGAGGTCTGAAGTCAGACACCATAATGAGATGACCTCAGACCCTTGACATAAAATTAATGAAGAGGATAACATCTTAGGTGATGACCTCAGACCCTCATAACACCATTCAGTGGTGACGAGGTCTGAAGTCAGACACTATAATGAGATGACCTCAGATCCTTGACATAAAATTTATGATGAGGATAACATCTTAGGTGATGACCTCAGACCCTCTTAACACCATTCGGTGGTGACAAGGTCTAAGCTCAGACACCATAAATGGATGACCTCAGACCCTTAACATCATTGATTTGGTGAGATTAATAATGAGGATAACATCTTAGGTGATGACCTCAGACCCTCATAACACCATTCAGTGGTGACAAGGTCTGAGCTCAGACACCATAAATGGATGACCTCAGACCCTTAACATCATTAATTTGGTGAGATTAATAATGAGGATTACATCGTAGGTGATAACCTCAGACCTTCATAACACCATTCAGTGGTGACGAGGTCTGAGCTCAGACACCATAATAGGGTGACCTCAGACGCTTAACATCATTAATTTGGTGAGATTAATTATGAGGATAACATCGTAGGTGATGACCTCAGACCTTCATAACACCATTCAGTGGTGACGAGGTCTGAGCTCAGACACCATAATGGGATGACCTCAGACCCTTAACATCATTAATTTAGTGAGATTAATTATGAGGATAACATCGTGGGTGATGACCTCAGACCTCCATAACACCATTCAGTGGTGACGAGGTCTGAGATCAGACACCATAATGGGATGACCTCAGACCCTTAACATCATTAATTTGGTGAGATTAATTATGAGGATAACATCGTAGGTGATGACCTCAGACCTCCATAACACCATTCAGTGGTGACGAGGTCTGAGCTCAGACACCATAATAGGGTGACCTCAGACTCTTAACATCATTAATTTGGTGAGATTAATTACGAGGATAACATCGTAGGTGATGACCTCAGACCTTCATAACACCATTCAGTGGTGACGAGGTCTGAGCTCAGACTACTAATGTATTGTAAGTAGACACCATTGCAACATGACCAAGAGTAAAAACATCACGACATTCAATAAAGCAAATAAAGATGATATACCTCAGAGATTGAAACATTCAGAGATTATAAGTATTCAGAGGTTACAAAGTGGAAAAATAAGAGCCACTCATTCAGAACTTATAGATGTTCAAGGATTACATACAAGCTTCACAATATCATGGATTACAAACTATGTTCAGAAATTCTCTAAGGGTTTGAGGGGGGAATGCTGGTATCCTCGGCTTGGTTAGGCTGGAAAACATTGGTCACCTCGGCAACATCATCATGAGGGTCTGTCCCTCCAACCTCAGTGCCGTCCAACGTGGCAGTCTCGGCAGGCGCGACAGCCTCCTCCTCAAACTCCTGAAGGGCCTGGGCAAACTGAGGATCAGTAAAGCCGAGGCCTATGAAGTCAGAGGCTTTCAAAGTGCCAGCCTCCCTCTCCTTGACATCAACCCACTTGATAGTGGCTTTGATACCTCTTTCAAGGTATTCAAAGTCGAAGCTCATAAACTCATCAGAGGTTTTGTAGTCAGATATTATCCTCTCAGAGGCATCATCAAGGGCTGCCTTAACGATCGAGCTGACCTTCTACTGCAGAACATCATACTTGGCCTTCAGAGACAC
Source organism: Sambucus nigra (assembly GCA_949130495.1). Lineage (NCBI taxonomy): Eukaryota > Viridiplantae > Streptophyta > Magnoliopsida > Dipsacales > Adoxaceae > Sambucus > Sambucus nigra. The sequence continues at coordinate 154,425,488 of OX422217.1, read as the reverse complement.
AACATGGTCCTTGTTAAGCCGAAAGATGTCCCTCTCCAACCCCTTCACCTTCTTGTCAGACTCACCCAACTCAGACTTCAGGCGATCAATTTCTGCGTTCAAAGTACTTTGGACCTTCTCGGCCTCTTGACCCTTTTGGATGAGGGGCAACTTCCTCAGAGTCCAATTGGAGAGGTGGTGCATAGCTTCCAGGCCCTGCATATTTTGTGATCATGAATCAGTTGAAGAACAATCAGAGGTTACACTTAGGAATTGGAAAGAAAAATGAGGTCATACCTGAATGGATCTGTGAATGCCGAACTCAACCAGCAAAGGAGTATCAAGTGACCTGAAGAAGCGCTTATCGACCTCGATCATTGTAGAACTGAAGGCATTCAGGGACCAAAGACTATGACCGACTATGCTGTCAGTAATCTTCAACTGCTCTAGACGAGCCGACGGGGCATCTGCTGAAGAAATGGGGATGGCAGTGTCAGCATTCTTTTTCTTCGGCCTCTGATCCTCAGGGGTATGATCAGCTGGAGCCCTCTTCTTTGTGTCTTGGGGCTTCGAGGCAGAGGGAGCTGGGGGAGGAGCATTAAGGCCAGCTTTCATTGTAAGTCTCGTCAAGCTGGGTGCAACCAAGTCCCAGAGTTCGTCTGAGATATCATTTGGGCGATCTGCAAAAAATTAATAGATATGGGTTAGAAGATCAGACATAAATAAACTCAGAGGTTCAACTTCAAATAGAAAGCGTTTACCAATCTCGAAAAGGGGACTTCCACCTAGACCTGTCTCAGAGAGGTAGTGGGGGGTCATCAAGTGTTCGAACTTAACGAACAGATGATGTACCCCTAATCTTGAAGGGCTTTCACCTTCTAAAGGTTTTGCGGGCTAAGGCCAGGGTCGACCCTCGCAGACATTGTGACTTTAACCCATCTCAGGGGTATCCTCGGCTCTAGAATGGACGAGGGAGCACATGGGACAAATTCCCATGGTCCAGAGGTAAAAAAGTATCGAGGCTTCCAGTTATGGTTGGAGGTCTGAGTTATTTGAAGCATCTTTTTTTCAGGCTTCCGAGCTACAAAATGATAGTAGCTCGGATGGTTTTTGGCTGAAGAAGGGACATAGCAACCAACAAAGACCTGAACTGGAAGGTCTGAGTGGTGGACAACCCTCCATAAGACTATAGCCCCTATTATGACCCTCCAGGCATTGGGGGATAGTTGTGAGGGGGCCAAATTGATATAGGAAAGGATGGACTTGATAATAGGATGGATGGGCAAACGAAATCCTAACTTGAACATCTGCTCGTACAAGCAGATCTCACCATCTCAGCCATTGTAAGTCCTCTCCTCCCTCAGAGTTCTCCTAAGATTTATTGAGGGACTGATAGAGTACAGATATCTGAAGCAAAGAAGGTCTACCTCATTAACAGTACTCTCAATCTTGGCCGCCTCAGAGACGTCGACATCGCTTTCAACCTCATCATCATCACCTGTCTCAACGTCAACTGGAGCAGATGTTGATGGATGACTTGGGAACCTCCGAGCGAACTCGGCACCAGTGACGACCGATAGAGGAATGGCGTCAAGTGGTGGAAGAATGGCCACACTCGTCTCAACAATCTCAACCTCTGAAGAAGAGGTCGAGGTGCTCGAGTTATTATGGGATGAGGCTCGGCTAGAGACCTCGGCCTGATCAAGAGCCTGATCATCTCGAGGTGTGAAGTCCATGGCCTCCTGAAAAGAATCCACAGACATGGGGTCTGAGGTGGAAGACTCAGACTCAGACATCGGTATTGGATCGACAGGAACCTCTGCTTGATTGGAAGACTCCAAGGGATCATGATATATCACCTTCAGAGGTGGTGGAAAGATGGGTCTAATGGGGAACTCTTGTGACCTACGAGCCTCCTCCTGCGCTCTTTCTATTTGTTTGATTTTTTCTAAAGTCTTCTCTCTAAGGGAGGGGAACTCCTCAAGAAGTTGGTATAGGGGTCTGAGCATCAAAGGCTGACACTACACTTAGGATACTTCCTAAAACTATAAATAAGATTGGCTAGTGAAGTAAAGCAGTTTAAAGATCAAACTACCTAAAATTGGCAAGAATAGTTTGCTTGAAATTATAGTGGTCTCACCGAAAAACTCAGAAACTCGCCAGAAAATGCAAAAATAGGGATGCTTGCAAGAAAAATGAAGGAAAAAGTATGGCAGAGGTTACCTGAGGATGAAATGGTAAGGAAGAGATGAGAAAACGCGAGAAACAACCACCCAAAAGCCTCGAACAAAGATCTTTCTAAAGAGAGAAAGCTGCAGGAACGAGTCTAGCCAGAAATGAGAGAAATGAAGAGTAAAGGAGGGAAATAGGGTTCAAAACCCTAAAATATACAGGCTCAATTCCCAAGTCCCATCATTGCCTTGGAAGCCCCAAAGGGAGGCTGACAACACACGCTTGCCAAGCAAGCCATACTTCAATATTGGACAAGTGTCAAACAAATATTGGCTCGTAATAGAATGGCCTCGGAGATGTGAAAATCCCACAGTCACCTGCCCTCGCATGTAACTAAGGGCTGAGGGGTGATTGATATGCCCAAGTGTGACCTCAGCTCAGAAACGCTAACCTCGGACGAGATCATGGCCGATACCGGACAAGCCTTGGGTATGAGACATGAACCCTCGACCGAAGCAAGATCGGCTCAGGCCGACACAACCACCTGCCTCTCCAAAGGACATTGCATGCATCGCAAGGATCAACATTACTCTCGTACACCTGGGAATGGCAACCTCGGTCGGATATAGGCCGAGCTTGCGAGAAGCCTTACCAACAACCTCATCAAGACATCAGTTAATGCTCCAAGTGTAGCCAGCCCCAACCTCGGCCCAAGTCGACCCATATCCATTGTCTCGGCTTAATATGAGCCGAGATCTTCATGGCCATATCGGGCTAAACGAGTACCTGGACCAACCAAACTCGGCCTCTACCAGGCCGAGGTCATGCACCAAGCATGATAGCCGAGCATCTACTGACATATGGATAAGGGCACGTGGACACAAATCAGTTATAACAAGATTATTCCCCACACGTGGAGATAATATTTCGTCATCATTCTCTACATGTGACAGTGATAGGTGGCCTACCCATATTGGTGAGGCTAACACACACATGCATATTACATGCATGGGGGGTACACTACACCCCCTAAGTACTATATATAGAGGTCATCCCCTACCTTGCAAAAGGGCCCCAAAATTAGCAACCCTAGCTAAACTTTGTTCAAATACACAGTAGAGAGAGAAAGCTTGAGAGATTGTATCTATGTCCATTAGTGACCTCACATATTGATACACATCATACACTTGCACAGTGGACGTAGGCCTAATTGGCTGAACCACTTATATTCCGGTGTAAATCCTCTTCTCCCCATCTCCTTCTACTATATGTGCATATACCCTATGCTGCCATTGTTAACACTGAATTAAGCTCACAAACACCTTGAAGGGTGGTGCTGTTTCCAGCATCATCAATGGTGTCAAGATATGTTAGGTATTTGACCAAGTGAATGAAACCCATGTTCAACTGTTTGACCACTTCCTCTTTGACCTTGAGTGACCATTCAGTACAGAGTTTTCTTAGCTTTTATTTAACCGACTTGCATTCGGGGAATATCAGGATCTCATGCTGAGTTATTTCTGGGTTATACGAAAACATCCATAAACTATTTTATTAGTTCCTCAAATTACGCGCGCTCATGCTCGTTAAGGGTGGACCCTATCCTAATCTTACGCTGGTGGCTACTTGAATCGAGATAAATAACAACTGTCTCATCATTAATTTGAATGCAGTTTTGTTGTTTGTTATTTTCCATATTAACATCAGTTAAGAATTATTCATTTGAAAAATTGTCATCATTAAGGGTTTGATCAGAATCAAGACAATTAATGTAAGGCACAATAAGATACTCATAATCCTCCTTTATTTATTTTTCAGGAAAAAATGCATTGGAAACCTCATCAAAAGAGGTCTCGATTACATTCATATCAAGAAAAGGAAAAACAACAACAGGTGAAGAGACTTGAATAGGGTAAACAATAGGGTTGGGTTGAATCTGAGTAGGCTAGACTGGGACGACACTATAATTGAAAAGAGGCATGTCAACGATCATGATTTAATAAATGATTTCGACGGTGCGGCATCAATGGATCATGTAGTGACTCAACGACAGTGTTTGCAAGTTAAAAGATTCTTTGAAATCACTTTCCTTAGAGTCTTTGGTAATTGCCATGGTTTGCTTGATGACTGGTTGCACTTCATGTTTACAGTCTTCGACCCACGAGTTACTGTCTCGAGATAATATATCCAACCCCGGATTCATCTTCTTGTGAATATGGTTGTATTATGGTTTAGAGAATCCACAGAAGGGGAAGTATTAACCTTCCATGACAAATTTTTTATTTAAATAGTCTCTTGAAATAATCTTTTCATCTTCCAAGATTCTTTTTGGTGTCGATCAATGGAGTGTTTTGAGTTCAGCCAGTGAAGGTTGGTAACCTAGGCCATATGGGGAAAATGCATCTTTTAGTACCATGGACTCAAGATTTCCTTGTTGGCATCACCCTAGCCCTATCCCGGGCATGAAATGCATATTCTTGAACCTCTGAACTGCATTGACATTACCTTGAGGGTTATGCTTTGGAGATACTCAATCTTTGAAGTTGTTCCGTATTAGAAGGTGGAGAAGATCAATTTTAAAACTGAAGAGGAGCATGTCAGTGGTCCCATGTTGAATCTCTAATACTTGGTTTCTAGTTCTTGCATTGTCTGTACTGCTATCATCCCCCAAAATGGTAATGACATAACCTTTGGAAAATAACTTTAGCTTTTGATGAAGGTATGAGGATACCCCTTAGATGCCGTGGAGCCATGGATGGCTAAGGAATGGGATAAAGCAAGAAGATATATCGATGATTTAAAATTATATGATAGGTTTGATAGAGCCAGTCCCTAGTGTGAGTTTTATGGAACCCATTACTTCTCGACGAGTGTTGTTATAAGTGAGCATGGAGGTAGAGGTGGGAGTGAGATCACTGACTTTTAGTCCCAAACAGTTGAAGGTTATGAGAAGATATACATTTATAGTAGATCCATTATCAACAAGTTATTACCTAAGATTTTGATAGAGACGTTGAGATCATAATTGTGATTAAGGTTGAACTTCGGTATTTCTTCTTCAGAAGAAGAGTCTGGAAGAGGTCGGGAATCCAACCATATTTACGGCTTCTTTATAACTAATAGACGGAGAAATTATGGGTCTTTTGAGGAGTTTTATCAAGGCATTTCGGCGTAGATGAGAGGAAATGAAAAGTCCTTATAGGGTGATATTAGTTTGGGTCTTCTTGAGATAATCGAGGACTTTCCTTTCCTCAACATTTTTTTTGGAACTGGAAGTTCTTCAGCCACACCCTTTCCTTTGTCTATTTTGATTGCGTGCAGAATCGAATAATTGTATTATCGCCCTGATCGGGTTATGTGGTTCATTGAGTTGGGGAGGAATAAGAATATCATGGATTCATCTATCTCGGGCTGAGTGGAAACTTTATTGATTTCCCATAATAAATCCTTAAAGGAGATCATTCCACACAACTCGACAACTGGACTAGCCTTTTCATGATTCGACTCATCATCTTAACTGTCAAAGTCATCCCCCTATCCTGTTGAGACTATGTCTTCTTGCCAAGAGTATTGAATACACTCAACTACCTCAATGGCTTAATCATATAAGTCTTCCCACTCTGCAGGGAAGCGCATGAGTGAAGGAACTAATCGTCCCTAAAGTTTTAAAGTAGTGACCAATTCAGAGATGCTACAGATTTCCTTTGTCTGGGGAAACATATTAGCCATGATCTGTACTACAACATCTAGACTAACTTGTTCAACATGCACTACCCATTCGTTGGATTTTCGAGCCCATTCTTGGGCTTCCATGAACAAGCTACTAAATTTCTGGCATTCGACGGATATCTCGGTGGGCATTTTTAGCCTAATATTAGGAGTTAATTCATCACAGTCGGTAATTCCATACTTGATGAACAAAGCATTTAGGGTGAAAGAGAAAGTATGGGAAAACACTGAGAGGTTTAGGTGAGACTTTGGGAATGATGGGTGCTTTGTTGGGTATGATTTAACTAGATGTGTCAAACTCTGGGTCACTTTTTACAAAGTTGGAATTTATATATGCTAGAAGTGAGTTATGAGGGGCATTGGGTTTAGGATTGTCTCGTGGGGTGATGATACCCTGGTCTATAAGGCCTTAGATCACATTTTTGTGGTGGAAGCACTGGTCGGTGGTATGTCCTGCAGATTAGTGGAAGTCAGAGAGGGCATCGAGCTTGAAGTTTTTACGGAGTGGATTTATTAATGTCCCAGGTCCAATGGTTTGCTAAAATTTCTAGTTACCAGGGCTTGATAGACTTTGGATAGGGGAGCATGAAGCTCGTTATATTTTTTTCTGGTAGGATTAGGGATATTTTCAGGTGCCCAAGAAGTAGCGGATTGGGAAATGTTGTTGATGGTTGAGACTGTAGCACTTTTCATTCTTTCTGGGGGTGGGGGTAAACTTTTCGGTCACCTTCTTCGGTTCAGATTCCACTTTGGTGACACCATCTTCAATTTCCACACCAGCCTCTTGGAGGGCTAAAAAAATATGGGTAGTAATGTCCTCCCATGGATGCTCAGATATGAGGTAAGAAATTCTTATTCACACTGATGACTTGTTCCTCCTCGAAGGGTTTGTTAGTAAAAGTGGAAGCTTTCTTCTCCAAGCTATGATAAAGATACTAATTGATTCCCCAATGTTCTGTTTGAGCAGCTCAGGTCTCGATGCGTGACCTCTAACTCTTCGTTGCATTTGTACTGAGACATGAATTCTCGGGCGACATCCTCCAAACTATAGATATTGGATTCTTGAAGAGACATTAACCATCGAAGGATATTTTTTAAAGTTTGCTGAAACATTTGGGCCATTATTTCTTCGGAGGCACCAAAAAGGGTCATGGTTCGATGATAACTTCGAAGGTGCACAATTGGGGATTCGCTCCCCCTGAACTTCTCGATATCTGGAATCTTGAACTTCTCTGACAGCCTACCTTTGTGATAAGGAGACATATAGTAGTCTATACCCAAACCAGAATTATAGAGAAGTTTGACCAAGTCAAGATATCCGAGAACTATGTGGACTACACCCATATGTCTCCTTATCCCAAAGAAGACTGTTAAAGAAGTTTGAGATGCTATACATTGAGAAGTTCGAGGGAAGTGGACCCCCGATTGTTCACCTTGGAATCTATCACCAAGCTATGACCCTTCTTAGTGCCTCTGAAGAAATAATGGCCTATATGTTTTAACAAATCTTGAAAGAAAGTGCCCTCCGATGGTTTTTGTCCCTCGAAGAATACAAAATCCATAGTTAGGAAGATGTGGCTCGATAATTCATGTCTCAGTACATGTATAATGAGGATCTATAGGTTACGCACCGAGATTTAGAGCTTCAGGGTAACAGTGTGTAAGTTCATAGGAAGGTGGATAGAAAAAGATGCTACCTTGTGAACGCCTAATTAAGGAAGTACTTCTTGCCCCATATCTGAGCATCCATGGGAGGATAATATTACCCCCACTTTTGATCCCTTCGATAGGATGATGTAGAAATTAACGAAGGCGTTACAAAAGTGGAATTTGAGCCAATCAAAGTGACCGGATAATTCACTCAATAAATTATGAGTAGCGTGCCAGTGCTACAGTCTTAAGTATTAATAATATTTCCCAACTTTCTACCTCTTGGGCATCAGAAAGTCTCCTTAATCCCACCAATAAAGAGTACACTGAGATCCATGCTCCCCTATCTAAAGTCTACCAGGCCCTATTAAGCCAAAACTTCACAAGCCCTTGGTCCCCTATCCATTACCAAATTTTCTCCTTAAAAACTTTAAAGGTGTTTACCATTATGATTTCAACCAGTCTGTTGGCCATAACAATGACCAATGATTCCACTTTAAGAATGTGATATCATCTGCCCACCAGCCAATCCTAAACCCAATACCACTTATAACCCACTTCCAGCTAATACAAATGCCATCTTTCTAGAGAGTGACCCAAAATTTAATACATCTATTGAAATTATGCCCATCAAACCCCTCATCATACCTATAATCTCACCTAAACTACTCTAGGTTTGCCCATATGTTCACCTACACCCTACATACTTCACCGAATAGGCTTTATCACTCCTTACAAGGGCCTGCATTACCGTCCGTACTTTATCTGAAGGGAAAGACATGGAGTTACCAGCTGTTTTGAACCAAATCTTAGAGTTTGGGCTAAAATTTCCTGCCGAGATGACTATTAATTGTCACAAATTCAGTGTCTTATTCATGGAAGTCCGAAAATGGGCTCGGGAATAAGATGAATGGGTGGTATCGGTTGAAGAAATCAGTATAGATCATGTAGTATAGATACTGGTCGATGCATTTTGGCAGATAAGCAAAATTTGTAGCATTAATGAGCTACTCATCGCTTCGAAGCTTCAGGGATGGTTGGTCCCTTCATTTTTTCACCTCCCCAGTGAGTGGGAAAATTTATACAATAAAGCCATCGAGGTTATTGAATTCAATGATTTCTCTTAGCAAGAGAATATTGTCACCACCGTATAGGGGGATAACTTTGATAGTTTAGATGACGAACCCAGCAGGGAAGAATCCAGTCTAGTAGCCGGTCTGTTTTGAATAAAATCCTTTGAAGATCTGTTGGGGAAATTGACAATGGCCATTCATCCAGACGTAGATGAAGACACGGGGTTCTTGTTCTTCCTTGCCTCAGTAATCACATAAGTAGGATAGGTAGACACTAAAAATATCTAATTTCTTATGTGACTAAAACATACAAAGGTTAGGGACTTATCGAACAACATCCCATGCTAAAAATGACCATTGAAGAAAGTAAAGTACTTGACCATCTCAATAAAACCCAAGCCAATATTACCTTATGGGGCTTTTCATGTCCACCTAATTGCACTGGAATGCTTTGATAAAACTCCTCACCGACCCTATAAAACCTCCTGCCACTGCTCCCAAAGAAGTCATAAACATGATTGGGTCTTTGACATCTTCCACTCTCCTTTTCTGAAGCATAGATATCGAAGATCAGCCCTGATCGCAATTATGCCCTCAACATCTCTGTTGAAGTCTTGGGGAAGATAGTTACACTTTCACTAGTTGATAGTGGATCCACTCTTAATGTTCGTCCTATCAGAACCTTCAATTGTTTGGGATTGAAAGTCAATGATCTCATTCCCACTTTCACCGCCGTGCATGCTTATGATAATATCCATCGAGAAGTAATGGGGTCCATAAAACTAAACTCACACTAGGGGATGACCCCATCAATCTTATTTCTAAATTCTAAGGCATCGACATACCTTCATGTTTAAATTTTCTCCTTGGCCGTCCATGGCTTTAAAGCATTCGAGGGGTGTCTTCTTTTCTTCATCAGAAACTGAAATTCTTCGCTAAAGGCCAGGTTATCACTATCTTGGGAGATGACTAAAGTACAAATAATGCCAGTAATAGTAAACCGATATTAAAAACTAGTATCGGACGAATGGCATGCTCCTCTCTGGATTCAGAATTGATCCACTTCCCCTTCCAGCAAGAGAAAATTTCAAAAACTGACTCTGTCCGGAACATAACTCTCATGGCAAAGTCAATGTGATTTAGATGTTCAAGAACATGTATTTCATTCCCATAATGGGCCAGGGAAACGCCAACAAGATATACTTGAGGCCAAAATCTTGAAGGAGGCCTTTCCCCTATGTGTCCTAGGTTACTAACCCTCACCAGAAGAACTTAAAGCACTCAGACGACCACAATTGAATAAAATCTTAGAGGATGAAAAAGAATATTTTGAGAGACTCTTTGAATAAAAGATTTATTAAGGAAGGTTAAGACATGCCTTTTTGTGGATTCCCCAAACCATGGTATGACCACGTTGATAAGAAGATGAAATCGGGGTTAGAAATATCCATTCAAGATAGCAATTCTTGGCCTGAAGACTGCTAACCTGAAGTGCAACCTCTCACCAAGAAAGTTGTGATAGTTATAAAGGATTCTGAAGAAAGTGATTTTGAGGACACGTTTAACCTATAGACACTGGCGCTGAGTCTCTATATGATTCAATCAAATGTTGCGCCACCGGACCCGTCCACTTAAATCAAAGTTGTTAATATGCCTCTCCTCAGCTGGAATGTAGTGCCCGTTCAACCGAATCAGATTTATCCTAACCCTGCTAGTTACCCCATCCAAGTATCTTAACCTAATATTGTTATTCCTTTTTCTGATATCAATATAACTGAGATCTCTTTCGACGAGGTTCTCAATGCTGTTTTTCCTGAAAGTGAAAAAATAAGAATTTTGAATATCTTGTTGTGCCTTACATTAATTGTCTTGATTCTAATTAAACCTTTTATGATGATGATTTTGAAAATGAACAAATCTCAATTGATCTTAATAAGGATATTAAAAAATAACATAATCGCTCTCAAATTAATGATGATTAGATTGATGTTATTAATATTTGTTCTAGTAGACATCAGTGCGAGATTAGGATAGGGTCTGCCCTTAACAAGAATGAGCACGAATAATTTAAAGAGCTACTGAGATAATTCTTGATGTATTTTTATGGTCCTAAGATGACATACGTGACATTTACCTAGAAATAGCTCAACACGAGATCCCAACATTCCCAGAATGCAATCCACTCAAATATAAGCTAAGGAAACTCCACACTGAATGGTCGCTCAAAGTCAAAGGGGAAGTGGTCAAACAGCTTAACGTAGGTTTTATTCGCGTAGTTGAATATCCTACATGACTTGCCAATATCCTCCCCGTGTCAAAATTGCGATGAAAAGTCCGCATGTGTATCAACTACAAGGATTTGAATAAACCATCCCCAAAAGATAATTACCCATTGCCCAACATTGACATGATTGTGGACAACACAACTAGCCATGCCCTCAAGTCATTTTTCAATGGATTCACCAGATAGAACCAGATTAATATGCACCCTGACCATCAAGAGAAAACTACCTTCATCACCCCATGGGAAATCTTCTGCTACACTGTCCTGCCATTCAAACTCAAGAATGTTGGGGCTACCTACCAAAGGGATACCACAACCATATTGCGTGACCTTATTCATAAAAAGGTCGACGTCTATTTATACAAAATGATCATTAAGTCTAAGACTAGGGAAACTCATATTCCTGCCCTCCGAAAGTTCTTCGAGCGACTGCGAAAATATCAGATGCAACTAAATCCACAAAAATGTATTTTCGATGTCACAAAAGGAAAACTCTTAGGATTATGGTCAGTGAGAAGGGAATCAAACCAGAGTCTACCAAGCTAAAAGCCATACTTGAAATGCCACCACCACGAACAAAGAAGAAAGTCTGAGTATTCATGGGAAAACTACAGTACATCAGTTGGTTCATCAGCTAACTTCAAACCATTTTCAAACTTTTTCGAAAAGATTCAACCATAGTATATAAGGAGGCTTTCTAATAAGACTTTGACCGAATCAAGTAATACCTCACCCGACTTCCGGTGCTTATGCCTCCACAACCATGTCTCCCCTCCTCCTATACTTAACCATGACAAATACCGTAGCAGGGGGTTTTCTAGACCAATACATTAAAGAATCCCGTAAGGAAAGAGCTATTTATTATGCGAGTCGGAAACTGGCAGGGTACGAAGTCAACTACAATACTTTGGAAAAAAATGTGTGTTTCCCTGGTCTCGGTTACACAAAAATTATGGAACTACATGCTTGACTTCCCCATCAGACTAGTATCCTATAAGGATCCCATCAAATACCTTTTAGAAAGGCCTTCTCTGTCCAGTTGAATTGCCTGTTGGTTGATGTTTCTAGCCGAGTTCGATATTGTGTACGTCACAAAAAAGCTATAAAAGAGAGAGCCATATTTGACCACCTTGCTGACTACCCCCATGGAAGGGACCGATGTTTTGGTCTATGAATTCTCGGATGAAGATATTCTCTACACATCTCAGGACGACCTCAGACAAAAAATGTTCTTTGATGGATCTGCCAATAAGAAATGACACAACACTAGGATACGCCTGATTTCCCCTGATGACTTTCACACCCCCATTGCAATCAACTAGATTTCCCTTGTACCAACAACATGACTGAGTATGAGGCATGCACTGTAGGCCTCAAGATCTCCCTCAAGAAAGGAATCCGACACCTAGATGTCTATAGAGACTCCTCCCTCATCATCGGCTAAATCCTCAAAAAATGGAAAGTTATAGATGAGAAACTCTTACCCTTCCATATCCACTTAGAAGAGTTGGTATCCCATTTCAAAGATGTCACCTTCCACTACCTGACTCGTGGAAAGAACAACTTAGTTATTTCCCATGCTACCCTGGCCTCCATGGTTGACATTCCTTAAGGAATAATAATGGACCCTTTCTTAGTTAAGAAACAAGTTATGCCTGTTACTATGACATTTGGCCACTCCTCAAACATGGTAGGTATCCTCAAGATGCAGATAAGAAAGACCATGTAATCCTTCTCAAACTGGCTACCTAGTAAATCATCTGTAACAAAGCACCGTCTAAGAGAAACTTTGATGGAACCCATTTCCATTTCATAGAAGGGGATGATGTTAAAAAAAATGATACAGAAGATCCATAGAGGCAAATTCAGACCCCATATAAACGGTCACATGCTTGCCGAAAAGATCATCCGCCAAGGATACTATTAGACCACCATAGTTCTAGATTGCACTGCCTATGTTCAAAGATGCCTCAAATGCCAATATTTTGCCAATCTTCAACACTTACCTCCTCGGAACTATATAAAAATGACCTCTCCCTGGCCTTTCTTTACCTGGGGCATTTACATTATAGGGAATGTTACAACCAAAGCTTTATACCGTCATGAATTCATCCTAGTATCTATTAATTACTTCACCAAATGGGTCGAAGCCGAGTCATACGCATAACTAAATGCCAACAAAGTGGCAAAGTATATCATAAAGAACATCATCTACCAATATTGAGTTACTCACGAGTTGGTATCAGATAATGGGCTTCATTTTGAAGTTGAGGTCATGGAACTAGTCGACGAATATGGGATTCAGAGACATAAATCTTCTCCCTATCGACCCCAAACGAATGGTGTTGTCGAGGTCGCCCATAAAAGCCTCAAAACCATAATCAATAAGATGACTGAAAGTTATAGAGATTGAATCGATTGGATCCCTTACGCCTTCTAGGGCTACCTCACTTCAATAGGAATGCCTATTGAGGCTGCCCCTTATTCGCTAATGTATGTCATGGAAGCGGTCCTACACATAGAGCTAGAAATACCTTCCCCTCGTATCATGCTCGAGAGTAAGGTTAGTGAAGAAGACTGGCATCAGAGTCACTTAGAAGAATTACGACTCTTGGATAAAAAGAGGGTGAAGGCTCTATATCATATAAAAGGGTACCATCGCCAGATTGCACGATCATTCAAATGAAAAGTCAAGGACTGCGCTATCAGAAAGAAGACCTTGTCCATAAAGAGATCATAGAACCCATCTACGACGCTAAAGGGAAATTCAAACTGAATTAAAATGGCTCCTACATCATGAAGAAAATTCTTTCAGGAGGCACCACTAGACTCACAGACCTCAATGGAGAAGATATGACACATCTGTCAACTTGGATTGTCTCAAGAAATTTTACCCTTAATCCAAAGTCTCGGCACGCTATGAGTCTTCTCATACCCTTCTATTCTATAAAAAAATTATTCATTTCCCTTACCTAAAACTATGTGGGACCTGATCCTTTCAAAAACCATTTCTTTTTAAAATGAAACTCATGAAAATTTTCAAAACCCCCAGAGGTACTTAGGCATCCCATACACCATACATAGCCCTAATTTCCATCTTTTCACAAATTTCTATTCTTTTCTAACCTCCCAGAACGGCGGTCCATTTTATCTTTTACACGAACAAAATGATTTTTTATGCCTTAGCGATTGATATAGATAATTCAAATGCGAAACTCATCAAGAGACATAACAAAATATGATCGAAATCATTTTTTTATTTCTGAATAAGGAATAAAAAATTACCAAGCTACAAAAATTATTCTAATTCCCCCCAAACACAAACACCAAAATTACCCTAGCTTCACAAAAATCACCCAAAGCTTCACAAGACATTGCCTTCAACTGCCTGATGGCCCCGCTTCATCATCATTATAGACTATTGGAGGGCCCCAAGTCTCTAACTCCAAGTTATATTACTCCGTATGCAATCCATGGAGTGATACACTCTAACAAGCCTGGACAGGACCAAAATACTGTCCTCTATGGTGTCGAAGGAAATAAACCACCTTTGATCGGTTTCTTTATCCACGATTTTCTCTACCTTTCGTAACCATTTCAGGTTGTCCCTGGACAAATGCCATGCCCCTCCCACAGATTGTGACGAATGAATAGATGATCGATGACACTACCACAAAGATCCCATCATCATCCTCAGTGATTCAGTTAAATCCTCCATCGGGAAGAAGTTCCTTATACGAGGGGCCAAAATTTGTTCCCACCCAACTTAAGACAGAAGCCTCCACGGGAAATAGAAGGAAGTGTGTCGAAAGCCCACTAACTACACATCGGTACTCTTCAAGATGCAAAATAGATTGCAAGTCTCCTCACCATGTCACTAACCAGCGAAGAGACCGGGCGCTATTCTCTACAAACAAGTGGACCTAATTCTCTATAGATGGGCCAAAATTGAGAAAAACCCGGACAAAGAAATTGGGTACACCTACCAGGGATACTCAGGAGGGGCCACTATATAAAACCTCTCTACGAACCACATTAACAACATTATCGGCCTCCCCTCCGAAAGTCAGAACGTCCCTCCTTCCAAGCATCCAAACTGTTTAGGGTCTCAACCAACACCACCGCCACAGGATTATGGTGGTAAGACACCCATGATGTTATCGCGACCATTTAGGGATCCACTGTCAAGTCCCACATCACCAGCTAAAGCCTCACAGTAAGACCCAGGCGATAGCTCTGACAAAGCCAGCATCCTCAAAACCCCTCAAGAGCATTGAATACATAACCGTCTGGAGAAAAATACGTGACATCAATAAAATTTCGGGTGATCAGTCCTTTATAAGAATTAAAAAAAAATATTATGTGGATTCATTCTTAGCATCACCATCGAAAACATTTAATCTTATTAATCACCTAATAAATAATTAAGCTAGTGTCAAAAAAATTCCATTCTAAGTTATACCTAAATAATCCATTAATAAATCCCAATTATTAAGACACAAACCATTTACCACACACACGAATAAAATAAAAACTGGATAAGAATCAAGTGCTAAAATAAAAAGATTGGATAAAAACATTCCAGTTCAAAGTCTCAAACCATAAACCAATATACTGAATCCAACTAAATACTAAATGAAATGAAATGAAAGTGAAGGCGTTTAAGCATGAAGACCTGTAGCTACCACAACTGCTACAACACGTCAAATAGTTTGAACCTCTATGCCTGGTATCCCTGTGGCTGGACACCTGATATAAATAGTAAAAGATAAGAAAAAAATATGTAAGATATGGGTTAGAGCCCGAGCTGTAAAAGTTTTTAAGCAAGTATTTAAAATTTGCTTTAAAGCAAGTATTATGTGCATGTTATCTTTTTGTACTCTCACATGAGATTCTCACTTCTCAACTTTTGTGCACGCCTAACGTACATCTAGTCCAATCTAGCTATCCTAACCTTGTTTAACTAGATTCTATACTTACACCAATAGCTGTATCTCGAAGTAGTATCCCGCATTCCTAAATACTTATATTAACTCTTTTAATATTTATTAATTCGTTTAAGGATTATCTCCCTAAAGTTAAGTATTCGCATCTTAAAGCACTTTTAATTAGCTTTTGGACATTTTGTAACGGTTTAAATATGTAAAGTTGATAATTTTGAATTAAAGGGTAATATGGTAATATGTGTTAGCTTAGTCTCTAAGCTAGGGTTTGAGAGAGAGACTATATAAGGAATATTATGGGTGATTATAAGGAAAGGGAGATGAAAAAGAGAGGCCAAAAACGAAATCAAAAGAGGCAAAAACGAGTGGAATGGGAAGAGCCATTTGGAATGTTTAGATCTTCTTTTTGAGTGCATTCGAATGAGATTTGAGAAAAACTCAAAACACATACCTGACCCAATTTTTCGTCTAGAATCCAAATCTGAAGTCGGATCGGCGATTTGAATAATTTTTGGAGCTGATTTTTCTGAGTTTTTAAAATAGGACTATTTGGTGTTATCTCGTGTTGGGGATAGAACATGATTTGATTATTTTCGCAAGAGGAACGTGATGGCGTGATCAGATTTTGAGGATGATTTTTTTTTGGCGATTCATGCAATAATTTTAAGGTATGGGGTTTTACACAATATGCTCCTTAAATCTCGCGAGATATTCAAATCAAATGCAAATCTCAAAGAATTTATCAATAAATTTCTCAACAACACTTTAACCGGGTCACCAGGCCTCACCACATTCGTATATGTTTTATCAAGCCATAGCCTGGGAAACAGGAATTTTGACGGGTGCCCAACATCCGTGCCATATTAAAATCTCATGACAACGTGCTCATCAACAATATAATGATACCGCATGAATCAAAATAATTTCAACAATTATTTTCCAGATTTCAATGAATTTATCAATTCAAATATGAGTTCAGTTAACAAGAATTCAAAGAGAATGACACTCGCGAGATTTAAGGAGCATATTGTGTAAAACCCCATACCTCAAACCATAATGAGAAACCAACGATCACATCCTCAAGATCAACGCAAAAGATCTACAAAAGCTCCTCCAAGAACCTCCAACAAAATAGCCCCAAGAACACCTCTAATCTAAGGTTGGAACTCACAAATCTCAAGGGTCAATGTGTATATAAAAAGAAGAGGAATAAAAAATATATTTGCTGCCAAAATTTGTGCCAAAAGTATGTTATATGGGTTGCCCACGACTTCCTTTTGTAATGAAAAGAAATGAAAAGTTGGAATCCAAAAGACTCCTTTAAATAAGACAAAGAAATGAAGAGTTGGAAGTCAAAACAACTCCAAGAGTTAAAAGCATTTAAAAATCATTTTAAAATTCGTTTTAACTCCGTTTTCGAAACCGTTTGAAATTCTCGCCTTTAAAAATCATAACCAACATATTTGAGCAAGAAAATTAATTTTTGGCCCACCCGGGGAGAGCGAGCGGAGTGCTAATGCGATAAAATAAATCCAAATCCACAAGTGACAAGGTATAGAGCATCTAAATAAACCCACAGCAATATAAATCCACTAATCTCAATCTCTTCAATTACAACAAGTCTCTCGAATAATAAAATACAACATCTAACTCGAAAAATAAATACAAATCTCCAAAGCTCTATACATCAAAATAATACAAATTTTTCCCAAACAATCCTCGCTAAAATCAATCTTCATAGCGTCCCAAAATCCGCGCTAACCTGCCACTAAAAGAAAATATGGGGAAGTACACAATAAGACAAGAATTATGCTCAACTAATACGGATTAGCAACGAATAAAACGTAACAACACGAGTACGAATATTCAAATCAAAATGCAAAGCTCAAAGCATTTATCAATATAATTTCTCAACAACACTTTACTGGGTCACCAGGCCTCACCACATCCGTATATGCTTTATCAAGCCATAGCCCGGGAAACAGGAATTTTGGCGGGTGCCCAACATCCGTGCCATATTAAAATCTCATGACAACGTGCTCATCAACAATATAATGATACCACATGAATCAAAATAATTTCAACAATTATTTTCCAGATTTCAATGAATTTAACAATTCAAACATGAGTTCAATTAAACAAGAATTCAAAGAGAATGACACTCGCGAGATTTAAGGAGCATATTGTGTAAAACCCCATACCTCAAACCATGATGAGAAACCAATGATCACATACTCAATATCAACTCAAAAGATCTACAAAAGCTCCTCCAAGAACCTCCAACAAAATAGCCCCAAGAACACCTCTAATCTAAGGTTGGAACTCACAAATCTCAAGGGTCAATGTGTATATAAAAAGAAGAGGAATATAAAATATATTTGCTGTCAAAATTTGTACCAAAAGTATGTTAAAAAGGTTGCCCGTGACTTCCTTTTATAATGCAAAGAAATGAAGAGTTGGAATCCAAAAGACTCCTTTAAATAAGGCAAAGAAATGAAGAGTTGGAAGTCAAAACAACTCCAAGAGTTAAAAACATTTAAAAATCATTTTAAAATCCGTTTTAACTCCGATTTCAAAACCGTTTGAAATTCTCGCCTTTAAAAATAATATTCAACATATTTGAGCAATAAAAATAATTTTATCAAAGACTTTGTTTTCCTCCATTTTCCTAAATTAATTAAAATAGCCCAAAAATTACGCGAGTTGTTACACTTCCCCACTAACAATGGAATTTCGCCCTCGAAATTCGCCGAATGCCTAACTCTCAAGAATCAGGCTAACAATCTCCAAAATAATTTCGTCTCCAAAAATAAATTCCTCACATCTAATCTAGAAACTTATCACGAATATCACCTAAAATTTTCTATCTCCAAAAATTGCTAACCACGCAATGAACCCAAAACCCAAGCCCCGAGGGTTGCCGTATACCTAAGCTCTGATACCACCTGTGACGCCCCGACTAATTAAATACCGGGTAGCTACTCCTTTATTAAATTAATTCAAAATGCCAAGTTGGCTCAGTTAATAGCATCACTGTCGAAAACATTTTAATTTTACGAACCACCTAGTATTTAAAAAGTAAGTTGCCAAATTTTAATTAAAGTCTGATTAACATGCAACATGTATAAAGAAGAAATAAGTAACACCATTCACCATACTGAAGTAAAACGAATAACCATCACATAGTAAATAAAGTCTGGAGGAAAACTCCTCACTACAATCCCATACTGAAATAAATAACCGAATGCTATAACAATACAAATCAAAGTCTGAAAACTGTAATGTAAAAGATGTAACTATTAATGAATACGAGATGGTATAAATATGTTATGTACTGAAGGCCTAATGGATCCCGGTGATCAACATTGTCACGTAGTAGTGTATCGGGGGGGGGGGGGGGGGTTCCTTGATGGGATTTCGCTTCGCGAGACACCCCACGCACGAACCTAACGTAATGTTGGGAATGGGGAGAAGTTTAGTCCTTAGTACCCGAATCGATGAGGTTTATTAGAAGATGGGTAATTACATTAGTTAGGTAGGGTAGCTTAACTAGGTTGTCTAAAATGGTATGCGCTAGTTGTGCACTGTTAGAAGAGGGGTGAGGTGTATCTCATGTGAGAGCGATACCAGTTTAAAATATGAGAAATAACATATTTTAAAATATGGATTTTATGCACTTGCTAAAATATTTTCAACAATCGGGCTCTGACCCATTTTCTCTACTTTTCCCCTCTCTTGCTATATATATATATATATATAGGTGTCCAGACACAGGGACGCCTGGATAATAATTCATTTGAGTCAGACATTTGCTGCAGCAGCTGTGGATGCAAGCAGGTTTATTGTAGACGCTTCCATCATTGAGATCTAGATAGGAGGTATTGTAGTCATATTCGGGCTAATGGCCCAACTATACTCATTTATTCATTTACCGCCTTTTGTATGGAATTCGATTTGGTTGTATTATTTGGACCGAGTGTTCGGTTATTTTACTTTATTTTATTTCAGTTGTTGCATATAAACTGTTGTCCTTATTTTATTTGGATGGTTTGGTTAAAAAGATTAGTTAATTTAAAATTTTAACGTCGGCCTAATAGGATATTAGTAATTAATTGGTTTTCGACAGTGATGTTAAGAATGAACCACATGAGACTCCTGTTTTAATTTGATATAGGAGTGATCGCCCGGTATTATTCAGGTGATGCTATTAACTGAGCCAACTTGGCATTTTGAATTAATTTAATAAAGGAGTAGCTACCCGGTATTTAATTAGTCGGGGTGTCACAGGTGGGTTTTTAAAATATAACTCCACATTCGGGCTCTGACCCGTTTTCTTTTCAAATCTTTTTCTTGTAAAACCATTTTAGGTGCCCAGCCACAGGGACACCAAGTATAGGATTCTCAGACGCTTCTATCTTTTGGATTCCAGAGTCACTATCTATCAGTTGTAGGGCATGTTGCCCATTTCTATTTAGAGACATCTTTTACATTTCAGTTTTGTTTCAGACTTTGGCATGTATTATTTCAGTATTCAGTTTAGTTGTTTCAGTTGTGGGTTTGTAGTGAGGAGTTTTCCTCCAGATTTTATTTACATTATGTGATGGTTATTCGTTTTACTTCAGTATGGTGAATGGTGTTACTTATTTCTTCATTACACTTGTTGCATGTTAATCAGACTTTAATTAAAATTTGGCAACTTACTTTTTAAATACTAGGTGGTTAGTAAAATTAAAATGTTTTCGACAGTGATGCTATTAACTGAGCCAACTTGGCATTTTGAATTAATTTAATAAAGGAAGTTTTAACTCTTGGAGTTGTTTTGACTTCCAACTCTTCATTTCTTTGCCTTATTTAAAGGAGTCTTTTGGATTCCAACTCTTCATTTCTTTGCATTATAAAAGGAAGTCGTGGTCAACCCTTTTAACATACTTTTGGCACAAATTTTGGCAGCAAATATATTTTATATTCCTCTTCTTTTTATATACACATTGGCCTTTGAGATTTATGAGTTCCAACCTTAGATTAGAGGTGTTCTTGGGGCTATTTTGTTGGAGGTTCTTGGAGGAGATTTTGTAGATCTTTTGTGTTGATCTTGAGGATGTGATCATTGGTTTCTCATCATGGTTTGAGGTATGGGGTTTTACACAATATGCTCCTTAAATCTCGCGAGTGCCATTCTCTTTGAATTCTTGTTTAATTGAACTCATGTTTGAATTGATAAATTCATTGAAATCTGGAAAATAATTGTTGAAATTATTTTGATTCATGCGGTATCATTATATTGTTGATGAGCACGTTGTCATGAGATTTTAATATGGCATGGATGTTGGGCACCCGCCAAAATTCCTGTTTCTCGGGCTATGGATTGATAAAACATATACGGATGTAGTGAGGCATGGTGACCCAGTTAAAGTGTTGTTGAGAAATTTATTGATAAAATGCTATTGAGATTTGCATTTTGATTTGAATATTCGTACTCGTGTTGTTACGTTTTATTCAACGCTAATATATATTTGTTGAGCATCTTTCCATTCGTATTGTGTACTTCCCCATATTTTCTTTTAGTGGCAGGTTAGCGCGGATTTTGGGGCGCTATGGAGATTGATTTTAGCGAGGATTGTTTGGGAAAGATTTGTATTATTTTGATGTATAGAGCATTGAAGATTTGTATTTATTTTTCGAGTTAGATGTTGTATTTATTCGAGACACGTCGTAGTTTCTTATACTTAAAATATATAATTTGGAATAATGGTATAAGGATGTAGAGTATACCTTTATTAATATTGTGATATCTAAGATGTGTGAATGCTTAGCATATAATTTTATGTGCATGACATACCTACCATACTTGCTATCACGGGAGGTTTACGTTCGCTTAGGGCCTTCTTATCCTTGTGTTGCCCGGATTTAGATTGGTTACCTCGATGAACATAGGTCAGAGAAGGACTTATTGGGATGTTAATAAGTCTGCTGATCGTGGGAGCGTAGGTATGTGTGTGACCCATGTGATGTGACTGTGTTCGCCTCCACTGTTTGTGATTTGTGTTATCTGAACTATTCCTGAGAGATTCGGAATACGTGATTCCTTATGTACGTGATGTACCGGGATGGATAGCAGAGTATGTGTGCACCGCAACTTAGTCTCTGGGTGTTTATATTGCACATTTATGTTGTGGAAAATATACACTTAGTAAAATGGGAACTTTCATATGGTATTGTGTGTATAACTATGGAATAACATAAAAGGGATAATCTATAACGGGTTGTATTACTTTTAGATGAGAACCATGAATTTACGTTAAGCCCCTATTTAATTGAGATCGTTATAATGTTAATGGGAACCGAGTAATAAGGGTAGAACCTATGACAGTCTAGCTAGATATGATGTCACTTAGCTAGTAGTTTGTGTCATTTTAGATGGGTACTTACGTTAGGAGTGCACAGTTAGACGAGAGGTGAGTATTTCATGTGAGTGCACGTCCTAACATGTACTTTGCATTTAATGTTTTAAATGTTTTTAAAGCACTTGCAGGTTTTTAAAATATCTCCACATTCGGGCTCTGACCCGTTTGCTTTCAAATCTATTTTTTTGTAAAACCATTTTAGGTGCCCAGCCACAAGGACACCATGCATAGGATACTCATTCAGGTGACGAGCTGTAGCTGTTTGTGGAAGCTACAGGGATTTGCTTGTAGACGCCTCTATCACTTGGATTCCAGATTCATTATCTATCAGTTATAGGGCATGTTGCCCATTTCTATTAGAGTTACATTTCCATTTCAGTTTCAGACTTTGGCATGTACTGTTTTAGTTTTCGGTTTACTTATTTCAGTTATGGGATTGTAGTGAGGAGTTTTTCCTCCAGACTTTATTTATATCATGTGATGGTTATTCTATTATTTTGTTATGGTGAATGGTGATATTATTCTTGTTTTAATCTTTTACTGCATGTTAATCAGACTTTAATTAAAATTTGACAACTTACTTTTTAAATACTAGGTGGTTAGTAATAATAAAATGTTTTCGACAGTGATGCTATTAACTGAGCCAACTTGGCATTTTGATTTAATTTAATAAAGGAGTAGCTACCCGGTATTTAATTAGTCGGGGTGTCACAGGTGGAAAACATTAAATGCAAAGTACATGTTAGGACTCTGACCCGTTTTCTTTCAAATCTACTTTTCTTGTAAAACCATTTTAGGTGCCCAGCCACAAGGACACCATGCATAGGATACTCCTTCTGGTGACGAGCTGTAGCTGTTTGTGGAAGCTACAGGGATTTGCTTGTAGACGCCTCTATTCACTTAGATTCCAGCTTCAGTATCTATCAGTTGTAGGGCGTGTTGCCCATTTATATTAGAGTCACATTTTCATTACAGTTTTCAGACTTTGGCATGTACTGTTTTAGTTTTCGGTTTACTTATTTCAGTTATGGGATTGTAGTGAGGAGTTTTTCCTCCAGGATTTATTTTACGTTATGTGATGGTTATTCTTTTTACTTCAGTATGGTGAATGGTGTTATTATTCTTTATTACACTTGTTGCATGTTAATCAGACTTTAATTAAAATTTGGCACTTACTTTTTAAATACTAGGTGGTTAGTAATCTTTAAAATGTTTTCGACAGTGATGCTATTAATTGGACCAACTTGAAATTTTGAATTAATTTAATAAAGGAGTAGCTACCCGGTATTTAATTAGTCGGGGTGTCACAGGTCGTTCGAACGAGCTTCTAACGAAATGACCAGTCGTTCTAACGAAAGGGAGCCTCGTTCGATAACTTCGTTCGAACGAGATCTCGTTAGAAGGTACAGTTCGTTCGAACGAACTGGAATCTCGCTCGAACAGCCTCGTTCGAACGAGACTTCTAACGAGTTGACAGAGGGATCTCGTTCGAACAGTCTCGTTCGAACGAGACTTCTAACGAGTTGACAGTTTGGTCCTTTTCGGACTGTTTTAATTTTTGGAGTCCCGTAAACTTGTTCGAGGATATAGATAACCTCCCTTTGATGATGTAAGGATCGATTTGGGACTTTTGGGTTATTACGAGGAGTAAATTTATATACGAGAGATTTAATTCAATGAACCATTTGGGTTGAGACGTGAGTGTCTACTACGACGTGAGAATAGATTATGGCACGTATGATGATAAACCGGAATAATATAAATTGCGATAATTATAAGTTAGTACTAGATTACGATATGTACTACGATTAAACTACGTTGATTACTAAGACGTGTGTTTACTTAGTATTGGTATATGAATTGTGTGTATGACATACCTACCATACTTGCTATCATGGGAGGTTTGCGTTCGCTTAGGGCCCTCTAATCCTTGTGTTGCCCGGATTTAGACTGGTTACCTTGATGAACATAGGTCATAGAAAGACTTATTGGGATATTAATAAGTCCGCTGATCGTAGGAGCGTAGGTATATGCGTGATCTATGTGATGTGACTGTGTTCGCCTCCATTGTTTGTGATGTTGTTATCTGTGAACTATTCCAGAGAGATTCGGAATATGTAATCCTTATGTACGTGATGTACCGGGATGGATAGCAGAGTATGTGTGCACCACAGCTTAGTTCTCGGGGTGCTTGTATTGTATATTTATGATGTGAATAATATACGTTTAATTAATAAGAACCTTCATGATAATGTTGGGAATATAATTACGGTATTGTTTCGAGAAATATAACGAGTTAACTTATAGTGATATATATTGCATATTGAACATCTGAGCTTACGTTAAACCCCTACTTAATTACGAGCGTTATAATGTCAATAGAACCGAGTAATAAGGGTAGGACCTATGACAGTCTAGCTAGATATGATGGCACTTAGCTAGTGGTGGTGTTGTTATAGATAGGTACTTACGTTAGGAGTGCACGGTTAGACGAGAGGTGAGAATATCATGTGAGTGCACGTCCTAACATGTACTTTGCATTTAATGTTTTAAATGTTTTTAAAGCACTTGCAGGTTTATAAAATATAACTCCACATTCGGGCGAGTTGACCAGTCGCTGCTAACGAGAAGGGATCTCGTTCGAACGAGATATCGTTAGAAGGTACAGTTCGTTCGAACGAACTGGAATCTCGTTCGAACCGCCTCGTTCGAACGAGACTTCTAACGAGTTGACAGAGGAATCTCGTTCGAACAGTCTCGTTCGAACGAGACTTCTAACGAGTTGACAGTTTGGTCCTTTTTGGACTGTTTTGATTTTTGGAGTCCCGTAGACTGGTTCGAGGGTAGAGTTAACATTCCTTGATGATGTAAGGATAGATTTGGGACTTTTGGGTTATTGAGAGGAGTAAACTATATACGCGAGTTATATTAAATGAACCGTTCGGGTTGAGACGTGAGTGTCCACTACGACGTGAGAATCAATTATGGCGCATATGACAATAAACCGGAATAATATAAGTGTAGATATTATAAGTTAGTACGAGAATGCGATATGCACTACGATTAAACTACGGTATTACTAAGATGCGTGTTTACTTAGTATTGGTATATGAATTGTGTGTATGACATACCTACCATACTTTCTATCATGGGAGGTTTGCGTTCGCTTAGGGCCCTCTAATCCTTGTGTTGCCCGGATTTAGACTGGTAACCTCGATGAACATAGGTCAGAGAAAGACTTATTGGGATGTTAATAAGTCCGCTGATCGTGGGAGCGTAGGTATGTACGTGACCCATGTGATGTGACTGTGTTCTCCTCCACTATTTGTGATTTGTGTTATCGGAGCTATTCCTGAGAGATTCGGAATATGTGATCCTTATGTACGTGATGTACCGGGATGGATAGCAGAGTATGTGTGCACCACAGCTTAGTTCTCGGGGTGCTTATACTGTATATTAATTAATTTCTGGAAAATGGAGGAAAATAAAGTTTTTGATAAAATTATTTTTATTGCTCAAATATGTTTGTTATTATTTTTAAAGGCGAGAATTTCAATCGATTTCGAAAACGGAGTTAATACGAATTTTAAAATGATTTTAAAATGTTTTTAACTCTTGGAGTTGTTTTGACTTCCAACTCTTCATTTATTTGCCTTATTTAAAGGAGTCTTTTGGATTCCAACTCTTCATTTCTTTGCATTATAAAAGGAAGTCGTGGGCAACCCTTTTAACATACTTTTGGCACAAATTTTGGCAGAAAATATATTTTATATTCATCTTCTTTTTATATACACATTGGCCCTTGAGATTTGTGAGTTCCAACCTTAGATTAGAGGTGTTCTTGGGGATACTTTGTTGGAGGTTCTTGGAGGAGCTTTTTTAAATCTTTTGAGTTGATCTTGAGGATGTGATCATTGGTTTCTCATCATGGTTTGAGGTATGGGGTTTTACATAATATGCTCCTTAAATCTCGCGAGTGTCATTCTCTTTGAATTCTTGTTAATTGAACTCATATTTGAATTGATAAATTCATTGAAATCTGGAAAATAATTGTTGAAATTATTTTGATTCATGTGGTATCATTATATTGTTGATGAGCACGTTATCATGAGATTTTAATATGGCACGGATGTTGGGCACCCGCCAAAATTCCTGTTTCCCGGGCTATGGCTTGATAAAGCATATACGGATGTGGTGAGGCCTGGTGACCCAGTTAAAGTGTTGTTGAGAAATTTATTGATAAATGCTTTGAGATTTTCATTTGATTTGATTATTCGTACTCGTGTTGTTACGTTTTATTCATCGTTAATATGTATTTATTGAGCATAATTCATGTCGTATTGTGTACTTCCCCCGTCCTCCCGGGGAGAGCGAACGGAGCGCTAATGCGATAAAATAAATCCAAATCCACAAGTGACAAGGTATAGAGCATCTAAATAAACCCACAATAATATAAATCCACTAATCTCAATCTCTTCAAATACAACAAGTCTCTCGAATTAAAATTACAAATCTCCAAAGCTCTATACATCAAAATAATACAAATCTTTCCCAAACAATCCTCTCTAAAATCAATCTCCATAGTGCCCCCAAATCCGCGCTAACCTGCCAACTAAAAGAAAATATGGGAAAGTACACAATACGACAAGAAAGATGCTCAACAATTATATTAATGATGAACAAAGCGTAACAACACGAGTACGAATATTCAAATCAAAATGCAAATCTCAAAGCATTTATCAATATAATTTCTCAACAACACTTTAACCGGGTCACCAGGCCTCACCACATCCGTATATGCTTTATCAAGCCATAGCCTGGGAAACAGGAATTTTGGCGGGTGCCCAACATCCGTGCCATATTAAAATCTCATGACAACGTGCTCATCAACAATATAATGATACCACATGAATCAAAATAATTTCAACAATTATTTTCCAGATTTCAATGAATTTAACAATTAAAATATGAGTTCAATTAACAAGAATTCAAAGATAATGACACTCGCAAGATTTAAGGAGCATATTGTGTAAAACCCCATACCTCAAACCATGATGAGAAACCAATGATCACATCCTCAAGATCAACACAAAAGATCTACAAAAGCTCCTCCAAGAACCTCAAACAAAATAGCCCCAAGAACACCTCTAATCTAAGGTTGGAACTCACAAATCTCAAGGGCCAATGTGTATATAAAAAGAAGAGGAATATAAAATACATTTGCTGCCAAAATTTGTGCCGAAAGTATGTTAAAAGGGTTGCCCACGACTCCCTTTTATAATGAAAAGAAATGAAGAGTTGGAATCCAAAAGACTCCTTTAAATAAGGCAAAGTAATGAAGAGTTGGAAGTCAAAACAACTCTTGAAAATTACTTGTTGTTCGCCGACTTAGAATTCCAAGAGTTAAAAACAGATTTTAAAATATATTAGAGGCAAACATAGTCATTAGCCTTTGGGATACGCACCCAAATGACCGTGCAATACCATTGTTCACACAAATGGAAATCCAACCTAAGTCTTATGTTCTGAGATACAAGTCAAATATCCCCCTGAAGGCTCCTCAAGATAAGGCTGTCTCTTCCATAACGTCCCACAACAACAAGTAGCTAGGTATGTCATACACATAATCAACATACATTAGGTATTCAAACAACTTATAACTTTAGTTCACATGCTTTATACGTAGTATATTTTTATCTCGAATATACTACATAATAATAATTCATAACTAACATCATTAAGGATCGTTCCCGAGTATTTCTCGTCACTCGAAGGATATCTCTAAGTTTACACATCATAACAGTAGGTAATATCCTACTGGTATAAGTCAACATTTCTCTCAAATTACTCTCTAAAGTAAGTATTTTTCTCCGATTAATACCGACTAAGCTTAACCCCTAGTTTCCCCCTCTTAGGTCCAATCCTAAACCCAATCTTGGCCTACGATTTTATTAAACTAATTCTCATTATACTTCATCATAAATCTTGAAATTTTATGATTAGAAAAATTCTACAAGTTCTGCAGAAAATTACAGCAGATCGGACCGCTCCGATTTTGGGCAAAAATGAATCGATCTGGTTGAAAAACAAATCGATCCGACTAATGGACCGAATCGGTCCGAGGATCTGTGAAAAACTGTTCTTCCCCTAAATACGTTTTCCACTATTTTCATTCTCAAATCCTATACAAAGTTTTCCCAAGCACCAATACAACTATACTAATTGATAACCCAACATGTATATTCAGATTTTAATATCCTAGCACCGTCAACTCATCATTAATCATGAGTTAAGTATGAAATCTCCAATTTAATCTATTAGAACCCTAGTTCTTTCAATTTCCCATTTAAGAACAAGTATATATCAGATTCGTTCATCAATCAATATATGATTTCGTGGGTTTGTTTCCTCTACATGCTTAATTGAATCAACCTATGTTCATTTAAATATCAAATTAAGGATTTACATCTCCTAATTTCCTCAAAAATTCATATATAAAAATGGGTTCTATTTTCCTATGCTAACATGAAAATAAATAGTGCTAAAAGAAAGCAAGTAATAAACACTTGCCTTGATTTCCATGGTCTGATCCGCTGGTGTAAGATGTATGGGTGTGTTCCTCATTCTCCGATATATATAGTGGTGGTCCTGGTGTTGGAAGGTAGTGGTTCTAGGCCTTAGTTCCTTGGGTTTGTTTCTCCCTCACCCTCTGTGGCTCTCCCTTGAAACTTGTGAATAAAAACCCTAATTGGACTCACGTAGCAGATATGTTATAGCTCTAATTTTCGTGCATAGTAATTACCTAAAAATTAAAATTACCAAAATGCCCTCTCGAGACGCCGATTTGGCCTAAAACTGTCTCGGGACCCAAACTAAACTCCCGGGTAGACTTTTCTGACTATTTAGACCTTTTCAGACACGTTGGCCCACTCGAAATGACTATCCAGAATAGTTATAATTAATTTACTTCCTAATTCCTTTAAATTAGTCTTGACACGACTCACACGCGCGTCCCGACTTAATTTTTTTGTAACAGCCGTATTTTTCCACTCGCCACAATTTTACTAATTTCATAATCATATATTACTTTATTCGCACAGTAATATTCAACCTAATACACATAAATAAATACTAACCCTTAACTCGCTAGTTAATATTGATTTTAATTCAGATTAATTCTTAGTTAATTCTCACATTAAATTCAATTAATCCTATATTTAAAAAATCATAACAATTATGGGGTGTTACATACTCCCCCCTCACAACATAATTTCATCCCGAAATTCGAAAAGGAGTAAACATAATGGTATACTTGGTACGAACAACTCCTGATACTTATCGCTCATCTCATCCTCCGTCTCCCAGGTAGACTCTTCAACATTATGGTGCAGCCACTAAACACGTACTGACGACACTACCTTTGACCTCAATTTTTTAACAATTGACCCCTCCTAGTAGGAACTATCAGACTGTAGGTCGATCTCCTTTAAAGCAATATGAGTGTGGTCCATGTCGTCTCGAAGATATCTCCTCTTTGAATAATTATAGAACACGTCGTGAATCCTATTTAAGTGCTTTAGTAACCCAAGTCTGTAAGCTACGGGTCCAATTAGCTCAATAATAAGGAATGACCTTACGTACCTCGGTGCCAACTTCCCCTTTTTCCCGAACCGCATTATCCCCTTCATAGGACATACTTGTACTAGTACCTGATCCCCCACAACAAACTCTCTAAAGAACCTCTTGGCATCAGTGTAGCTTTTCTGCCTGTCCTCATCTACTCGTATACGACTCTGAATCATCTCTATTCTGGTCGTAGTCTTTTGCATCATCTCTGACCCTAGTAGCTTGTTGTCTCCCACCTCTATCCAATAAGCGGGTGAACTCTACCATATAATGCCTCAAATGGGGCCATGCCAATCGTAAACTGGTAGGAGTTATTGTACGCGAACTCTACCAATGGAAGGTACTGCTCCCAACCACCGCCAAAATTAAGGATACACATCCGCAACATATCCTCTAACATCTGATTTATTCGCTTTATCTTCCCATCCATCTGCGCGTGATAGGCCAAACTCAAACATAACTCCTTAACTATAGCCTCCTCAAAGCTCTCCCAAAATCTGGACATAAAAATCTTGTCCCGATCGAACACAATATCAAAGGGCACCCAATGGAGTCTCACTATCTCGATAATAAAGATCCGAGTGTACTGCCCCATAGTATAGTCGGTCCAAACTGGTAGAAAGTGGGATACCTTGGTCAGCCGATCCATAATCACCTATAAGGAGTCGTGACCCCTTTACAATGTGGGCAGCCTTGTGATGAAATCCATGGAAATGCTCTCCCATTTCCACATAGTGATCTGTAATGTCTGTAGGAGCCCTCCCAATCTCTGATGCTCCACTTTCACCAGCTGATAAGTGGCACATATTAAAACAAACCTGACGATGTACTTCTTCATTCTACTCTACCAGTACTGTCCCCATATCCTGATACATCTTATCCCCGTCAAGATATACCGTAAATTGAGATCCATGCGACTCTGTCATCACCGCATGTCGTAGGTCCTCTCCCTCTGGAATAATAAGATACCCATTAAAGCGTAAACCCCCATCTGAACCCATAGAATAAGACTCTGCTCCCTAGGCTAGAAGCTGTACAATCCGATCCTGACAGAACGTATCGGCTCCATGGGCTTGTACCACTCTAGTCACAATTTGGGAGTGTAACGATCATGGCTGACATAAATGATCGGGCAACTGCATCCTGGTGTCCCAACTCCTTCCATTTCGCCTTCCACACTTCGGCCACATCACTTACTGGCCTCTGGATCAACGTATCAATTACTACGTTAGCCTTCCCCGGGTGGTACTGGATCTCAAACTGATAGTCCTTCACAAATTCAAGCCACATGCACTGATGCATATTCAACTCTCTCTGAGTAAACAAGTATTGTAGTGACTTATGATCTGTGAATAGGTGAAATTTCTCTCCCAAGAGATAATGTTTCCAAATTCGTAGTACAAGCATGACTGCTGCCAACTCCAAGTCATGTGTGGGGTAATTCCTCTAGTGAGGCTTAAACTTACGGGAGGCATAAGCTATAGCCTGATCGTCTTGCTGTAATACTCCACCTAATCCCTGTAGGGACAGGTCAGTAAAGACAAGGTACTCTACTCCTGGCATACAGAGCGCTAGTACGGGTGCTAAAGTTAATTTGTCCTTTAGCTCATCAAATGACAACTGACATGCATCATCCCAAATAAATGGTATGACTTTACGGATCAGATCAGTCATCGGACCCGCAATCTTAAAAAAATTCCGAATAAAATGTCTGTAGTATCCAGCTAACCCCACGAAACTCCTCACCTCCGTCGGTGTCGTAGGCTGTCCCCACTCCCTCACCGCTGACACCTTATTGTGGTCTATCAATATTCCCCTATCTCATACTATGTTCCCCAAGAACTGTACCTCTCATAGCCAGAGTCCACATTTCTCGAATTTGGCGTACAACTCATTCCCCCATAAATTTTGTAAAACCTTAAGTAAGTGATCAACATGATCCTCCTAGGTCTGTGAATAAAGAAGGATATCATTTATGAAGACAATGAAAAACTGATCTAAAAACTCTCTGAACACTCTATTCATTAAGTCCATAAATACTACCGGTGCGTTGGTTAGCCCAAATGGCATTATCCGAAACTCATAGGATCCATACCTCGTCAGAAACGCAGTCTTAGACACATCTCAACTGGAGGTATACTGATCTCAAGTCTATCTTCAAGAAGTAAGACGCTCCCCACAATTGGTCGAATAAGTCATCAATTCTAGGCAACGAATACTTATTCTGTATCGTGACTTTTTTCAACTCTCGATTACCTACGTACAGTCGTAAAGATCCATCCCTTTTCTTCACAAATAGAATTGGGGCACCCCAAGGTGATGTACTTCGATGGATAAACCTTGTCTTAACAACTGTTCAATCTGATCCCTTAGCTCCCTTATCTCCGCAGGAGCCATATGGTAAGGTGCACGAGCTATCGGCTGAGTGACCGATGCTCAGTCAATCACAAAATCTATTTATATACTCGGCGGTAGCCTTGGTATACCCTGAAACACATTGGTGTACTCACGGATGACAAGGATCAAATCAAAGGGAATCACAACTCCTGTAGAGGTCTCATACTTTATATAAAACAAGTGAGTGGACGATCCTCCCTCGGGGCGAGGGATCGCCACTAAGAACATCTCCTGACCAGGGATATCGAATACTATGCTCTTACTAAAACAATCGATCATGGCCCTATACTCGACTAGTCGATCCATCCCGATAATAGCATCATACTCGTGCATATCTAAAATAATCATATCGGTCGGTAGGATAAATCTCTCAATCTCTATGCCCACTCCTCGATATATAAAGAATATCAATGACCCATAGCCCAATGGTGAATCTACACTAGTGACGGTTCTCTTCACCGTGTCTAATAACCCCGTGGCGTGTACAAAACTAGTCACAATAAAACTATGTGAAGCCCCCGTGTTAAATAATATCTGCCCCAAAGTCCACTAGATAGAAACGTACCCTCAACCGCGGGCGGTGCCTATGGGACTGCATCCTGATGGATGTTATAGACATGCCCGTACTGTAGTTGCCCCTACTGAATCGAAATAGATGGAATGGAAGGCAAGGCTGGGACTGATGTTGGCGCTAGGAGAGCGGCTGGGAAGATCGGTCTCTTGGTCTTCTGGTGAGAACCCTGCTACTGAGGATACTTCCCCCTATCGGGGCACTCAAATAGTTTATGGCCAGTTTTGCCATAAGTGAAACATTACGCAGTTACCCCATCTTTGCCCCTGCTAGCCTCGGCCTTACTGGCCATTACCACCTCTCCCTTGGTCTTGATGGAACTTCTGGACCTAATGGCTTTGTTGGCCATACTGACCCTAGTGGCCATGCCTGAAACCTCCCTGTCCCTGATGAAATCCCCTTGATCTGAATCTCTTAGCAATATCCCCCTAATGGCAGACCTACTCACCCTACCTCTGCTGACTCTGACCTGCTTATTCCCCACTGGTACTACCTCCACCTATCCTGCCCTGCTGGCTGGACCCACCTACTCGCTTTCCCCCTTTAATATGGAAGCGGTGATCCTGGAAGTGTAGTATTGCAACATTGAGTACATATGTATAGGACTGTAATGATAAATTACCCAGAAGATGCTGTCGAATCCTACAGGTCAAGCCATCCACGAACATCAGAATCTTTTTCTCCGTAGTAGGCACCTCAGCTGGTACTAAGTTTACTAGTCTAGTAAACTCCTCTCCATACTCAGCTACAGTCTTCCCCTTCTGGGTGAGGTCCAATAGTTTTCGCCTTATCTCAGTCTAAATGGCAGAGGGAAAATATTTATGGTCAAATCGCACCTAGAAGTCCTATATAGACATCACATCGCGCTCCTCTGCGGTAGTAGTGGACTCCCACCACAGTAACTCTGCCCCTACTATCTTGAAAGTAGTTAGTATCTGCTTCTGCACCTCTGTGCACTCATATATCCTCAGATGCCTCTGGATGTCTTTCTTCCATTGACTAGCTATAATAACATCATAACCCCTTGCGAACTCCAGAGGATGCGCTTTTTGGAAGGCATCCTAACTCGCTCCCATGTAGAAGGGAATGCAAGAACTGGTGCTGGTGCCACCGCTGGTGCCTATGGCAGGGCCTGCTGGACCACAGCTAGTGCTGTGTTAACTGCCTGAGAAACGATGGCAGCAACCTTGACAACATTCACTGTACCCTGAGCTGGTGTTAGCTGAGGCTCGGGTTTGACATTTATGGCCCTAGGTGCACATCTGGGAGGTTTCTTAAACGATAAAGAATTTATAAGTCCACAGTTATCAAATCTCAAATAGTTGAAGACGTAAACACATAATCAAGAATGCGACAATCCTAATAATAGGGCTCTACATGAAAGAACGCTAAGCTAAAAGCATAATAAGCCGTACAGATCTAAAAAGACTCTAGAATTTAATGCTCTGATACCACTTGTGACACCCCTCCCAATTATATACCGGGTGATTAGCCCTTTATTAAAATTAAAACGGAATGTTCGGTTGGTTCATTCTTAGCATCACTGTCGAAAACATTTAATCTTATTAATAACCTAATAAATAATTAAGCTACTGTCAAAACATTTTCCATTCTAAGTTATACCCAAATAATCAATCAATAAATTCCAATTATTAAGAAACAAACCATTTACCACACAGATGAATAAAATAAAAACTGTATATGAATAACCTGCTTAAATAAAAAGACCGTATAAAAATATTCAAGTTCAAAGTCTCAAACCATAAACCAATATACTGAATCCAACCAAATACTAAATACGAAAATGAAGGAAGTAAAATCTCTCCAATAAAATAACTGAAGATGGACAACACATGCCCTAAATAAAATGTCTAGAGAGAAATGAATGAAATGAAAGTGAAGGCTTCTAAACATGAGGACTTGTAGCTACCATAATAGCTACAACACGTCAAATAGTTTGAAAGTCTATGCCTGACATCCCTGTGGCTGGACACCTGATATAAATAGTACCAGAGAAGAAAAAAATATGCAAGATATGGTTCAAAGCCTGAGTTGTAAAAGTATTTTAGCAACTATTTAAAATTTGCATTAAAGCAAGTATTATGTGCATGTTAGCTTTTCGTACTCTTATATGAGATTCTCACCTCTCAACTATTGTGCACGCCTAAAGTACATCTAGTCCAATCTAGCTATCCTAACCTCATTTAACTAGATTGTAGACTTACACCACTAGCTATATCTTGAAGTAGTATCCCACATTCCCAAATACTTGTATTAACTCTTTCAACATTTATTAATTCATTTAAGGGTTATCAACTTAAAGTTAAGTATTCACATCTTAAGGTACATAGGATTTCATAGTTTTAATCTTCTACTAATATCACAGAGTAGATAATAAAACAAGTATACATATATACATAGAGCTATAATATACATATACTATACAACGAACCCAAGGCTATACCGTGGTGCAATGCATACTCAATTATCAAGTCCAGGTACATATCGTACTCAATTAAGGACAATCGGTTTGAGAATATCGCACAAACCCTATAAACAAAGTTCACACATTGGAGGTGAATATAATATTAAGCCTTTGGGATAATCACATACCTATGCACCCAAATGACCGTGCAATACCATTGTTCACACAAACGGCAATCCAACCTAAGTCTTATGTTCTGAGATACAAGTCAAATATGTGACACCCCGCCTAATTAAATACCGGGAGATCACTCACTTATTAAATTAAAATCAAGGTGAACAGTTGGTTCATTCTTAGCATCATTGTCGTAAAAATAATCTTTTCTAATTTAAACATCCTAAATAATTAAGCTAAGTGTCAAAACCATTTTTAGACATTACTTTTCAAATTTTATTTTATAAACCAACATTTAAAACTTTACATAATTCACAATTTAAAGAATCACTCAACAATTATCCTGTAACTTATAATCCCAAAGAATTAAACATTCAGCAAATAAATCCCAACATTAAAACTTAAAGGAAAATATCCTGACAGTAATAAAATCCAAAGTGTAAATACTGGAAATAAATGAATCACAATGTTCAATAAAACAACTGAATAATGGGAAAGTGAGACACATGCCCAACTGGATAAAATAAATGCTAGGAGTGGAATCAAGAAATGAGGTGGTCTAAACAAGAGGCCTGCAACTCCCACCTAAGCTGCAGCGCGTTCCTTCCAAAGGATCCTATGAAAGACGCCCCTGTGGCTGTGCACCTATAATATATATACATATATATACAAGAGAGAAAAGAAAATGGAAACGGGTCAGAGCCCGATTGTAAAAACGATTTAAAATTTGTTTAGGAAGTATTTTAAATGTTTACTGGCCAATGCAACAACATATTAGTGCGGCACTCCCTTGAGAAATTCTCACCTCTCTTTTAATGTGCACGCCAATCGCACTAACCTTCCCAACGATTTACCTTATCTTATCTTAGGTTGCTCGTAAGATTTAAACTGACAAATTCAATTGAGTAAGAGCTTAATTTCATGATAACAAAGTTCTCATTTAAACCTTATTTACTAATAAAGTTTCTCAGTATCATTATTATACTTTTCAAACACATGTTCACCAATTGAAATAATGATTCATTTTCTTACTTACCATAAACACAGTAGGTAGTTCCCAAATTCCAGAATTTAATATATATATTAAATACTCACATAATATATATATATTCTAACGACACCCCACATAATAATTATGGTGCAGGCATACTCTACTATCCAGTCCCCGTATCACTCGTACTAAGGGAAATACAAGTTCGGAATCACTCTCGAACTGTACTAACATGAACACAAACAATATTGAGGCGAAGCATAGATTCCAAGTCTCTAAGAGGTCAGCACATGCCCTCACGTCTCTTAGGACCGTCTGAACTATCGATTCGATAGCCTGTACCAAAGTATTTCTATCTTCTAGGGTACGAGTCAATATCCCCCATAAAGGCTCATCGAGATAAGACTGTCCCTGTGCGGTAACCTCGGGGATAGCAAGTAGCACATGCATGATTTTCGCACGTATATAGTATATGCATAAACACAGTCATATAAATATACTATTATTACCATATCAATTTAGGTACATCTCATCACCCATAATTATGATTTTTATCCTTATTTCTCATTATTTAGTTATCACGTATAACGGTCCGTCTCTTAATTTAATTTGTGGGATTTTCTCAACTTATCAAGTGACACTCGTGAGTTTCTATACTCCCAAGTGTAATTTCAGTAGGTACTCATTTATTTTCCAACGTAACGACCTTATGCGTCTTCCCCTTTAATACATAGTTCCATCGTCCCTTCTATGTAAACATCCCCGAAAAATGTATTTCTCGTCCTACATTAAAGGTTTCGTATTCTTAATAAGTCCTACTGGTCTTCTTTATCTCTCAAAATATATTAATAAGGATGTCCAAGGATTATTACTCATTTAAATTGAATTCAACTATTTAGAAGGAGAAATTATAAGTCTTCCAGGAGGGGTCGATCGATCGATGCGTCGATCGATCGATACTCCTGGTTCGATCGATCGTTCAAACAGGTATGGCGAATTCCGCAGAAAATCAGTTACGAGTTCTATCATCCAACATCATTCAAATCCAAAATTTTAACTCCCAAACTCCCAGAAATTTATACTACAAACGTACTAAACCCAAATGGACAATATTTAATGTAAAACATCCGAATTTTCATCAAGATTTATGGATTAAAAGGGCCCAAATTTATACAATTCTCATGAACCTTAAAAATTTCTTTAACTTAATTCAAATCATTATTTCTCTAGAAATTTTACTTCTAATTCATCATAAATCTGTGGTTAAACCTCTACATATGAAGGGGATTTCCAGATTATCATTTCTATCACAAAAACATGAAATTTTCTAATCTCCAACATGGGTTTTATTTCATAGAACTCATCCTAATCAACCCTAAACTAACATGAATGAAGCATTAATGAAATTAAGCAAGATAAATACTTGCCTGGGGATTTTTGGTCTCTGATTTGTGCTGAAATCAGTGTGGTTATGATCCTTGCGACGTGATCTATCGTTTGGCGGCGACGGCGGCGCAAACGGAGGAGTTTTCGGCCTAGAACTCCTTGGCAAGCTCTCTCCTTCCTTTTCCAATGGCCGCCACTTGTTTTTTGGTTGTCTTAACCCTAGAAGGCAACCCTAAGCATCTGATATAACCCTTGTAAATTCGTTGGTTTAATTACCCAAAATTACAAAATGTCCAAAATGCCCTCCCGGGGTACTAATTAAGCCTAAAAATGCCCCGAGACCCAAACTAAACCTCCGGGTACACTTTTCTGGCTATCTCGACTCTTCCGGACACTTTGGCGCACTCAAAACAACTATACGAGCAACTTATAATTTATTCACTTTTATTAATCAATATTTAGTCCCGACACGACACATGCGCGTCCCGACTTAAATTTCCAAAATTGTCATTTTATTCACTCGTGACATTTAATAGAACCAATATCATATATTAATTTTCTCATTAGTAATATTCAACAAGTTTCCCATACTTACTAACTCACATCACGTTAGTAATTATTAGAAATAATTAATTTTTGGATTTATATTAAATTAATAACTCACATTAAATTTAATAAATCCCCAAAT
This sequence comes from Sambucus nigra, assembly GCA_949130495.1. Classification (NCBI taxonomy): domain Eukaryota; kingdom Viridiplantae; phylum Streptophyta; class Magnoliopsida; order Dipsacales; family Adoxaceae; genus Sambucus; species Sambucus nigra. The sequence continues at coordinate 154,386,996 of OX422217.1, read as the reverse complement.
TTAGAAAGCATTAAAAATACGGGGTGTTACATACTTTCCCCCCTAATAACGGAATTTCGTCCTGAAATTCGGAGAATAAGGCATACCTGGTAAGAATAAATCTGGGTATCTCTCGCGCTCCCAGGTGGATTCCTCCACATTATGATGTTCCCACTGGACCCGTACAAGTGGAACTACCTTCGACCTCAATCACTTCTCGCTATGGTCTAGGATAGACACTGGTGTCTCCTCGAAAGAGCTATCAAGCTGTAAGTGTATCTCTTCTATCGCGATGTGGGTGTGGGCCATATCATCTCGAAGGTATCGTCTCAACGACGAGATGTGGAATACATCGTGGATGCAATGTAGATGCTCTGGAAGTCCCAATCTGTATGCTACCGGCCCAACCCTCTCGATAATGGGAAATGGTCCCACGTACCTCGGGGCCAATTTCCCTTTCTTCCCGAACGTCATCACTCCTTTTATAGGAGATACACGTAGTAATACTTGGTCCCCCACATTAAACTCCCGGAAGAACCGTTTTGCATCAGTGTAGCCTTTCTGCCTGTCCTGGGCTACCCGAATGCGACTCCTGATAATCTCAATCCTCGCGGAGGTTTCCTGAATCACCTATGGTTCGAGAAACTTATTATCCCCCACCTCTAGCCAACACGTTGGGGAACGACAAGTCCTGCTATACAAAGCCTCGAATGGAGCCATGCCAATCGTGAACTGATAAGAGTTATTATAAGCGAACTCTACCAGTGGAAGATGTGGCTCCCAACCTCCTCCAAAGTCAAGGACACACATGCGTAGCATATCCTCTAACATCTAATTAGTACGCTCTGTTTGTCCATCTGTCTGTGGGTGATAAGCTGAACTCAACCTCAACTCTGTACCCATTGCCTCCTGAAAGCTCTCCCAAAAATGCGACACGAAAATCTTGTCTCTATCTGACACAATATTCAGGGGCACCCCATGCAATCTGAAAATCTCAGCAATGAACAGCTGAGCATACTGACCCGTGGTATAGTCTGTTCGCACTGACAGAAAATGAGCCACCTTGGTCAAACGGTCCACAATCACCTAGATGGAATCATGACCCCGTTGTGATGTAGGCAACCCTGTAATAAAATCCATGAAAATACTCTCCCACTTCCACGCGGGTATTTCCAATGACTGAAGCAACCCTGACGGTTTCTGATGGTCCACCTTTACCAGCTGGCAGGTAGAACACTTGGACATGAACTCAGCAATGTCCTTTTTCATCCCACTCCACCAGTATTACCGCCTCATATCCTGGTACATTTTATCTCCCCCAGGATGTACTGCGAATCAGGACCCGTGAGACTGGGTCATCACTGCATGACGTAAGTCTACTCCTTCTGGGACCACCAATCTCCCATTAAACCTCAAACCCCCATCAGATTTAACAGAATAGGACTCAACACCCTCGGCTAAAAGTCATACAATCTGCTCCTGGCAAAATGGGTCTGCGGTCTGTGCCTCTATCACCCTCGTGACAATCTCAGGTGTCACTGTCATGACAGATATGAAGGAACGGGCTACTACGTCTAGGTGACCTGACTCTTTCCACTTTGCTTTCCAGATGTCCGCTACATCGTCTACTGGTCTACGGCTCAACGCATCAGCAACTACATTGTCCTTCCTCGGATGGTACTGTATGTCGAACTGATAGTACTTCACGCACTCTAACCACCTGCGCTGACGCATATTCAATTCTCGCTGAGTGAACAGGTACTGCAGAGACTTGTGGTCTATGAAAAAGTGAAATTTCTCTCCCAATAAATAGTGTCTCTAAATCCTCAATGCAAAAATGACTATTGCGAACTCTAAGTCGTGTGTGGGGTAATTCTTCTCGTGCGGCTTAAGCTTGTGGGAGGCAAAAGCTATAGCCTTCTCCTCCTCCTGAAGTACAACCCTAAGCCCCCGTAAAGAAACATCGGTGTAAACCAGGTACTCCACGCCCAGCTTAGGGAAAGCAAGGACCAGTGCTGAAGTAAGCTTGTCTTTCAGCTCGTCGAAAGCCAATTGGCAAGAATCATCCCATACATATGGTACCCCCTTTCGAGTCAGGTTCGTCAATGGACCCGCTATTTTGGAGAACCCCCTAATGAATCTCCTGTAGTATCTGACTAATCCCAAGAAACTACATACTTCCGTCGGTGTCATGGGCTGTCCCCCCTCCCTCACCGCTGACACTTTACTCGGGTCAACTGCTATCCCCTGTTCAGAAACAACATGCCCTAAGAACTGTACTTTCCGTAACCAGAACCCGCACTTCTCATATTTAGCATACAGCTGATGCTCTCGTAGAGTCTGAAGAACCTGCCTTAAGTGCTCGGCATGCTCCTCCTCGGAGTGTGAATATATCAGAATGTCATCTATAAAAATGATGACAAACTGATCCAAGAAATCTCTGAGCACTCGGTTCATCAAGTCTATGAATACGGCTGGAGCATTTGTGAGGCCAAATGGCATCACTCTGAACTCATAGGACCCATATCTCATCAAGAAAGCAGTCTTTGAAACATCCTGCTCCCTAATATGTAGCTGATGGTACCCTGACCTCAGATCTATCTTCGAAAATAAAGTTTCTCCCCTCAGCTGGTCGAACAGATCATCGATTAGAGGAAATGGATACTTGTTCCGTATCGTGACCTTGTTCAGCTCCCGGTAGTCCACACATAGCCTCAGTGAACCGTCTCTCTTTTTTTACAAACAAAACTAGAGAGCCCAAAGGTGAGGTACTCCTGCGAATGAAGTCCTGACCTAACAGCTGCTCCATCTGATCTCGTAACTCTCGTATCTCCGTCGGAGCCATACGATATGGAGCGCGTGCTATAGGTCGAGTATCCGATAATAAATATATGACAAAGTCTATCTCTCGGCTGGGGGGTAGGCCTCGTATCTCCTGAAATACATCGGAATACTCACGAAAAACTGGGATCGAGTCTAAGGGAATCACAACCTCCTTAGAGGTATCCTCCTCTATGTAATACAAATGAGCGGTCGAGCCTCTCTCTGGGCGAGGCATCGCCACTACAAACATCTCTTGCCCCGAAATGGCAAAAATAATACTCCCACCAAAATAATCTATCATGGCTCTGTAAGTTGCGAGCCAATCCATACCGATAATAACGTCGTGCTCATGCATACCTAAGACTAACATGTCTGCTGGTAATACCAAGCTACCAATCTCTACCCCCACTCCCCGACATATAAAGAAAATTAGCGATCCATTTCTCAATGGTGAGTCTACACACGTCACAGTGTTCTCTGCTGTGGCTAATAAACCTAAGGCCTTCGAAAAATGGGTAGCTATAAAACAGTGCGTCGCTCCAGTATCAAATAAAACCCGAACCATAGTACCATGGATAGGAAACATACACTCAATACCTGTGGAGCTGCTGCCTGGTGGACGTTATAGACACGTCCATACTGTAACTGTCCCTGCTGCACTGGAGCGGTTGGAATGGCTGGTACCTGAGCTGGTGCTGGTAGGGAGATTGGAAAAAGTGGCCTCTGTGGATCATTACGGGCACCCTGCTGCTGTGGGGACCTGTCACCCTCTGGAAAATCTTGGCACTTATGGCTATGCTTACCGCACACAAAACATCGACCTTTGAAATTACCTCCCCTCTGACCCTGCTGACCACGACCCTATTGGTCGTTACCGCCCCGCCACTGGCCCTGTTGTCCTTGATGAAAACGCTGTTGGCCCTGCTGCTGACCCTGTTGTTGGCGGTGTTGGCCTTGCTGGCCCTGCTAATTAGGCTGGCCCTGCTGACCCTGCCTATATCCCCCAAATCTGTGCCCGGAATCGCCTTATCGGAACCGCTTGGCAGGGTCCCCTTGATGGGAACTCTACTCATGCTAACGAGTCTACCCCTGAGATCTCGGTGCTCCACTAGTGCCACTACCCCTTGTCCTGCCCTGCTGGCCGGACTCTTCTACCCGCTTGCTTCCCTGTAGATGGAAATGGTGATCCTGGCAGTGTAGTAAAGCATCATTGAGTACATCTGTGAAGGTACTCAGAGACAGATTCCCTATAAGGTGCTGACGGATCCTCCAAGCTAACCCGTCCATAAATAATAGTATCTTCTTGCCCTCAGTGGGTGCCTCATCTGGCACTATAGTGAGAAGTCTTGTGAACTCCTCGTCATACTCAACTGCAGTAGAATTCTCTTGCTTCAAGTTCAGTAACTTTTGCCTCATCTCAGTTAGCACGGTGGTTGGAAAATACTTACGGTCAAACCGCTCCCAGAATGACTGAATCGGGATAGTATCCCTCTCCTCCAAGGTGGTGGTGGACTCCCACCACTGCAAAGCGGCCCCCACTAACTTAAATGAATCCAACAACTATTTCTACACGTCTGTGCACTCATACATACGCAGATGCCTCTGGATATCTTTCTTCCATTGGCTGACGATGATGATATCTGAACTACCCTAGAACTCAGGGGGATGCGCCTTCTGAAAGGCATCCCTAACCCGCTCCCATGCTGATGGAAGCTGTGCAGGTACTGGCGCCACTGCCTAAATCTGGGGTGGAGCCTGCTGTACTACCGCTAACGCGGCATTCACCGCCTGAGAAACAATAGCGGCTACCACATTAGCATTCATCATTCCCTGAGTCGAAGTTACTGGCTGCTCGGCTTGGGCACGCCTATACTTTGGTGCACGTCTCAGAGGCATCTGAAACGTGAAGAAATTGGTTAGTCTACAGTTATTATCAATACTCAAATAGCTGAAGACGTAATCGTAAAAGTAAGAATACAACAATCCTAAAATAGGTCTCTATAACAAAAACGTTAAGCTGAAAGCGAAATAAGCCGTACAGATCCTAAGGACACTAGAACCTGTTGCTCTGATACCACCTGTGACACCCCGCCTAATTAAATACAGGGAGATCACTCCTTTATTAAATTAAAATCAAGGTGAACAGTTGGTTCATTCTTAGCATCACTGTCATAAAAATAATCTTTTCCAATTTAAACACCCTAAATAATTAAGCTAAGTATCAAAACCATTTTTAGACATTACTTTCCAAATTTTATTTTATAAACCAACATTTAAAACTTTACATAATTCACAATTTAAAGAATCACACAACAATTATCCTGTAACTAATAATCCCAAAGAATTAAACATTCAACAAATAAATCCCAATATTAAAACTTAAAGGAAAACATCCTGACAGTAATAAAATCCAAAGTGTAAATACTGGAAATAAATGAATCACAATGTTCAATAAAACAACTGAATAATGGGAAAGGGCGACACATGCCAAACTGGATAAAATAAATGCTAGGAATAAAATCAAGAAATGAGGTCGTCTAAACAAGAGGCCTGTAACTCCCACCTAAGCTGCAGCGCGTTCCTTTCAAAGGATCCTATGCAAGACACCCCTGTGGCTGGGCACCTGTAATATATACATATATATATACAAGAGAGAAAAAAATGGAAACGGGTCAGAGCCCGATTGTAAAAACGATTTAAAATTTGTTTAGTAAGTATTTAAAATGTTTACGGGCCAATGCAACAACATATTAGTGCGGCACTCCCTTGAGAAATTCTCACATCTCTTCTAATGTGCACACCTATCGCACTAACCTTCCCAACGGTTTAACTTATCTTACCTTAGGTTGCACGTAAGATTTAAACTGAAAAATTCAATTGAGTAAGAGGTTAATTTCATGATAACAAAGTTCTCATTTAAACCTTATTTACTAATAAAGTTTCTCAGTATTATTATTATACTTTTCAAACACATGTTCACCAATTGAAATAATGATTCATTTTCTTACTTACCATAAACACAGTAGGTAGTTCCCAAATTCCAGAATTTAATATATATATTAAATACTCACATAATATATATATTCTAACGACACCCCACATAATAATTATGGTGCAGGCATACTCTACTATCCAGTCCCCGTATCACTCGTACTAAGGGAAATACAAGTTCGGAATCACTCTCGAACTGTACTAACATGAACACAAACAATATTGAGGCGAATCATAGATTCCAAGTCTCTAAGAGGTCAGCACATGCCCTCACGTCTCTTAGGACCGTCTGAACTATCGATTTGATAGCCTGTACCAAAGGATTTCTATCTTCTAGGGTACGAGTCAATATCCCCCATAAAGGCTCATCGAGATAAGACTGTCCCTGTGCGGTAACCTCAGGGATAGCAAGTAGCACATGCATGATTTTCGCACGTATATAGTATATGCATAAACACAGTCATATAAATATACTATTATTACCATATCAATTTAGGTATATCTCATCACCCATAATTATGATTTTTATCCTTATTTCTCATTATTTAGTTATCACGTATAACGGTCCGTCTCTTAATTTAATTTGTGGGATTTTCCCAACTTATCAAGTGACACTCGTGAATTTCTATACTCCTAAGTGTAATTTCAGTAGGTACTCGTTTATTTTCCAACGTAACTACCTTACGCGTCTTCCCCTTTAATACATAGTTCCATCATTCCTTCTATGTAAACATCCTCGAAAAATGTATTTCTCGTCCTACATTAAAGGTTTCATATTCTTAATAAGTCCTACTGGTCTTCTTTATCTCTCAAAATATATTAATAAGGATGTCCAAGGATTATTACTCATTTAAATTAAATTCAACTATTTAGAAGGGGAAATTATAAGTCTGCCAGGAGGGGTCGATCGATCTTTGGCAGGAGCTCGATCGATCGATGCGTCGATCGATCGATACTCTTGGTTCGATCGATCGATCAAACAGGTATGACGAATTCTGCAGAAAATCAGTTACGGGTTCTATCATCCAACATCATTCAAATCCAAAATTTTAACTCCCAAACTCTCAGAAATTTATACTACAAACGACCTAAACCCAAATGGACAATATTTAACGTAAAGCATGCGAATTTTCATCAAGATTCATGGATTAAAAGGGCCCAAATTTATACAATTCTCATGAACCCTAAAAATTTCTTTAACTTAATTCAAATCATTCTTTCTCTAGAAATTTTACTTCTAATTCATCATAAATCCGTGGTTAAACCTCTACATATGAAGGGGGTTTCCAGATTATCATTTTTATCACTAAAACATGAAATTTTATAATCTCCAACATGGGTTTTCTTTTATAGAACTCATCCTAATCAACCCTAAACTAACATGAATGAAGCATTAACGAAATTAAGCCAGATAAATACTTTCTTGGGGATTTTTGGTCTCTGATTTGTGCTGAAATCAGTGTGGTTATGATCCTTACGACGTGATCTATCGTTTGGCAGCGACGGCGGCGCAAACGGAGGAGTTTTCGGCCTAGAACTCCTTGGCAAGCTCTCTCCTTCCTTCTCCAATGGATGTCACTTATCTTTTGGCCGTGTTAACCCTAGAAGGCAACCCTAAGCATCTGATATAACCCTTGTATACTCGTTGGTTTAATTACACAAAATTACAAAATGTCCAAAATGCCCTCCCGGGGTACTAATTAAGCCTAAAAACTCCCCGAGACCCAAACTAAACCTTCGGGTACACTTTTCTGACTATCTCGACCTTTCCGGACACTTTGGCGCACTCAAAACGACCATACGAGCAACTTATAATTTATTCACTTTTATTAATCAATATTTAGTCCCGACACGACACATGCTCGTCCCGACTTAAATTTTCAAAATTATCATTTGATTCACTCGTGATATTTCATAGAAACAATATCATATATTACTTTGCTCATTAGTAATATTCAACAAGTTTCCCATACTTACTAACTCACATCGCGTTAGTAATTATTAGAAATAATTAATTTTCGTATTTATATTAAATTAATAACTCACATTAATTTTAATAAATCCCCAAATTTAGAAAGCATTAAAAATACGGGGTATTACAAAATATCCCCCCAAAGGCTCCTTAAGATAAGGCCTTCTTTTCCATAACCTCCCGCGATAGCAAGTATCTAGGTATGTCATACATATAATCAATATAAATTAGATATTCACACAACCTATAACTTTAGTTCACATGCTTCATACGTAGAATATTTTTATCGTGAATATTCTACGTAATAATAATTCTTAACTAACTTCATTAACGATCGTTCCCGAGTATTTCTCGTCACTCGAAGGATATCTCTAAGTTTACACATCATAACTGTAGGTAAGTTCTCTATATCCTAGTGGTAGTAGTCATCATTTCTCTCGAACCTCTGAGTCTCGAATTACTCTCTAAAGTAAGTGTTTTTCTTCGATTAATACCGACTAAGCTTAATCCCTATTTTCCCCATCTTAGGTCCAAACCTAAACCCAATCTTGGCCTACAGTTTTATTAATCTAATTCTCATTATACTTCATCATAAATCTTGAAATTTTATGATTACAAAAGTTCTACAGGTTTTGCAGAAAATTACAGCAGATCGGACCGATCCGGTTCTCGGCAAAAACGAACCGATCTGACTGAAAAACAAACTGATCCGACTAATGGAAAAACTGTTCTTCCCCTAAATACGTTTTCCCTCCATTTTCATTCTCAAATCCTCTATAAAGTTTTCCTAATGACCAATACAACTATACTAATTGATAACCCGACATGTTTATTCAGATTCTAACATCCTAGCACCATTAATTCATCATTAATCATGAGTTATGTATGAAATCTCCAATTTAATCTATTTGAACCCTAGTTCTTTCAATTTCCCATTTAAGAACAAGTATATCTCAGATTCGTTCATCAATCAGTATATGGTTTTGTGGGTTTGTTCCCTCTACATGCATAAATGAATCAACCTATGTTAATTTCAATATCATATTAAGAATTTACGTCTCCTAATTTCCTCAAAATTCATATATAAACATGGGTTCTCTTATCCTATGCTAACATGAACATAAATAGTGCTAAAAGAAAGAAAGTAATAAACACTTGCCTTGATTTCCATGGTCTGATCCACTGGTGTAAGAGGTAATGGTGTGTTCCTTATTCTCCGATATACATAGTGGTGGTCCTAATGTTGCAAGGTAGTGGTTCTAGGCCTTAGTTCCTTGGGTTTGTTTCTCCCTCACCCTCTGTGTCTCTCCCTTGAAACTTGTGAATAAAAATCTTAATTAGACTCACGTAGCAGATATATTCTATCTCTAATTTTCGTGCATATTAATTACCCAAAAATTGAAATTATCAAAACGACCTCTTGGGATGTCGGTTTGGCCTAAAACTATCGCGAGACCCAAACTAAACTCCCGAGTAGAATTTTCTGACTATCACGACCTTCCAGACACGTTGGGACATTCGAAATGACTATCTGAAATACTTATAATTAATTTACTTCCTAATTCCTTTAAATTAGTCCTGACATGACTCACACGCGCATCCCGACTTAATTTTTCAGTAACTGTCATATTTTTCCACTCGTGGCCATTTTACTAATTTTATAATCATATATTACTTTATTCGCTCCGTAATATTCAACATGATACACAACAATATATACTAACCCTTAACTCGCTAGTTAATATTGATTTTAATTCGGATTAATTCTTAGTTAATTCCCACATTAAATTCAATTAATCCTATATTTAAAAAGTCATAAAAAATAAGGGGTGTTACAAAATAGTCCGTTCAGTAAAAACATGTGGAGTTGCAGAAGGAGAAATATGAAGCAACTCAGTCAGAATTGCCCGGGGAGAACAAGAAAAATCGGGCATTGCCCCCCCAACACTGAATCTAACCCCAAACATTCTTAAGAATTCCTTGTAGGTAGGAGAAATCTCTCCCAAGCCGAAACAGAAGACTTGGTCCTCAGGGTACCAAAGTTGTACCGCCATCGCTATCATATTCTAGTCAATAGCTTCAATAAATCCATCACTAGTACAGTCTTTTCGACACACCGGAATCGACACAATCGAACAAAAGCCATGAGCTCCACTTTACATTAAGCTGTATATCTCTCATCCATATACCAACCAAGCCTCTGAAGCCTTCCCCTATCCAAAAATTTCCATAAAAGAATTTTTTAAAATAAATACTTTCAATGGGAAGCTCCTTTTCAATCAAGCCCCCGAGGCCATCTTCTACTCAAATATGCTAAAAACTTATTCAAACATTCCAAAAAATAATTTCTCCTTCTTTTTCCCATAATAAATCCTCATCAGCAAACTAAATTTCATATACAAGAAGCCATTAAAATAAGACAATCAAATAAAAAGAAGCTCATTTTTTCCTTCTCGAGTCTCTCTTTTAATGTACAAAGTCCCTAAATCAAGCATACAACATGGTCAGCGCTAAGATTTTCCAGTCAACAACAAGGGAAAAAAATAAGAAATGGAGTCACCTCATCCATTAGCCTCGACAACCCGGACACCAGCTCATGTGCCAGCAACCTCCTTATCTACAAGTACATGCCTGTAGTCCCTGTGACCCCTGAAGGAAGACTTCAAGAGAATAATGTAACCCACATTCCAAACAAAGGGTTAGTAACAACCAAAGGATTCTATCGCCCTAATCCTGCCTATTATCAACCATTTTCAAAGTTTGAACAAAAAATGCCAAAAAATTCTAAAAAAATCGAGAAGTTGCTCGAAAAATTCCTAAAAATCCCTGAAAAATATAGAATATCATTTTCCCTAAAGAAACCCATTTTAGGGGCACTAAGACTATTACAAAATCTTAAGGTCCCTAGAAGGATTAATCTTATACTCATATCCTCAGCATACTACCAATAATGAGCTCGAATCCAAGTTAATTATAATTCCTTAGCAAGAATCATTAAAATTAAAAATCCCCAAGTAGAGTTTTAAGACAACACTATCCTTAGTAAAATCGCATGTACACTTGCACCACCTAAGGTAACTTAAATTCCCCACGAGAGATATTTCGTACACTACCACTTAAAGTCCTCAAAATTGATCAGGACCCTTAGAATTTGTTGTCACAACTTAAGGTCCTCATAATTGACTTTCACTCTTAAAATTGGTCGTCACAACTTAAGGTCCTTAGAATTAATCCCGACCCTCAGAATTGGTCTTCAAAACTTCACTTTGAGTTGACCGCGACCCTCAGAATTGGTCGCCATAACTTAAGGTCCTCAGAATTGACCCCGACCTGCATAATTGGCCGTTATAACTTTAGGTCCTCAAAATTGATCTCAACCCTCAGAATTAGTCGTCATGACTTAAGTTCCTTAGAATTGACCTCGGCCCGTAGAATTGGTCATTATAACTTTTGGTCCTTAGAATTGACCTCGGCCCGTAGAATTGGTTATCACAACTTACAGTTCTTAGAATTAACCTCATCTTGAAGACATGGTTCCTACAACTTAAGGTCCTCATAATTGACCTCGAGCCACATAATTAATCACTATAACTTTAGGTCTTCAGAATTGAGCTACTGAATCAGTCACGCCCAATATGAATTTAGGTTCTCAGAATAAACCTTGACCCACTGAATTGGTTTCCCTAGACCCTTAGAACCAATATCAACACATCTTCGACTCGTAAAATCAGTCATCCTCGTCTCCCTAGGTCCTCAAAATTGGTCTCGACTCGCTAAATTGGTCTCCCTAGCCTCTTAGAACCAATCTCTACACATATTCAACCCGTAAAATTAGTCATCCTTATCTCCCTAGGTCCTCAAAATTAACCTTAACCCAGCAAATTGGACACCTTTCATCTCCTTAGGTCCTCAGAATAGACCTTGACCCTTTGCATCGATCAACCTCATACTTTAGGTCCATATAATTGACCTAAAAACCTCTTTCCCAATGTCGATGCAATATCTATCATTCTATGTACTTCACTTGTTCCAAGCTCCCTCGTCGAGGGCATCACTGTATACACCTTATTCTAGGACCCCCTAAGAACCTCGTTAGGTCACTAGCACTAACTCATTCCTCGTAAACCCTAGGTCATACCTCAAGTACCGATCTAGAGGCCATGGGGCACTCCCAATCCCCGTTTAAATTTGATTAGCTTTCTCGCCTGAGTGAAATTTTGATGAAAATTCAAAGGGATCTGAATAAACTTTCCAATGGTCCACCACTATGCACGAATCGGCCTTATGGTTTAGATGAATGGTTCATTTTATCCCAAATATTAACTGGGAGGCCACCAGACACTTTCGAGCTCGGTTTGACTCCGGTTAACTCTCTCATTTGAGTAGAATCTTAATGATTATTAGAAGGGCTCTGAATCCCCATTTCAACGATCAACACTATGCACTAATTGGCATTATGCTTTAGGAAAATGGTTTGTTTTACCCTTATAACTGATTTGGAGGACACCGAGCGCTCCCGGTCCCCGCTTGACCTGGTAAACTCTTCAGCTTGAATGAAGCTGAATGTATCTTCGAAGGTCACTGAATACCCTTTCCAATGATCCATATCGTTTGTAAATTAACCTTATAATATGAACGAATGACCCATTTTACTCCTAAGGTTCACTGAGTAATATTGGTCCTCGTTTAACCTAGGTCAACTATCCAAACCAAATGAAGCTAAATAAAGTCTTGAAGAGAACTGAATACCATTTCCAACGGTCCATCCCATGTAAAAATAAGTCTTACGATTCGAAAGAACGTTCCATTTTCCTTTGGGAATTTCCTATCTAGTGAGATACGGGCGCTTTTGAGCCCTAGTTGACCTTAATTAACTATTGAACCCGGGATTGGCTTATGGATTTGAACTCCTTTCTAATGGCCTAGCTCGTGCGTGATTCTAAATTATAATTTGCATTTTACAAATATTTTTCCAAAAAATTTGCCTTAAAATATTGAATGGCATCTCCAGGACCCCGCCTATTATCAATGTATCTCGGGTTCTATACCAGTAGGCATGTAAGAACCGAGAATTTCTTAACCCTAATTTACTACCGACTTAGACCTTCATAAGTTGTGTAAAATTAAAATTCTTCTAAAGAGGAAAGAAGCTATGTTTAAAAACCTACAACTTTATTATATTAACCTAGATCCCATGATGTTTTAATAAATTACAAAAGAGCCCCTGAAATTTTCAACGTAAGAGAACTTGAGATACATTTAACCCCTAAACCCCAAATTCTCATAAAATCAATCCTTTAAGCCTTAATTAATATAAAATTATAGTTTCAAAGCTTTTTAAATTTCCCAAAATACCCCTATACTTTACAAAAAGTTTACTTTTAGGGTTATAAAAGTAAATATACAAATTATGAAGGACTAAATTCAAAACCTTCTTGAATTATACTTCAACCACTATCCACATGCTACCCCACATCATCATAAGAAGTTAAAATCCCATGAAAACCCCCATGAACCCATGTGCACCCCATTTACCTATAACTAAAATCCACCTCCCTTTATCTCCAATCAAATCCTCCCATGAAATATATAAATACCCCTCGACCCAAGTAGTAAAGACTGACCCTATAGTTTTGTTTCAAATCCCAAAATTTCTCCCAATTTAGGTATCTTATCATTTTATGTTTTATTTCCAATTCTAGTAGTTTTACGCATAGTTAATATAGTTAGAACAATCATAATATGCAAGCTTTTATGTGTAGAATGACCTAGGATAGTAAAAATTAGTAGGATCACCATTAAAGCTTGATCTTTAATAATGAAACTCGATATATATTTCCTTAAACTTTGATTTGAAGACATATATAACTTCATTATGACATAAGGATCTCGAGTGGCATGGTTAAAACCCACGAATGTTCATGTAGAGATCAAATTGATCAAAAGTGTATTTTGAACTCAAAAACTGGAAAATTCAAAATTCTCCACGTACAATCCATCTTAATTATTAAAATCAAAACCACACTACTCCCACATATAGAAGAAACCAAACCTAATTCATAAGATACCTTGCCATACTCTAGAAATCCATGAAGACTAGGTCAAATTTTTGAAAAAACCACAGTGTTGGAACTTGATTTATCTAGATATCAATCCATAAAACTTATGTATTTGGGTTTCTCATGAAAATTTAGGTTAAGTTTATTAGGTAATCATTTCAAATGGTATAGAAATGAAGGATAAATCCTCGGTAAAAAGCTGAAACCCTTAAACGTAAAAATCGAGAGGTTGAAGATGAAGACTTTTTTTCAAAAACCTTGATCACGCGCGTGAGGGCACGTAGCCAATCAGAAGATTCTGTTTTTTTTCCTCAAATTTTTTATTAAATTCTTTTGATCAAAATGGTATAAGGTAAGACCATGTTTGGATATTCCTAGCTCAAGTTATGCAAAAGCAAGGTTTTTACTTAAAGAAACCTTTTTAAAATTCCAAATTGACCCCTATAAACTTTTCCAATTCATGAGTTTGATCCCCAAACTTTGTCCATACACACATCAAACTATTTTAAGATAAAAACTCTCATGAACCAAAGTTCAATAATGAGCTTAAGTTCAGTATTTTAAAGTCCCTAGATAATTATAAATAAGGCCCCGAAACTTTAAAAAAGACAATTTTAATATAAAACTGAATGATTAAACGCTAAATAATTATATACCACACATTGTATAACAGAAGATCAAGCCCCAGTTCGTTCAAATACCCCAGTGTGATAGTATGCCAACCAAGTACCAAGTAATTAGGGTTTTCCTACCTTTTTCGTATTATACTTTGCGTATCTAAAATACTACTATTGATATCACTATGTGATAGCCCCATCTACTCTTAATGTGTGCATGTTATTATACTTCCATACTACATATTTTGTTAACCATCATCACTTTTGAATTTATCACTTGTATTTAAACTTAAGGATCAATTTTAACCCTTTTCATCTAATAACTGATATCATGTACCTTATTTGTTCAGTTCACCCTAGCACTTTGTGCCATTTTTACTATAAGCATCAGTATAAACTAGGAAGTAGACTGGCGTGTTATCCCACGAAAATTTCTAGTTGGCATACTAGTCTTAGATGATGGAGAGCCATGATTATTGCCACATATATATGAGTGCCACTTTAATTGTGTGCATAGCAGGTTACTTTTTTCCAAAAGTTTTGGGTTGACTAATTATTATTATGAGTTAACTGATGTCTTAACTACTTCTATACCCTTTAGTGAACTAGTAAGAATGGAATTATTTGTTCAAAACTTTTTGACTTTGTTTACATGATCATAAATAAACTGCTAATATTTCTTAAACGTACTAATCAATATGTAATTGTGAGTTCCAACATTTTAATGTTCTTATAACCCGATAAGCATGGAATTATCAACTTATTATTGTCGACATTTTAAACACTTATTCTATACACACGTCAACTCTCATTTATACCTATATCATTGTTATATTACAAGTAAAACCTTCTTAGCATACTTGTGTTAATTTTCTTCCTTCTCCAGATGCGCAATATAGTATCTCTTCCCTACTGGAGATAGAAACCGATCACCTGTTTGCGTATGTGACCGTGTGGGCTGAGATTAAACTAGATGGGAGCAAGGAGTAACGGTTTTTAATTTTTTATATTATCGTGTGTACTAAAAACGTGTAACTAACCCCTGTGGTGGTTTAGCCCTGCGTAAACATATCAATAATGAATAAAGTTATGTTATTTTACCT
The DNA here is from genome assembly GCA_949130495.1 of Sambucus nigra. NCBI lineage: Eukaryota > Viridiplantae > Streptophyta > Magnoliopsida > Dipsacales > Adoxaceae > Sambucus > Sambucus nigra. Next base: position 154,371,452 of record OX422217.1, on the reverse strand, counting down.
TAGATTTAATTCATCGCTTTATGTGTACTTCTTGTTCATTCATACCAAAAAGCAGGGTGTGACAAGTTAGGTCCAGAACCCTACCAATCGGCACCCCCTTGGCCCTATAAATAGAGTTCATTACCTCACTTTAAAGGACACACCTTAGAATACCTGAACATCCCTCGCAGCAATTCAGAGAATATTCTCTCAAATTCAGAGTTGTTTTCCTCTTAAAAAGCCTATTTTCCACATTCCCTCCATTATTTTCATACTCATTTTAGACAATTCTCACCTATATCCTCACACCACCATCATCTGGTCGTGAGATCAGCGCATCTATAATCAAGATCCACTTCAAGTCTTCATAAGGAGGTCCAATTCTCCACCCCTGTCTTTAATTTTTCTTATTTTTGCATTAGTCATTTTATTTTAACTTTAGTATTTTATTTCATTACATCATACACCTTAATTCAAAACCTTTACTATTAGTATTTGCATATACTTTATTTTCATAAGAAAAAATCCAAAAATAAGAAAAAGAGGGCTTACATGTAAATTCCAAACGAGGAATTCTCATCACATTTTCTCACACTAAGACACTTTTTTCTACATATAAACGTATAAGAAAAGTCACCGGTTGGATTTATGGGTTAGACCCCACCTCATATTATCGAACTATATGGACTTTGATGCTCCCTCAGGCTATGTAGGCATCTTGGGTAAATCCCTAGACTCGAGTCCTCCCATATACGTTTGTTACCTTGTTCTTATTATATATTTTTAATATATTTTATATGCTTGCCTACTTGCATCTTGTCGGATAAATGCATCAGTTCTTCTATAAAGACTTATGAATGGGCAAACACTTACCTTATACTTTGAATTACTATTTTGGGAACACTCCTAAGGATGACTTCTCTGCACCTTTGTCCACGATGCTACTTGAGCAATTCCATTGCCCATTTATATTATGCACATAAGAACACACACCACAGAGTTTAATAGGAAAATATTAACACATGCTCATAAGAAATTGAAAGAGAGGGATGGGTGCCTAACACCATCCCATTTCGTAACTTAGTCCCTAGACCCTTTAATTACTTTGTTTCGCAAGCATCAATATTTTCCTTGATGTCATTCTCTTGAGGAGGCAACATTTCTTTAGCATTTTGTGAAAAATAGGCTGACGACTCTATTTCTTCATATCACCCCACATCGACGACGTTCGAGCGCCCCGAGAAAGGATGTAATCCCGTGCGCACGCCAGAAGGGAAGGAAAGGGGGAAAGGAGAGGATCCTCCTCGAGAGACCCCCCGACCCCGACCTAGGGTTATCGTTAAGACAAATAATTAGTTAAAAATTTATTATAAAGAATTAATAGAGTGAGCATTTTAAGTATACATCATTGGTATCAAGCTATCAACTCAACAACCATTAACCCAATAATCCAATACAAGATTATTCCGTACTCCTTTTAAATCATTTACTTGATTGATTTCGAAGAACATGAGTTTTCATATACAATTCTACATCAAGGATGTCATATAATTGGCTATAATTTAATTTTTTGAATATCAATATAATAACCAATATATGTTGATTTCAAAAGAATGTGAATTCGCATAAATTGAACAATCAATAGCATTTTTTTAATATCAATACAGTAACCGATATATACAAATCATATTCGATAATGTACTAATTAATTACATGAATTCACACACTGAACACACACACATATAGAACATACACACACATATAGTGAAAACACACACACATGTTGAACACACACACACACACTAAACATAATTTAATTTTTTGGGAAAATAAAAGGAGTACCTTGTGGATAGAGAGAATTCGATGGAAAATTAAGAGAGAGAATTCACACACACACACACACACACACATATATATATATATATATATATATATATATATATATATATATATATATATATATATATATATATAGAGAGAGAGAGAGAGAGAGAGAGAGAGAGAGAGAGAGAGAGAGAGAGAGAGAGAGAAAGATGTTTTTTAACCAAGGGTGAAATAAAATACAGGGTTCTGATTTCATTTATACGTTAAATGGGGTCATAGTCCACACCTATGACCCTTTGTGTGGACCTTTAATGAATTAAACCTTGCCACGGTTTTTGACCATGACCCCATAGGTGACCAATAGTAATCTCGAGAGTTGGTCATGGTTGAATATCGTGACCATCCTAACATTACCATTTTAAAATAGGTCTGGGGGTCAAGGTTCCAGGTCGTGACCAACATTCACTGGTAGTTGTCAATGGTGGGTCACGATACTGGACCGTTACCAAATGTTTGATCAAAATGGAGGGAATATTGATGCCAAAATATCTTGGTTACTATATGTGGTGACTTGTGGGTCGCAGGTATTGATCGTGACCAATAGTGTGACCAAAATCACGGGACACTTGGCGCTATCATGGGTCACAGGTGAGTCACGATTGTGAACCATAACCAATTTGGTTATAGTTTCGAACCTTGACCAACCCCTTAATAAGGTCACCCTAAACCCTGGCCATATATATGCTCACTATCAATAGCTAAGGGTCACGATTCTGTACCATGACAGAATGGTCACGATAAAAAGTCGTGACCCATTTATTGTGACAATTTTCAAATTTTGATGTAGTGGTTGCTAATGTTTTCACATTTTGTATACTTCTATTCTTTTGAAAAAAAATTAGTTGCAAAAAGAAGGCCTTTTAGGTTGCCTTTTTTGGGTCCTTAAACCTTAGTCAATTTAAGCAGAATAAAGGATGAAGGTCTTGGAAATTCCTTTAGTTCTTTTGGGTCTATAGGCATTTGACTATTGGTTCAAGCCGAGGATAAATTCCTTGAAACTCTTACTACGTCATTTCTCTTGGACCTCATGACATTTGATTAGAGCCAAGGATGTAATCCTTACAACTCATTTTCGGTCTGTAGACCTTAGATTGAAACGAGAGCTAAGGATTGGAGCCTTGTAACTCATAGTTAATACTTTAGTGAGACATCATAGGTAATTAATTTTTTTTTCATTTCATATCAACAGTACTCATTGGATTTATTTCTTGCGATGATCTATATTCTAAAGTTGTGGAATTTCATATCCCTTTATGTTCTTAAGGTAATAACACCACGACCTCACTATTTTGACTAGTATATAAGGGACCTCCCACTTGGGGCTTAGATTTCCCTTGCTTAGATTTCTTGTTACAATGGTAACCTATCTCAAGACCATATATCCAACCTTTAACTGTCTATGGATTATTTTCTTGTTGAAGCAAATGTCATTGTTTACTTATAAGCACTCAATATGATTAGTGAAGTTTCTCATCTCTATTTTAGCTCATCAAAGGACCTTTTGAGACCCTTTTCATTAGCCTCTAATTTAAACTGAGTCACCCTTTGCATTGGTATCTCGACCTCAATCAAAATAACCACTTTAGTGCCAAAGGTCAAGGAGAATGCAATTTCCCTAGTTGGACCCCTTACCGTGGTTCTATTGGACAATAGGATACTTGAAATTCCTTATCCCACAAACCCTTAGATTTTTCTAAACTTTTATTCAGGATGTGGAAGATAGTTCGATCATTAACATTGACTTGGCCATTAATATGAGGATGTCATAGATATGAGGAGTGGTTTCTTATACCATAGTTCGAGAAAAACTCTTTAAAGGGAGGTTTGTCAAATTTTTTCCCACTGTCAAAGATGATGGTTCTTAGGAATCCAAACTCCAGATGATGTTTCGATAGATCAATTTGGTGGTTTTCTTCTTAGTGATAGTGCTTAAGGGCTGAGCCTCAGCCCACTTTCTGTATTAATCAATTTCCACAATGCATAATTTATTTTGGCCTTCGCTGAGAGGCAGGGGTCCAAATAAATCCACCCCATTGAGCAAAGGGACATGGAATTAACATTAGGGACATTATGTGCTCTAGTTGCTTCAAAATGAAAGAGAAACTATAACACTCATAACAACATTGAACTGGGTCCTTGGATTTTTCCCTAATGTAGTCCAGATGTAACCTTGCCTAAAGACTATATATACTAAAGTCTTGGGGACTGTGTGAACCATGGAAACCTTTATGGAGTTATCTAAGGATGTAACTCGCTTCTGATAGACTTAGGAACCACACATAACCCCATTTTTAGATAATATTTAGAGGCTAAGGTCTTCAGTCATCACGCTTGAAGCTTTTCCTTACACAAGACTCCATCTCTGAGGTATGACTTGATGGACATCATCCACTCTAAGCTTTGGTCGACCTCTGCAGTGTTGATTTGGAGATGGGTGATGTTTTTATTTCCTAAGGTGATAATTAAGACTTTCGAATCTCCCTCAAATGAAGAGTCCACCATTGCAAGATGGTCAGCCTCAAAGTTTTCTTCTTAGGGAGCTCTTCTAATATTGACCTTAGGGATACTCTAGATGAGGTTCTTTGCAATCGCAACCTTCCATTATCTCACATTTGGCTTCATGGAACTCTATTACTTGGTTGACCACTAGTTGAGAGCCACTAAGGCATTATACTCAACGTAGTTATTTGAGGCTTTGAGTTAAAAACTGAGGGAAAGAGAAATTATACCTCCTTTTGGGATAACTAAATGAAGTCCAACCCCAATGCCTGAGTTATTAGAGGAACTATCCACGTTTAAGACCCACACTGGGGAGCTGGGGTCTAATTTTTGTTCTCGATCTCTCGGGATTTAATTCCACTTCTTCCCAGTTACTGAACTCCATAATGAAGTAAAATAATGTATCGTCTTTAATGGCACTCTATAGTTGGTACTTGATGTAAAATTCACCTAACTCCATAAACCACTCGACAAGCCTTCCAAAGGTATTAAGATTTTGGAGAATCTATTAGGGGGTGATCAGTTATGACCATGATGGTGTGTGATTGGAAATAATGCCTCAAACACCTGATTGAGGTGATGAGATAAATGCAGGCTTTTCTATCCTTGGGTATTTTATTTTAGCCCCTTGCAAACCTCGACAGCCATAATACACTTGGTACTAGATCTTAAATTCAGGCTGAGCTGATAGTGGTTCAAAAATCAACAAGATACAAATATAAGTCCTCTGTAGTGATGGTTTGATATATTAATGGTGGAGATCCCAAGTGCTTATTCATATTTTGGAAGGATTATTCACTTTGTAGTCCATTGGAAGGCCTTCTTCTGTATTTTGAAGAAAGGAAAACACTTATAAGTGGCCTTGGGGACAAATTGATTGAGCGCATAAACTCTTCCAATAAGGATCTGGATTTCTTTGACGGTTCTTGGGACTCCATATCCAATAGAGATTAAATATTCTTCAAGTTGGCCTCTATGGCACTCCTTATGGACATAAAGGCCAAAAGATTTCCTCCAACTGCCCAAAAAATGCATTTCTTTGGGTTGAATCTCATCTGGTTCCTTATAGGGATGACAAAGGTCTCCTTGAGATTCTGTTTGTGGTTACGAACTTCCATACTCTTGATGAGCAGATCATTAACATATACCTCCATGGATTTTCCAATAAGGTTCGTAAAAATGGTGTTCACCACTCTTTGGTAAGTTTCACCTGCATTATTTAGTCCAAAAGGCCTGCATTTATAGCAGTAGGTACCTTTGTCCATGATAAAAGAGGCCTTACCTTCATCAGCGAGAACCATTCTAATCTGATTATACTCGAATTATGCATCCATCGAGGAGAATTGTTCATAACCATAAGTTAAGTCAACCAAAGTATCGATGTAGGGAAAAGGGTAGAGATATTTAAGTATGCCTTGTTGAGGCCAGTGAAATCAATATGCATCCTCCTTTTTTTATTGTCTATAAGCACTAGTACCACGTTGGAAAGCCATTTGGGTAATTCACTTGTCTGATGAAGTTGGTTGCAAATAGTTGGTTAGCCTCTTCAATAGCAATGATGCTCCTTTAAGAATAAGAAAACCTCTTCTTTCGGCGGACATGCGTGTGGTTTGGGTCATCATTAAGGTGGTGGATCATGACTTTAGGGTTTGCCCCGATCATGTTTTAATAACTTTAGGCAAATATATATTTGTTTTATTTTAGGAACTTGATGAGATCCTTTCTAAGGAAGAAGCTTAGACTAACCCCAATCAGTACCACCATGGTAGGATCTTTCATATCAATGCAAATCGTGTCTAGAGACTCAACCGTCTTCTCGATCTATTATTTTTTTTATCTCATGGACCCAAGGTTTCCATATTCATCAGATATATGCTTAGGCTCTCTAGTGGGAGGTCAGTTATCTCAAGTGGAGAAGGTAATACCTCTACTAGGGCTACAACACTTTTTGTGAACTTTTTAGGAACTCGAGCGAGCCTTAGGAGATCTCAAGTGACATCTTCTTCTCTTTCATGGAAGTGTTATAACACTCCCTTGATTAATTTTGATCCTCAAATAGTTTTACAACACCCGTGGTGGTCGGGAACCTCATTACTAATCTTTGCATTAACATGAGACATCATCTAAATCATTGAGAGAATAAGGTTTTTTACATGTTGAACCCGATGAAAGGTGTGGTGATTTATCGCATGTTCTTTATGAAGAGGACCATATCTGTGAAGTCATATAACAAGATATTAACTGATCTCCTAGTATCAACCAATACCCTCTTTATGTTGACATTACCCATGATCACTCTGATAACCAAGAGTTCATCATGAGGGAGAAATACCTTCCTGAGGTCTGTGTCCGGAAAGACCATCATAGGAACTCCCTTTTGGGAAATACCATCATAAAAACTCTCTCAAGAAAGTTAGTCTCTTGATGAAATATCTCATCATTTCTTCTGAGGTAAGTCCTAAGGTGAAGGCTTTCACAAAATAGTATCTCTTATATCATCAACTCGGAGAGCCTCTTGGTTGAATATCTTGGTGTACTTTCTGAGAGCTTCATCGATCTTCTATCTGAAATGGAGGATAGAGGTAATGGGCTCACTCATCTTCTAGGACCCTATAAAATGGTTGATAAAGGATCTTGGTAACTCAGTGAACCTTCCAATGGTCCTTAGTTTGAGCTTTGAAAAATTAGTGCCTTGAATTTCCTCTCAGAGTAGTGGGAAATGCTCTTCATAAGATCTTATTCGGGGTGTGTTGAAGGAGCATGAGTGACTTATAAGTCTCCATATGGTCTATAGGGTCTTTAAACCCATCAACGGTTCAATATGAAGCATTTTCCATAAAAGGCGGAGGAGTGTGGTGCTGAATTTCATTACAGAGTAGAGACAAAATCTTTTGGAGAGCTAATTATATTGTATTGGGAGTTTGCATATTATACTGGTTGAGGAAATTTCCCAACCGATCTTTTATCTTCTTGATCTCATTATCCCAAGGCCTGGGCACCCTAGAACCACCATGGGATTGATCTCCTGGGAGTGAAAACCTATCCCTGATGGGGATAAGGTCCATTGACCATTATGAAGCTTTATCTACATCCTCTTGATTATTTTCTCCTTAAGGGCTCATTGTTTTCTCCAATTCCGCTATGTACAAATTCTCCTGATTCCTCCACTACATCTTATAAAGTAATCCTTCTAAGAATATCAACCAGTTTATTCTGAAGCTATTTTTTTCAAGTTTCCATCTCTTTGAAGGAGAGAGCCAATTTGGTGTTGGTTGTCATCCCACCAAAATAAATATTTGTTTATGAAACAAATGGAACTTTTCGTTCCCACATACATGATCAAACTAGTGGGTGTTAAAATTATTTTAGATCTCAAACCCAATAGGTGCTCACCATAAGACATCAGACATGTTAGAGGGAGGTATGTAAAAGTGAGGGACAAGTATATAAAGTGGTTCAAGCCTCAACTGAGGTCCTATGTCCATTGTCAAAGCGTGTTTCGCTGTATATTAGATCATAAAATGGTAATTACAATCTTGGAGACCTCTTGAACTTTGGTCAAGAATCTCTGAAGTCCCCATGGTCTTTGTTACCAATACAAAGTACCTTAGGAAGTGATTGATGGACATATATAAGGTTTCCTAAGTCTTAGTTTATGACTCGACAGGGTATGCAAGAAGTAAAATAGTCGAAAATGATATAGGATATGCTTATTTGCTAAGAACAATGGGTTGAAAGCATGTAGTAAAATGAATAAACACTTGTATTAGTTTTTTTCCTTTGTTCAACTTGTGTATGATGATTTGAACATGTATCAGATCCATTAGCTTGCCCTTAATCGTTCATAAACCTCTCGTATATATGAATTCTTTAAGAGAGAGAGAGAGAGAGAGAGAGAGAGTATGAGTGGACTGTAATAGTATGGTTGGGGATTCTTTTGAAGTTTGACGACTATAGTAGCAATGTGTAGTGTGGGAGAAAGGATTGCAGGTGGTGTAAGGTAGTTGATAGATGCATTTAATGCGGATGTTAGTATTAATACAAGTGGAGATGAGTGGTGGGGTTGGTGGAACAGTGTTGTCCTTTTCATATGCCTTCCAGACAAACTGCAGGATCTTAGCTTGACGTCTGGGAGGCCTATAATTGTTAAAAGTCCCTAGTTAGGTGGTCCTGAGGTACATTTCAATAACATCCTCCAACAAAAGTGGTTATATTAACTTTGGTGTCCGTTTTTTTAAATATGAGGTTCACTATACTCGTCAAAGATGGTGGGATGCTAGTGCTAAGGTCTCTGAGCTTAGTTATAGAGATGTGCTTGAACGATTGAGTATGTTTGAGGAGTAATTAAGAGGCATAGTCGTAAGTCACTAACGTGGTCATTTCTTGAAGATGGTGGTGGCCCTGAGAGCTATACTACACCGTAAATGCTAATACGACACAATTTAAAACTATGCCAAAAAATGACTCATATTTGAATGTCATTAGCCCGCATTTTACAGTGGCCCCTTTTAGTTGATTAATTGTAATGTGACATGTGTGCAAATAAAAGTTCAATATGAATTGTGGTCTATCAGAGGTTGACCTTTTCTCTTGCTTATGGGAAATTGAAAGGGCTGAGAAGCCTCATAATCCCAAACACTACACCAAAGCTGCTAACTTGTCACGGACAACTTGTCACGGTCTTTGACCATGACAAGTTTGGGGATGACAAATGTCCATGATAAGTGTGTGTGCGTATGTGTAGGTGTGTGGGGATGGGGGCAGTGTGTGTGTGTGAATGTGTGTAGGTGTGTGTGAGGGGGGGAGGGGGTAGGGTGTGGGGTGGTGGTGTTAATTGGGTATTTTAGGACTTGAAATTAGTTGGACATTATAAATATTGATTGGGTATGTTTAGTTTAGGGCTTGCAATTGACTAGTATTGTTATTTGTTAATGTTAATTGGGTAGTGTTAGTTGGGATTGAAATTAATACGTATTGTTAATTAAATCTTATTGTTTAGAGAATGAAGTTAATTTGACATTATAAATATTGTTTGTATATTGTTATTGAGGTTTGAAATTTTTAATGTTGATTGGGTGTTTTTATTTAGGGCTTGAAGATAATTAGTCATATGTATAATTATTAATGTTGATCACAAGGGACTTTAGTGTCTAAACATTTTTTTTTTTTTGGGGGGGGGGGGGGGGAATGTGTGTGTGTGTGTGTGTGTGTGTGTGTGTGTGTGTGTGTGTGACTTTAGTGTCTAAACAATATTTATGCCATGCAATAATATTATAAATGACCGGGAACATTTGAAATATATTTAGTGTCCATTATTTTTTTATTTCTCTCTTTCCTTTGCGTATGTGTGTGTGTGTTCCACATGTGTGCATGGGTGGGGTAGTGTGTTGTGTGTGTGTGTGTGGGTCGGTGGGTAGGGCTGTGTGTGTGTGTGTCTATGTATGTGTAGTGTGCTGCGTGTGTGGGGGGGGGGGGGGGGGGGATTGAATAAGTAGTACCCTCAATTATTTTCCTTTATGAAATATATTATATAGTTGGATTATATATTATTGGCTTATTGTTTTGTGTTTGTTATTGGTTTATGTTGGACATATGAAGTTAGAAGTGGAATTTGGTTGTTTAATTTTCTTAATCTATAATTTAATTCACACTTATAAATCATTAACTAATGATTAGGTTGTTGAAATTTAATAATTGTGTAGTTGGACTAGAAGGAGTACGAGATAAATATTGTTGGCTTATTGGTTTGTGTTTGTTATTGGTTTATGTTGGACATATGAAGTTGAAGTGGAATTTTGTTGTTTAATTTTCTTAATCTATAATTTAATTCACACTAATAAATCATTAACTAATACTTTATATTAAATAACAACTGTGCCAACAAAAATTACCAAGCATACAAGAATAGGTATTTATATTGGTGTAAATTGTATGAATCGAATTTGAATTAAATGAAACATAATTTAATCATTAATTCAAAGTCTATGACCCAGGAGTGTGTGTGCGGGGGGGGGGGGGGGGGGGGGGGGGGGGGGGGGGGGTGAGGGCAGTGTGCGTGTATGTAAATTGAAATTGAAATCGGTATTGATATGTATTGGTATTATCGGATTTGAGCTTTAATTCAAAGTTCATAAACATGTTTGTCCTAATACTAATAATTTTTGCAGAAAATAACTTCATCAGGTGCAGTAGCGGAGGCGATGAGGACTCTCTCGGGCCAGTAGGTCCCCAAAATGGGGGGCATATTAGGGGCTATCATCGAGAATAAGACGAAATTATTAGCTAGAGCGCTAGAGTTATTGAAGGCGATTGTCTGCCCGGGGTACATTGATTGGAGGGACATCCCTGTGGACCTCAAGATGAACATTTGGGTGCACTACAGGTTGTGTATTTAATATTTATAATTACATTTATATTTATAACTGTAACACTTACTTACAGGATGGTTTATATATGTTTGACATGAACAATTTGACCTGCCCGCATATCCTCGCGACCCCACGTGTTAGAGCAATTGAGGGATCAATACAAGACGTGGAAAAAGAAGTTGCGGGCACGGTACTTTGGGAAGACCCGAAAGTCCATTCTGAGACTCCGTGAAACTGTCCCCCCCAAGGAGCCGATCTCATTGGCACAGTAGCAAAGGTTTAATCGACAATGAGACCAGTGTGTGACAATTATCATCTCTCCAATCGAGGAGGGATAATCGGGCGAAAAAGGTGGATGTGCACTACTTCCGGCGGACGTCTTATGCCGAGGTGGAGCACAAGATGGTAAGTTTTATTTTTCTTTAATTTTTGTATTCTAATTTAGCATTACTTTCGTTACTTACTAATCCTGTATTATTTTATTTCAGGACACGGGGAGTGCCCCAAGGGGTAAGACACATAGGCCCGACGCCTATGTGGCAATTCAGACGAAAAAGGGCAAGGACCAGGAGGTGGCCCCGAGTGTCTCAGCCACCAATGTAAGTTATAAATGTGTAATTTTTTAATTATGTTATAATTTTTTTATTTACTTAATTGACTAATCGTGTACTTTTTATTTTTTTAGGAAAAGCTTAAGAAAATACATGAGTCGTAGTCTAATACCGACAAAGTTTCTTTGGCTACAGATGCACTCATCCAAGTTCTCAGGCCGGATCGCTATGGGAGGACTAGGGGTGAGATCACAGGTGGGGAAGTCTAGGATCATCATCATGGAGACGAGCAACAATGGGTTGGCACATAAGATGGACTCCCATGACGATAAGCTATCACGATTGGAGGCGATGGTCCTAGATATGTACGCCTTCATGCAACGTAAGTTGGGCAAAGGCAAGGGCAAGGGGAAGAAGAATATGGTAGAGGTAGATGAAGACGAGGACGCTGAAGCCATTGATTCATCACTGATACGCACAGACTCGGCGCCTTATGAAGATCCATATCCCATCGTGACCCCCGTCAAGCGACCTATGTCAACAATCGGTTAGTCGAGCGTGCATCTACTCGACCTATATTGTGGGCTGCCGATAGCCAAAGGGTTGAGGGATACGAGCTTCTTCTTGGGTATTCCAGTTCATGGACGTCCCCTCCAAGACATTGAGGTAAGAGTACGCATCACGCATGTGGTGGAGGGAAAGGATAACTCACCTTTGTGGTTGCGTGAATAATGCGGTATTCAACATATTACGGGGTATTTCAATTCATATTTCGTGTGGCCTTCCTTCCTCCTCCGACCTGCTGAAGATTGACATTATTTCTATCTCTTTTTATTTTGAAAATTGGATTGTATTTATATTCTTTTGATTTTGGTACAAATTGGTTTGGATATAATGGATATTTGCATTTCTATTTTATTTGGATATGGATTATAAATGCCATGATTTGGTATATGATTTGTATTTTATTTGGATATATGTTGTTTGGACAGGTACAATTTTGCTATAATAAGTATAAATATACTGTCGGGCAGTGGCAGTGGACATACTGCCCAACAGTTTTTTTTTTAATTTTGCCCAGAATTGTCACGGTAAAAAACTGTGACAATTTTTTTTTAATTTTATCACGGGCTTGTCACGGTCTTTGACCGTGATAGGACAATGACAAGTCTAATGAACTTATCACGGTCTCCGTGACGATAAAAGTTGTCACCCCATACTTGTCACGGTCATTGACCTTGACAAGTTGGACTTGTCATGGTCAATGATCGTGACGACTCGACAGTTTTGGTGTAGTGTCATGGACTTTGACTTAATGCTTAAATTGATTAAAATCCTAATTAAGATATTCACAAACCATAAAACCAATTTTACATCAAATTTGATTATAACAAAGCACTAGAAGAATGCACTATTATTTTGATGCTTTGGCCCATGTAGGACGATTGACCACGGCTCGTTGTTGATATAATCCGAGTAAAACACTTGCTTGACCTTTTGAAAAGCACAAAAAAATGGCTCATCGATCACGTGTTCATTGCTCTTCAACTTGGACAAGTCAATCATGATCAAATTGGTACCAGGATCAAGTTTACGATCATTTTTTTGTAATATACTTAACAACTCATGCACATTGTTCCAATTTGAGGAAAATTCATTAGCATATCCCCATAGTTCTCCAAGTACACAACATAGATTCACAAGTGTAAGTGTTATTTTAATTTATCAATTGAAATAACACTTAACATTCCATCATCTAGTATGTACCCAGAGAACATTAAGATACGACAGCAAAACATCCCCCAAAATTAAAAAGTTTATGCCACTAAGAATATTATTATACAAAAACTATTCAGTCCCAAACTGTCCAAATGGGACAATTCGAGAGATCTCATTACAGGAGCAATGACACTCGAATGGGTCTAAGGGCAATTGAATGCGTACGCATAAGAACTAAAAGTCTAGTATCTATGAGCTCTATATGTAATTTAAAGTATGTTTCATTTAATTATGTCTTATCATAATTCGAGAGATTTCATTTAATTATGTAATTTAAAGTATGTATCATTTAATTTAAAGTACGCATAAGAACGAAAACTTATACCAATTTCAATACATACGATATCAATTTCAATTTCAATTTATACCAATACCAATACCAGTTTATATCGATTTCAACTTATACCAATACCAATACCAATTTCAAATACAATTTCAATACCAATACCAAGTACCAATTTCAATACCAATACCCAATACCGATTTCAAATTCAATTTCAATACCAATACCTAATACCAATACCCAATACCAATGTCAAATTAAATTTCAATACCAATACCCAATACCAATTTCAATTTAACAACACACGTACTCCCCCCCCCCCCCCCCCCCCCCGCACACTGCCCACCCACTTACGCACACAGACCCCCCGACATACCTACACACACACACACACACACAGACCCCCCCTCCACCAACACACCTACACACACACATACAAACACATATATACCTACACATACACATACACACATAAAGGAAAGAGGGAAAGAAAAAACGTATCAGAGATGTAGAGAGAGAGAGATAAATGAGGGAAATAAAAAAAGGAAAAAAAAAGGCAGTATGGTGGTTTTCAGTTAACAGCGTTGTCACGGACCTCTCCGGTCTTTGATCGCGATAACTTTCTAAAGTTTTCATGGTCATTGACCGTGACAAGGCTCGTCAGCTCAAAGGTGACAATTTAGCCTTTTTGGTGTAGCGAAAAGTCAAATATGGCATCATAAATTACGCTTTATTATATTAATAAGTAATTTTATTTCGTGTGTAAAATTGGACCAAAATAATTTTAGAGTAAAATTGAATTTTGGTATCAATTGAACCGTATCATGTCGTAACTGATTCATTTTCAAATCATCTTTGATTACGACTTATTTTGAGGACAAAATTAATTTTTTAACCTAATTAATTAACCGAACAATGACCATAATAGGACCAAGCTTTTTCAAATTAAAATCAAAGATGATATTTATTAGGTTAATGACAAGCTTATTTTTAAGCTTAAAAAGTATTAGGGGGAGATTTGTGCTATGAAGGAAGGTGAGGTAGTTGTGAGCCATTTGAAAGATTGTGATGTTACTTCTATTGAGAAGCTTTAAGAAGGTAATGAGAAGCTTGAGCTTTTACACGACAAGGTCGCTAGCCTAAAGAAGGAAATTCTTTTGTCTTTCTAACTCAAAACTTGGTAGAGAATGAGAATGATAGGCTAAAGAATGAACTTGAGGAGTCGAAGATGGTCAACGTTGAAGGGAGATCCGAGATTTAGGAAATAAGCTCCTTGTAACATCCCAATTCTCGAAGGACAACACTGTACTTTGTTATGACCATTCGAAAGGTTCATCTCTAAAAGTTGAGACCATTTTTATCAAAATTCAAATAAGATTCCTATGCGTACCCTAACTAGGAACACTTCTAAACCTAAGAAGGTTTAGAAATCAATATGTTTTTTTTGTATTTATTCGTATCTTAAGCTAATCATACACAAATTCAATTTTGCTCAAATTTCATCTTGATTAAAAATTAGTTGTACATGTGATGATTAAGTTAAAATTAAAATACTAATCAATCACACAGTCAAACCAATCATGGAAAGAAGTAAGAAAAAATCCCTTTGGGGCAAAACCAAGTATTCAGAAATGTAAAGAGTTTGACAGACACAATCGACTTACAAACTACTTACGACGACTAAGTATAACACGTAGGGTCTTTAATTCTTCTATAGAATATGACTCATTCCAGCACCATCCACATGAAGCGATCTTCCCTCGGTATCCATCGATCAACCTCCTCCTTCTTCTTCTTCTTCTTCTTCTTCTTCTTCTTCTGCCATAGAGCCTTAGCTCCATAATTCACTAGAGATGAACTCAAAAAGGGTTCTTGAACTTTGAATATGTTCTTCTTGATTTGATAAAGTGATCTTTAAAACTCCATGGAGTTTGGATGAAAAATGAAAATATTTTATCACAAAATGAACTTTAAAAGGACTTCTTAAAAATCTAAATTGAGTTCTACAAAACACTACTCGTGCATCTTTATTTATAAGGAAAACTATTATGAAAATATAGGCATTAGAGATTTGGATCAGATTTGTTTAAAAATAAAACCTCGTACGCTCCTTGGCGTACCCTTTATCTTTCAAACGTGTTTCCAACGAAACTTCGAACGATGTTCCAGAGCTGTCAAAAAAGAATATCTTCAGATTTCGTTTGAACAAGGGAAACTCGTTTTAATGACATACCCAATCTCTTCGAACAACATCTAATGGAACTTCGAGCGATATTCCAAAACTGACCAAAAGGCAACATTCAATATTTCGTTCGAATGAAAGAACCTCGTTCTTAGGATACTGTGTAACTAATTAGAATGACCTATCAAACCCACTTTAACAAGTTAGCGAGTTTAAAAAAAAAAATTTAACTCATTTTAAACATTTTGATTTTTTTAATGCAAACTCTGATTTTAAAATATCCCATAGATAATTAAAGAGTTTACCAAACCTCCTTTTGAGTGTTGTTGTGACAAACGATCTTCAATCTTCCAATTGCCATCAACTTCTTGTCTTTGAATATGTGGAAGTAATCATGAAGGTGCAATGGGGTGTAATGGGACAAGCCAAATAAAAATGGTATTGAATAATTATAAAACTTGCTCTTACAAATCTACCCTTTTGGCTATTCTGGTACAAAACACAAACCGAAGTCAAATTGACCCCTAAGACTAATACAACTAATGTCCCAAATTAAGAAATGTAAATGCATAAATGTATGAGTCTTTAACTGAGAAGTTTTCACCTTGTGTGGCCCATGAAATCATCATAAAGGCATAAGAGACCTAAAACCATGAAATAAAGAAATACTGTGACGTGTATGAGGTTTAGAGGAAAACAACTTCCCTTTTAATTTGGTCTTCCCCTTTCTGTCCATACTAGACAAAGGAGTAGAACATAAACATGAGAAATAGAAATCACATGAAGAAGCCAAGATATCATCGCAAATATAATCATTAAATCACATGCGATGAAAATCCAAAAGCGAAAAACGGAACACGAAGTTTTTATGCCTTTTTGAAATTTTGTTTTTTTTATATTTAAGGTATAAAAAGTATATATAGATACAAAAATACATATTCATCATGGAATAACACTAAAATATCTAAATCGTGAAAGTGAAATGTAATTGCGTGAACATTTTCCATAGGTAAATCAATATAAACATTCATAACATAGGTTCATGAAGTCATGAGATATTTCTAAACAAAGAACTCAATTTTTACCTAAGGTGTAAAATGTTGCTCTGAAATGAAATTGACTCGACTTATGCAATATGTCATTAATTTTAATGATTCTCAAAACAATAATGCTAAACTATTTAATGATTTTCAAGAGAATCTGTTGTGCAAACCCATTGATCTTCTACTTTATAACACCCTCTAAATTTCACATATATAAGAAATCACTATAAAATATATTGTCATAATGCTCATATATTGCGAAGCATCAATGAACATAAAATAAATTGCACTAGAAATTTTATTTTTATGTGCCATTAATCTTTTCAAGGTCCTTTGTAAATGGTGTCTTTTAACACAAAGAGTATTTTGCTCTTTTGTAGCCCTTTTCAATTCCTTAACATATATCAATATTTATTGGGAAATGAAATTTGGGAAATGGTTCTACAAGCTTAACTTATATCTTTCTACATTTTGTTTATTATTAAGTAGGATTGAGATGATAACATCTTATTCGACACATGATAAGCAAGTACAATGTTCAAAAAGTTTGTGCACGTGTACAATAAAGGTAACAAAGAGTCTAACATTTACAAAGGAATCATCAATGATCAACAAATTGTTATCCACACATTATTAATCACACTAACGAAATAATGCCCTGTCTCAAAGCACTATGAAAAAGTCACGTGAATTGATGGAATGTAGGGGTGATCCGAATATCTTAAATGTTCATCCATATAAGGTGAAAACCAAAAATAAAAAATACTTTGCCTTTTTCAATTTTTTTATCAAAAATATTTTTTTTTCATTTTTTTCAAACTTTTTCTTCGGAACCAAAATCTTTTTTGGATTTTTCCACTTTTTCGTAAAAATAAAAAATCTTTTGGAAATTTCCTCACATATATCAAAAGGAAAATATATGAATACAATATAGCTATAGGGATATAAGATATGATCATGAGAAACACCCTACACTAGATAAAGTACTCGAACTCAATCGACGGAGCAAATGCCCAAATACTTTCTAAGATCCTCGAATCTAAGTGCATTTAAAGAATTCGTGATAATATCGGCTAATTGACATCCAATGCTCACAAAGATCAAGGACACGACCTTCTCCTCAACGAGATTATGAATAAAATACTCACATATCCTAATGTGCTTTATGCAAGAATATTGGATCGAATTGCGGGATATATGAATTGCACTCATATTATCACAAGAAATCGTTATTATGCGTTGTGTAATCCCATAATTATCTAATATTTTCTTCATCCATAAGAGTTGCGTGCAATAACTCCCGAAGGCGATATACTCAGCCTCTACCGTGGATAAAGATATGGAGTTTTGCTTCTTTCTCAACTAAGAGACAAGAGCACTCTTAAACTAAAAACACCCACTCGAGGTGCTTCTATAACCATCAACATTCCTGGCCCAATCGACATTCTAATAGGTGGACAAACGATAATCAGTATTAAAGGAATACAAAATATCGTAGGAAAGAGTGTCACTCACAGATTAATTATACGTTTTAGTGGAATTAGGTGTGATTCTTTTGAGGACACTTGGTATCATGCAAATACTCCAATTCTAAAGGTAATGTCGGGATGACTAGCTATAAAGTAGAGAAGACTACCTATCATGCTCCTATGAAGGGTTTTGTCTACACCCTTGCCTAAAGTATATTTGCTAAGCTTAGTCGATGTACTTATAGGGGTGTGTGAGTGCTTAGCAGAGTCTAAACCAAACCTCTTCACTAGGTTCCTAGCATATTTGGATTGAGATATGAATATCCCATCCTTAAGATGACGCACCTTTAGACCTAAAAATAACAAAAACTCACCAACCATGCTCATCTCAAACTCGCTCTTCGTATCCTCCTCAAAAGTGTGAACATGTCAGGTAACGTGGATCTAAATACTATGTCATTCACATAGACTTGGGAAACTAATATATCACCACTCTCTCTCCTCACAAATAACATTTTATCCACTCCCCCTCTCTTAAAGTCATGAGATAAGAGATATGAAGTGATCCTCTTGTACCAAGCACTGGGTGCTTATTTCAAATCATACAGGGCCTTCTTAAGATAAGACGTATCTCGAGTGCCTTAGATATTTAAACCCCATTAGTTGTTCAATGTAAACGTTCTCCATTAGAATGCCGTTAAGGAATACACTTTTGATATCCATTTAATATAACTTGAAGTGAAGATGACATGCTATGGCGAGTAGTAAGCGAATTGACTCAACCCTAGCAACAAGAGAGAATGTATCGTCAAAGTCTATAACCTCAATTCATGTGTATCCTTGAGCAACCAACCTAACCTTATTGCTAACTATAGTACCATTCTCTTCCATATTATTCTTGTAAATCCACTTGGTACTTATCGTAATTGTCTTGCTAGATCGAGGGACTAACTCTTAGAAATCATTCTTGTGAAATTGAAGCAAATCATCTTGAATAGAGGATATCCAATGCTCATTCTTGAGTGCTTTTTTTATATTTTTGGGGTCAACTAAGGAGGTGTAGCAAAGGTATCTAACCACATTCTTAAGTTGAGCGCGAGTCTTAACACCTAGTGTGGGATCACCAAGTATAATAGAAGGGTCATGATTGTTTCTAACCCAAAAGGGTGGATTCTCTAAATCACAAGTGGGGTCCACCGTGGTAGTATGAGGAACGATGGGATCATCAACAAGGGTGCATCACCCTCACAGTCAAGGTTAGGTTCAATAGTCACTGGTGGCTCGTTGTCTCTAATCGTGATGTTTATTGACTCTATAACCTTAGAGTTTGTAAGGTTAAACACCATATAAGCCATACTCAATGATGAATAACCTAAAAATATCCCCTCGTCCCTTTGGGGGTTAAACTTTCCTAAGTTCTCTCTATCTCTGAAGATGTAGCAAGTACCCCCAAAGACATATAAATATAATAGGTTGGGATCCTTCCCTCTCCACAACTCATATGGCGTGTGTAATGTGTGTGGATGAAGATATACTCTATTCACCATATTGCACGCGATATTCAGTGCCTCTGCCCGAAAATGACTACTCACGTTTCTCTAAAGAAGCATGGATATAGTTATTTCTTGTGTCGTCTGATTCTTCCTCTCAACTATCCCATTTTATTAATGAGTACGATCGGTTAAAAACTCGTGTTTCATGCCCATGCCATCAAAATATCTATCCACTCTGGCTTCTTTATATTTAGTGTTATTGTCACTACGCATTTGATTAATAATGACATTATGTTCACTTTGTAGGACATGCCACTTGGTTTTTAGGAACTCAACCACATCAGAATTTTCCCTAAGAAACCCCACAATGGAGTATCTCAAAAAGTCATCGACCATCACGAGAATGTATCTCTTACCACGCAAACTCTCCAAACTAGTAGGACTCATAAGATCCATGTGAATTAACTTAAAAACATATATGGTGGCAATGGTTTTCAACTTTCGATGGGGACTTTGAATTTGTTTTCCTTGTTGATGAGGTCCACAATCCGAGGAAGTTGGTTTCCCAAGTGACGGTAAGCCATGAACTAGGTCCTTTGTCACTAATCTCTCAAGATCTCTAAAGTTCACATGACCTTATCGTTGATGCCAAATGTCAACAGAGGAGACCGTGGCATTGTTGCACATGGGCATGATCCCATAACAATTATCTTCGATTCTTACACCTTACAGTAGTTTACCGAATTGATTATGTACGTTACATTCAGACCGATCAAACATTATTACAAATTTTATGTCACACAATTATCTAATTCTAATTAAGTTATTTTCCAATCCTTTTACGTACAACACATTGTCTAGTTTAGAAAATTCTGGTACTCAAGACATCCACATCCTAAAATACTAGAACTACTCCAATCTCCAAAGGTGACTTTGCCTTCCTTGCGATCCACAAGGTTGGTAAAGAATGATATGTCACTGGTCATGTGCCTAGAGCACCCACTATCAAAATACAATTGGGAAGTATTTTTAACCTTGAGACTAATGGGAACAACAAGGCATTGCCATCTTACTTAGGTACCCAAGTGGAGGGAATTTTTTATTTACCCTTATCATTGTTGGATCTAGTCGTAGCAACATAAGCGTTCTCAAGAAGCATATACATCGGTTGAAATTCTTCCATTTATGACCTCAACTTTCTATCCAAAACTAGAAAATTCAGTATAGTGGTGTGCAGGAGTTTGTGTAAGTTGAATTCTTCCTAACTTGTAGCAAAACTCTCTAATATGACCACTCCTTTTGCAATACTCACAAACATAGACTTGTTTAGGTCTACCTTGGTTCGCTTTATTAGGTATTACTCTCTTTTTTGGTTTAGGTTAAGGACCATAGGGATCTAAAACAAATTTAGGAATAGGTTCTCGAGCGGTATAGGAAATGGATGCACACTCATCACCTATTCCTCTCCTCTCATCAAAACCTAAAGCGGGATCAAGGAATATATTTCCAGCCTTCTTTGATGTATCCTCTATAGTACCTTAACCTCCTGGGCACATATAAGATCTTTCTCGAGTTAGGTCTCTCGTAAGACTATCCACTTTGTTAGTTAAGTCACTATTTTTCCTCTCGACTAAAACGACTCTCTCTCCCAAAGAAACTCTCCCCAAGGATTCACTTTCTCTCGCCTATCTCAAATAATTTTCTAAAGATAAAATGTTTTTATTTTTTTTATTTTAATTGACTTAGCATAAAGTTCATTGTAAGAACGTTGAAGGTCACTCTCTCCCTCATTTAAGATTTTCTCTCCCTCACTCTCTCCAAAAGACTAGACTTACTGTTGAGGTCATTATGTTTAACCACTTCCTAATCGGTGTGAGTTGTACTGGATGTACTAACATGACTGGTTATGAATGCAATTAAGTTACGTCCATGCGTTGATTCGTCCTCGGAATCCACCGTCTCGACATCACTATCATTAAGCATGCATTGAAGGTAGTTTTGCCTTTGCCTTATCTCTTTCATCTTGTAGTACATTAATGAGCTTTGACCCTTACCCTCGCACTCATAACATCTTTCTTCATCTTTCATATGGTTTTCTTTCTTTTTCAAATTTTTTCTTTCCCGATTTATGTTTTTTGTCTTCCTCCAAACTTTTATTATTTTTCTAAGTTTGAGATTTTTTTTTGAATTTTTGCAAAAGGGCAAGATCATCGAGATTAAAATCATACTCGGAGTTAGAAGACACATCCTCTGTGTTTTTACATTGAACGTTTAGATCGATTTCCTTTTCCTTAGTATTAACAATTTTAGAAAAAATGGCTATCTCATAAGTTTGAAGGTTTCCTGCGAGTTCTTCTAACCTATATATATCTAAAATTCCAAAGAATTCAAAACAATAACCTTAAGGGATACAACGCATTGAAAGTGATCTCAAAATCTTTATAACTACATGCGTCTCGATTATTTTCTCACCAAAATTAAAACTAGAGTTAAAGATATTAGACAATCGTGCATAAAATTCATCAAATGACTTAGATTCTAGCATGGTAATAGTCTCAACTATGTGGTGAGGTTTTGAAGCTTAGAAGCTTTCACGGCATTGGTACCCTCGTGATTGAGCTTGAGGGTATCGCATGCTTCCTTAGATGTGGTTCATGTCATGATTTAATGAAACTCGTCACTGGTGACGTTCTAAAATGGCATTAAACCATGTGAGTTAAAATTACTCTATTTTAGTTCATCTTCCATCCAAGTGGTGATGGGCCTAGGACTTATGACATCGCCATTAGTCACAGTAAGTGGTGCTCACCCTCTTTCGTAAACAAGCTAGATGCGCTCATTAATTTATTTGAAGGTCGACCTCATTCGAGCTTTTCAATAAGCATAATTTGACCCATTGAAATATGCAGCCTATTAGTTAAATTAGACAAAAAACCAAAACTTTAAAGGATCACCCAAAAACTTAGTGTAACCGACTCTGATACCAATTTGAGAAAATAAGAAGGGGTTTCTATGGATTTATTCATATCCTAGGCTAATCACACATAAATTCAATTTTCACCAAATTTTATCACGATTAGCAATTAGGTATACATGTGACGATGAAGTCCAAATTAAAATACTAATAAATCAAATAGTCAAACTAAGCATGGAAAGAAGTAATGAAAAATTGCTTTGGGGCAAAACCAAGTATTCAACACTGTAAAGAGTTTGATAAACACAATTGACACACAAACTACTCGTCATGACTAAGTATAACATATAGGGCATTCCAATATTCTACAAAATATGATACAATCCAACACCAATCATGGAATCGACCTTTCCTCGGTATTCACCGATTAACCTTCTTCTTCAGCAGTAGAGCCTTGGCTCCAAAATTTAGTAGTAGAGATGAATTACGATACCCGTGCCCAATATTTTATTCTTTTTCTCATGTTGATTGTAATAATATGAAACCCTAGGGATTTGATCATTATAATTGGGTTTATATCTGCATTTGACTATTTTTGGAGTCTTGATGATAATTATTGGAGGTTTTGGATAAAATTAGACATTTAAGAAGCTGACTTGATCGAACAAACTTGAAGTTGGTTGAACGAGATCCATGTTTCTTTCGGACAACAATTAAGTGGTTCAAACTAGAATCCATTATTATTCAAAGTTGGGTGATAACCATGATGAATTTAGGGCATTCATGTTACCTACATCGGTCATTGTTTTTGGCTCCCACCGCTATGCAAAAAACCTAAATTTTAACTAAACACTTCACGGGAATATAATAGCTAGTCTGGGGATCGAATACATAGGGAATGATTCTAGATGTTAATTGATTTATTACTTCTCAATAAAAGTGTAAAAGATGAAATTTATAACAAAAGACAAATCTAGGCATGTATTTAAACTAAGATGAACAAAACGAGTAAAAACTATAGATGGAAAATAATATCCCTCACCTCGGATTAATAAGTACAAATGGTTACACGGGATAAAAATTTATCAGGATTAAATCTCATTTTCACAATTAATTAAATCTAGAATTGTCACTCCCTGAATTGTCATAAAATCTCAATATCGTTTGGGTGTTAATAAATACCCGAAGATTACACACACAAGGTCAAAAATACAACGCACACATGATATACACCATCAATTGTCCTACGCACAAAATTGATAACAACCTAACCCATTTAGACTCATCTACTCCATGACCAAAGTAAACCAACCCATTAATCCAAGGTGAGTTCAATTATCTTAACCTAAACTATGTTACCTACAAATCATATTAAATTATATGTAATTAAATAAAGGAAGAAAATAAAGCAAGAAATAAATGAAGACAACTAATTAACAAACCTTGAAATTAATAATAGAAACTTATATTAAGGAAGAAGAAGATGAATAGTGATTTTACATACCTAAATGGGTGAAACCCTATGAGAGAGGAAAAGAAGGAAAGCTTCCCCCAAACAAAACCTATTCTAACCTCAAACCTGATTTTTTTGGTAATAAAATAAACTTACATATATATAGTAAGTTGGGATAAAAGAAAAGGAAAAAGAAAACAAAAAGGAAAAATTACCAAAAATCTGAAGGCATCGATCGATCAATGAAGTCTAAAATGACATGTCGATCGATCAATGAATGTTAAACTCCCTATCTTCAGCTAAAGGCCAACTCTGTTTCATCGATCGATCGACGATCGATCAATCAATGAAGGTTAAAATGCTTCAAACATGGTTCATCCCACGAAAAATGTCATTAACATCTTTGTTATAGAATGAAATGAGGTGCGGCTATAAACCTAAATGTTAAAATGACAAAAATGCCCTTGAATGTGCGCTTTATGATGAAAATCTTTCGGAATGCAATAAAACTTCATGCTTAGCTCTTTAATGCCTATAAAATCTCAATTATACCTCGCAAACCCTATAAATATACATAAAAGAGGTATTCTGGTTAACGGACATAAATATGAGAATTAAGGTACTCGAGGGGGCTAAAGTGCATAAGTATAAAGAGTAAATAATTGCCATATTCGATACGAATCATTGGGTTCTAACAAGGATCTAAGGATATGTCAATGTATAGATTTTTCAGGCTCGTTAGAACGTAGTTCTAAGGGTTGATCGAATGAGAACCCATTCTCGTTCGAACGAGGTCCAGTTCTCGTTCTAATGACCTGTATAGAATTTTTTTAATTGGGTTGCCCTTGTGTGCCGTCACATTTTGGACCGTTAGATCGATGACGTGTCGAGTTTCATGCACCCATATGGACAAAAATGGGATTTTATATTTAGTTCTTGGTTTTTATATGGGTTTGTGGGTTTATTTGGGTAAGATGAAGTGAGAGGTTGGGAGGTTGTCCCCACTATGAAAAACATAAGAAGATTTCCTCTCTCTCTTTCTCTCTCTCTATAATTTCAAGGGTGTTCCATCTCCCCAAAGCCTTTTCCCACTATTTTTACACCATATCCCTACCTCGTGCTACCATATATTATTAGTATTTCACCACAAACACGCTTTCTAAACCCATATCATCCATTGTTGACTAGAGCTACGAATTTGGGGTTTGGTGTTAGGGGTTTTTAAGGAAGAAGGAGATGAGAATTATGGAGTTTTGAAGGGGGTTTTTCTTGGATTTCATGGAACATATTTTTAAAGTTGGGCAACCTCCTTGAGGACACCTTGGAAGCTTGTGGGTTGCCATCTTCTTCAACCCCCATTCTACCATTTTCGGAGCTACAATTAAAGTATGTAACTCTACTCTTAGTTTAAGACTCTATTTTGCATATTAGTAGTCTTGTAGCTTGAATTGTAAGAGTAGGATGCATTATGATATAACAATGATATATCTTATGATTTGCAAAAATGGATTTTACTCATTGTGAGGAAAAATGATATTTTTCAAGAAAACTGGGTATTAAATGTTTTAATTGAACAAAAATATTATAAGAGAGCTCATTTTGATTGGAAATATTTTATGGATATATGTTTCAAAGTTTTCTTGTGAAAAAATTGGGATTTTGTATAAATGGACATTTTATTCAAATTTTGAAGAAATAAAAATATTTTGCCTTGAAAAGTATTTTTATACAAAGATTAGGAAAGTTGTAGAGTAACTCGCATGTTAGGATGTTTGGGCTTAAAACCATCCTCTCAAGCATATAAACTTGTAGTATTGGGTTTAAACATATAAACAAGTTTAATGAGGGTTTTATTGGGTTTAAACTTGAAATAAAGAAAATAGACATTTAAGCTCTTAAGGTGTGTGTAAAGGGTGTTAAAATTGTGAAAAGTGTAAGGTTTCAAGACTTCATGCATTAATAAAGAAAATAGTATTTTCTTACAAAGTGGTTTTAGATGTTCAATGAATTATTGAAAAAGAAAGTAATAAAACAAAGAGGTTTTCAACTTTAGAACAATTTTACTCGTGTTAATGTAGTAAAAATATTTAAGAAGTTAGTGTGAGTAACTTGATGGTGTTTTAGGAAATAACACTTGTGAAAATGGGCAAAATGACAAGTTTGGAAATAAATGGATAAAACGGTAATTTTATGTAAAGTGAAACTTTTTTATGAAATAAAACTGTTGAAAATGGTGTTACACAAAATGGTCCTAAATGAACATGTTTTTAGGATAAAATCAATGTAAGAGTAAAAAGGACAAGAAATGATGATTTTTAAAGTTTAACACAAGTTGGGGTGAAACCCCCAATTTCGACTTCAACCGGAAAAAGAAGAAGAAGTGGAATAATGTGGATATTTACAAATTATTAAAACACATTAGTAAAGACTTGGATGACACCGAAAATAATTAAAGTGTGCCCAGAGCCCTCGGGTATAAGACTCAAAATCACTGGCCAGAACATATGGTAGCATAGCCAGCGGTGTGGAGCACATTAGAGTATAGGGATATTGAAAGATTCTGAGAAAAATATAATGAAAATGGGACATATCAAGAAATGGATTGTGTAGTGAATATGTGAAAATACATCCTAACTTGAATGATTTAGTAAATATTCCAGTAAAAGATAAATTGGACAAATAATATGAAAATTGACTAATGTCCTCTAAGTAAAGAAATGGTAAAGTTAAAGGATTAAATGGGTGGTAAGCAACCTAAAAAGGTTTAACCCATAATTAACACAAGGGTGTGTTTATGAAAGGTTTATAAGGAAAAATCAGTATTTTCTAACTTGGTGCTTGCGTCTGTTGAAAGGGTGATATTTAATAAAATACTAACGTGAATTGGTATGAATAAAGGGGGTAATTTTGGGACATAATTTTTCTTAAACAAAGTGTATTTATTTTATGTATTTAACTGGGTGTGTTCCATCAGGAAATAAATGTCAAGTCAAGTTAAAGGAAAATTCTTTTACAAGATTAAGGTGAATTAATCGGGTTAAGTAACATTTTGAGGATAAAAACGATTTCATGCATGTAAGTGTACTAGGGTGTACCCGTGCCGATGGCACGACAATAAATTTGTTGCCGTGATATTTTGTACCCATGACGATAGCACGTCGATTAATTTTTTCCCGTGATAATTTATTCCACTTTCCAATATAAATTCAATATTTCAAACAAAAAACCAAAATAATTTTCAACATATCAATTTTCCTTTCATCTCTTTTTTCACCCGATAACTTTCAACACAAATTTATATTAAAATAAATAGAACTTCAAATACACAATAGTCAAATAAATGAACTCTCAAACCCATCTTCTTCCTCCGTTTCCTTCTTCTCACATAAATATATGCATAAAATGATTTACCATAAAGCCTAAATGTTGGGATTTATTGACATAAAAATGTCATGTTCGGGATTGTAAAGGTCTTCAAGTGCACTTGTCAATGAAGCACAACATGATTTATATTATATGCTTCAAATAAATATAATATAATTCAATTTTTCTTTTAGGCGTATTAAAATGTTAAAACCAACATGATTTAAAAAATTGATTATGATATGATGAATCATGACATGTTTATGAGCATCTCCGTAATTGGTGTAGATACGACCAAGTGAATGATATCATATCTCCATATATGGCAATATCGATTATATAAAAGATGATTTTGTGTCGCTTTTATTAGGTTCTTGTTTGTATTACATAAAAAAATATTTCATGTCGTGTCACTTTTTAATAAGACTATTCTCGTGTTTGGCAAAAAAATAAGGGAGAATACCGGTTGACATTTTCATGAGATTTGTGTTTTGTTAAAAAAAATAAGATTGGTCGTGGTGTCATTTTTATTTGTACCGCATTCATGTTGGTAAAAAAATAGAATTTGTCGTTTCATGTTCGCATTCGCTTTTAATTGAGTCATGTGCGTGTTAGGTAAACAAATAACCCAATAGTAAAACACCAAGCCCACTAAAGGGAACTTATTAAATAAAACAAATAATAAAAAATCGAGCATCTCCGCTCAACGAGATCTCGGCACGCTCTAAAGTCTCCAAAATCAATTAGCTTCTACCTGAACCAAAGTACTAAAATAAGTAGTTTTTAATGGGAGTTTAAAATAAGTAGTTTTTAATGGGAGTTTAAAATAAGTAGTGTTTAAATTAAACCCATTAAATACTACTTATTTTTTTTTATGCAACTTTAAACCATGAAAAATGCATAAATCATGGATACAAAATTGATAAACACTCTTATACTTGAGTTATTATTAGAGCACTAATAGATTCACCAAACCAAATACTTCCATTACCCGGCTGAGGTAGAAATTATGGCCGGAGTGAATTATCTGTAAACCTGAAATAAAACCCATAAAGACTCTTCAGGGGGTCAAACTTCTTCAATTGGGTACACATTTTCATTTAATTTCCCTCCCATCCAAATGGGTCTTAAGAAACCATAAGCAAGTTGTTCTTAATTTCCATGGTGATACGTATTGTCACTAAAATCAACAAAATAAAAATCAACCACAAAAATTAAAAATGAACCAGAAGGAACACAACGGCCTTAACTTAGAAAAGATAAGGAAAATAACCCAAGGACATCATATTTTTTAAAAACAAAGGTAGATCCAAGGATTGACACATGAACCTTTTCTAGTCACATCTATGAACAATATTAGAGCCCACATTTGAACATATAGAGCAAACACGATTGGACTCAACAAAACACGTAAACACCTGGTAGGCAATAGGAAAAAAATCAAAGGAAAAAATGTATAATAACTCGATATATTCAGTTTTTGGAGAGACATGGTAAGTTTAGATCCGTAACATAAAATATTTTTAGATCTGTAAGTCATATTATTTCAAACTTACTTTCACCTAGAAATAATGTAAAAAACAAAGTGGAAGAGAAACTTAAAAAAAAATAAAGAATCAAAAGCCACATAGAAAAAAATTAGAGAATGACAAAAGCAAGGGTTCATTTGCTTTGTAAAAGCACTCAAGACAAAATCAAGGTTCATTTGCATCTCATACATGTAATGATGATGGCATTTGTTGAGAAAGACAATAGACATCAACAATCAACAATCACAGCTGCCAAAATCCCATAGACATCAGGCGGCCGGAGATCCAAATGAATTGAATATAGACATAAAAAATCACAGCTGCCGAATTCAAAACCCATGGGTATATCCCCACACTGAATGAATAGCAATATTTATGAATGAAAGTTAAAAGAGAGAGAGAGAATTGAGAGAAACGAAACTGCAATGGCTGCTGAACTTTGTTAGTCATTTACAAAATGAATGGAAGAGCCTTTAAATACAAAAATAAGTCGGTGACCTAAAAACCTAAATGAGCTGGACATTGCTAATTAATGGCTGGCCCAATATGTTGGGCCTTTATTAATGGGCCTGTTGACTGTGTGCTAACATCCCCCCTCAAACTCATGGGAGAATGAGCCAAGAGTTTGCTCCTATGATGAAGAAACAGGTCTGTGGGAAGTCCTTTGGTGAAGACATCAGCAAGTTGATCGGAAGATGGTATGAAGTCAACCAAGACATCTTTCCGAAGCACCTTTTCACGAACAAAGTGGTAATCAACTTCAATATGTTTCGTGCGGGCATGAAATACAGGGTTAGCTGCCAAGGCCAAGGCAGAAACATTATCACACCAAATTTGGGGAGGAGAGCGAAGATAAATCTGGAGGTCACATAAAAGTTGACGAAACCACGAAAGTTCGGCAGTTGTTGATGCCAATGCACGATATTCAGCCTCGGTGGAAGACCGAGAAACTGTAGTTTGTTTCTTTGCACCCCAATTGATAGGGTTATTACCAAGTAGAAGTACAAACCCAGTTGTAGATCAACGATCATTTGGATCACCTGCCCAATCGGCATCACTAAAAGCAGTGACATCAAGTTTACCAGGAGCGTAAAAAATACCACAATTTTCTGTACCTTTGAGATAACGAAGTATACGCTTTACAGCAGAATAATGAGCATCAGTCGGAGAATGCATGAATTGACAGACATACGAAACAACAAAAGCAATGTCCGGGCGAGTAAATGTTAAATACTGCAATGCCCCCACAATCTGCCTATAGTGCGTTGGATCAGCTAAGGGAGTGCCAACAGTATGCAAGAGACGAGAAGTGGCACATGGAGTGTTAGCTGATTTACAAGCTGCCATCTTTGCTGTTTGAAGAAGATTAACCAAATATCGATTTTGATGAATAAAAATGCCCGATGAAGATCTTTTGATCTCAAGACCAAGAAAGTAATGGAGTTCACCAAGATCCTTCATTTCAAAAGTGCTGCTCAAATTGACAGTAAGTTGAGTAATAAAATTGGGATCATTTCCGGTTAAAATAATATCATCGACATACAACAGCAAAATTGTTATTGAAGACCCACAAGACCTTATAAAGAGAGAAGTATCAGCCACAGAAGATGTAAAGCCAAGAGTAGTCAAGTGAGACGTGAACCGGTCAAACCATGCCCTAGGGGCCTGCTTTAAACCATATATTGACTTGTGCAAGAGACAAACATGTTCTGGAAGCATTGGATCAACAAATCCCTGAGGTTGGACCATATATACCTCCTCTTTGAGAACCCCATGAAGAAACGCATTCTTAACATCAAGTTGTTTTAATGGCCAATCAAACTGGGCAGCAAGGGCTAAAACTAACCGAACAGTCGGCTTCTTCACAACTGGACTAAAAG
Organism: Sambucus nigra; assembly: GCA_949130495.1. NCBI lineage: Eukaryota > Viridiplantae > Streptophyta > Magnoliopsida > Dipsacales > Adoxaceae > Sambucus > Sambucus nigra. Next base: position 154,340,783 of record OX422217.1, on the reverse strand, counting down.
TCTCATCATAATCAATACCAGCTTCTTGAAGGAAACCCTTGGCTACAAGACGAGCCTTGTACCGAGAGATGGACCCATCTGAAAGACGTTTAATCTTATAAACCCATTTGCATCCAACAACATTCTTATGAAAAGGACGAGGAACCAATGTCCAAGTATGCTGAGATTGAAGGGCAGAATATTCATCAACCATAGCTTGTTGCCATTCTGGATGTTGGGAAGCTTGTTTAAATGTATTAGGCTCAGAAGCAGAGTCAACTGCCATGAACACTTTCTTCTTTGAAATACCAGATTTTGATCGAGTTTGCATAGGATGGATGGTTGTAACAGAGAGAGCAGGAAGATCATCAATAGGAGATGAGGCTACAGTGTTACTATTAACCACATTTGGTGAATCGGGGAGAGGGGCAGGATTGTTTGGGTGAGTGGGTGAGGAAGTGGGTGCAGTGGGGTCGAGAGGAGTTGAGAGTTGAATATTAGTAGGTGTGGGAGAAGACGGCTGAGGTAAAGAAACTGGTGCAGCTGCTGGAGGAGTTGTCGGAAGGTGAATAAACGAAGGCCGTATACCCAGTGGACTTGGAATGGACATGAATGGACCCAATAAAACAGACTGAGGTTCCCAAAAATTAGTGGGAGTATGTGTAGTTGGATGAGGATTACAATCTTTTAGTTCACGAAACGGATAATGAGATTCATCAAACATGACATGACGAGAGACAAAAATTCTTTTGGTTTCAAGTTCATAACACAAATAACCTTTATAATCCAAAGCATAACCAATGAAAACACAAGCTTTAGTTTTATAATCTAGCTTATGTTTTGAATAAGGACGAAGCAGAGGATAACAAAGACAACCAAATACACGTAGGCCAGATAAATCAGGTGCTCTACCAAAAAGCATTTCAAAAGGAGACTTCCCATTAAGGCCTGGTGTGGGCATTCGATTAATAAGAAAGGTTGCTGTTGCAAAAGCATGATACCAAAATTGGAGAGGCATGCCAGAACGAGAGAGAAGAGCTAAAGCAGTTTCAATTATATGACGATGTTTTCGTTCGGCAACCCCATTCTGTTGGGGTGTGTAGGGACAAGATTTTTGATGATGTATACCATTTTCAGAAAAATATTGGGCTAAAGGAATGTTACAAAATTCACCCCCACCATCACTTCTTAATATTTTGATGCTACAATCTAATTGATTTTCAATAAAAGTCTTGAATTTCGTGAATGTAGCATACACATCAGATTTATGAATCAAAGGGAATATCCAAGTATAACGTGAAAAGTGATCAACAAATGAAACATAAAATCGAAAGCCATCAAGAGAGATTTGTGGAGAAGGGCCCCACACATCTGTATGGACCAAGTGTAATGGGAATGAGGAAGCTGATTCAGAATGAGTAAAAGGCAATTGATGTATCTTGGCATGCATACAATGTGAACACAAACAGGATGGTTGAGTAAGTGGTGATGATATACCTGACTTTTGGAGCATATGGCGAATGACAGGCGCAGATGGGTGGCCTAATCTCTCATGCCACAAAACATATGATTGACAAACAGATGAAGACTTACACTTATGTGCATTATTACAGACCATAGAATGATTACAAGAAACAGAAGAAAAGGAAGACGTATTACAAACAGAATTATTAAGAGGAAGCAAAGAAATATCCCTTCGAGGACAGCCTTGTGTAGCATGAATAGGGTATAGGCCTCCTTCACTCAAACCTTGGAACAATACCCTCCGAGAAGCTCGGTCCAGTATCTGAAAAGAGTCAGCATCAAACACAAAAATACAATTATTATCAACACAAAATTGATAAACAGACAATAGATTTGATGTAATGGAAGGAGTGTAAAGGACATTATGTAGAGCAAAATTATGTGTGGTAGTAGGTAGGCTCGATTCACCAATACGGGAAATAGGCACACCTGCCCCATTTCCAACTGTGATCTGATCAGTGCTATGATATTCTGTAGAGTTATGAAACTTCTTAAGATGCGGAGTTAAGTGATTTGAGGCCCCTGTATCAGTGAGCCAAACATTAGAATTGTTTGGTCCAGAAGGAAATGTAGCAGCCATAGCAGTGAGTGTGTGAGGAGGACGACGTCCTTGAAATGCGTAGTTCATACGCTGATAACAGTCCAAGGCAGAGTGACCAGGCTTTTCACAAATTTGACATATCATAAGAAATTTATTTGGATTCTGTCCACGGTGACCCGACTGAGGGAGTGTGGGATTAGAAGGCCGAGGACCAGAAGAGCCATTACTGTATTGTGACGGGTTAAAATTATTTAGATTTGGTCGCCAATTGTTTCGTCCAGACCTACCATACCCCCTGTTATTTTTCCCTCTACCACGTGATGAATTATTCCAACTATTATTAGGTCGGTAATGCGCAATCATGGCAGTAGGTACGAAACTAGCATTTTTATTAAGAGAAGCTAGTGAGCTCTCCTCAGCCCGTAGTAAAGCATGTAAATCATCTAGGCTAAGGGGGTAATTACGAGTCCGAATAGCCGTTTTAAAACCTTGGTAGTCACTGGGCAGACCATCAAGCACATATAGTAAAATATCTTCATCATCAATATGAACAGAGACAGCAGCAAGTTTATCTCTAATATTTTTAATGCGTTGCAAGTAAAGATCAATAGTGTCAGTTCCTTTGTTCATGTTGTGTAATTCAGATTTCAATTCCAAAATGTTAGAACGTGTCATGGAAGCAAAACGTTGTTCAAGAGTCAACCATACCTCTCGGCAATTTTTACAACCAATCACATAAGAAAAGGCACTAGATGTAAGAGTTGCTATCAGAACAGATAATAATGCACGATCTTGATTACGCCAATGCAAATAGGTCGGATTTACCTCAGTAGTTGGTTCTCCTTTAGAATCAGTCAAAAATTGAGTAGGGCAAGGGATACTACCATCAATATACCCAAAAAGGCCTTGAGCTTCCAAAATAGCTTCAATCTGATAGCGCCAAGCCACAAAGTTGCTAGAATCCAGTTTAATAGAAACTAAACTCCATATATTTGCTGGTAGTATAGTCACAGGTTGGGAAACCGTCATATTGAGGGATGACGATGCGCCAGTGTCCATTGACATAGAGTACACACAAAACAAAATATGCTACAAGATGAACCAAATCTGAAACAAACAATCACTTGTACAGATCCGATTGATGCAGTTCAGTCTGATGTAATGTCTCTCTCTATATAGGAAATTTCGAAAGAAGGAAGAAAGAAAAAAAAAATTAGACCACGGTTGGCCAGATCTGAAGAGAAATTAAAAGAAATGAAGCCAAATCTAGGCAGAAATATGACCTAGCGCATAGATCAAAACGAATCTAGCTAGGGTTCATCAAATGGAACAATACAAAATAGAGAAATTGTTAGATCTGTTCGACGAGAACGAAAACAGATCTAAAACAATAGCAAATGTCCAAAAAAAATTGTGGCTCTCTACTTTTAGAAACATTTCATGGATTGAGATGTTCTAAAAAAAAATTATCAAAGAGAGTACAAATCTTAAGAGATCAGATCTAAAAAAAAATATCAAATCTTCAGTAATAAGCCAAAGATCATAAGAGTGACGTTTGTCATCTTCATATAATGGCTCTGATACCATGAATGAATAGCAATATTTATGAATGAAAGTTAAAAGAGAGAGAGAGAATTGAGAGAAACGAAACTGCAATGGCTGCTGAACTTTGTTAGTCATTTACAAAATGAATGGAAGAGCCTTTAAATACAAAAATAAGTCGGTGACCTAAAAACCTAAATGAGCTGGACATTGCTAATTAATGGCTGGCCCAATATGTTGGGCCTTTATTAATGGGCCTGTTGACTGTGTGCTAACACACACAACGCAAATGAATATCCATAAATAAAACCGAACAACAACCCCACCCAAAACAGCCATTCACCAGGAACATTCCACCGTAAAGGCCCATAAAATGCTGCAAAAAATCCATCACCATTAGGAAAATCTGGTTGGCGCAACTTGCAAAAATTTTAGAGGTCTAGAGTTTGGCGCAGTACAAAGAAGATAATCTATGGGAACTGTTATGCAATACAAAGAAGAAAAAAAATTATGTGAATTACTTTATGTGAACTGTTTTACAATACAAAGAAGAAACAAAAAAAATTAATATAAAGATCTTACCCTATTGCAGGAGAGGGATGAGGACGTGGGTGGCAACATATCTTCCCCAAAAATAAAATGCAAAATGATAATTTCTTCTATGTACTCTTAACAAACCTTTTTGCTATCTACCAGTTGAGCTATGTACTCTTAACGAAATGAGGTGAAAAGAAGAGGGATGAAGACGTTGGTGGTGGTGGATGAATCGAAGTAAGGGGGAGATGATGGGGGAGAGCGGCAGACTAAACGAGAGGATGAAGGATGTGAAATGAGAAGAGTTGTGTTCTCGAGCCTTGTGCTCTATACATATCAGTACTAATATCCTACAAAATGCGTGCTGAGACTCTATATAGTAGTGTATGAGATTCTATATATATATGGGTAGTCTAAAAATACACATTGCTAGGGCAAATATACCCGTTAAAAAGTAGGAAAAATGTTACGGGTGGTTCAAATATACCCTACATAATCACCCAAACGACGTCGTACAAAATCACTGTTCCTACTGCGGAACATCATGTTCCGCTTAAGAGTTTTGACACTATTCCTTAAGAGGAACATCATGTTCCGCTTAAGATTTATGATATATTACATTTTCAACCACAACATCAAATTTATGGTAATTAAATAAACAACCAATGATTATATAAACGAATATAAATTTGTTTAGATGTTTTTCATAAATAAATAATATATATTCGTTCATAAATAATTTTTTTTTAGAGTTTTTTTTTTCCATAAAAAAAATATTCGTTGCCAAAATAAAGTCGTTGGGGGTAGAAATCTAATTAAACAAAATTATTTTAATTCCTAGGCGTAACATCTTATGCCGTTGAAGGCCTTATTTGAGTGGCTTGGGCGAAACATGATGTTCCGCTTAAGGTGGGGCCCAGAAAAAATTAAGTTGTCGGCTACTAATGTATTTCTAAATTTGTTATTTTTTGCGGTACAAAATGTTATATATGGTAATATACACTACCCACAGCAAACACCAAAACCTCATATATACACATTTAGCATACCCATAAGGGTTGCTCTTAATTATTCACGCAAGCCATATAGTATCCTTCTCAACCGTTAGATTTCCCCCATGTGAACCATCTTGAACCCTTACCTACATTAAATCTCAACCGCTGGTTGATAAAGACCAAATACACCAAATTTAATCCCAATCATCAGTTGGAGGAGACCAAAAAATCCCTCCTCATTTATTATATATATATATATATATAAGGTAGTTTCATGTGCACGTAGATATACGTTGTTGATACTAAATTTAGTCTAATGACATGGATCACTCACTTATAGACACGTGTCTATATATATATATATATATAAGGTAGTTTCATGTGCACGTAGATATACGTTGTTGATACTAAATTTAGTCTAATGACATGGATCACTCACTTATAGACACGTGTCTGCCAACATGGCAAATATGTATACTTCTATCGAGCAACTCAAGATCACCGAGCAACTAAGAAGCCACGAGAAACTCAGGGGCCCCGAGCAGCTCGAGCGTGTCGATCTACTTGGGCGGTCCGAGCAGCTTAATCTGTCCGAGCTATTTAGGCGGTCCGAGCAACATAGCATTCTAATCAGGATAATCAAGGAGACGACTGCGCATTAAATGCTCATTTATTATCATACAGATGTACATGTCTACTAGATAACAACGCATTGTCCTTTCATTGGTACAACCTCAATGCTATAAATACATTGTAACCTCCTCATTGGAAGGGGACCGAAATTTCTTGATCAAACGATTCCTCGAGAATTCCAAACAAACAGTCAGCAATAACTAAAACAGTGGACATAGGCCATACTTGCAAGGCCAAACCTCTTTAAAAATATATTGTCTATTATTTCTTTATTCTTTTTATTTGTCATTAAAATAATTAGGTCAAATCTAATTTTTTACATCAACAGATTGGCGCCGTTTGTGGGAAATGACTGTAATTATCGTTTTTCACCAAAATAATTCATCACCGATGGTTGATTATCCTGAATCCAGCAATCGAAACGTTGGGATCCCTCCAAATCCTCCATCTACTCCTCCAAATGTTCAAGATCTAGCTGGTATAATGGCTAATTTGGCCCAAGTGCAAACGGCCATGCAAGAAACCATGCATCAACTCATACAAACTCTTCAGGGCGTAGTGCCAGCCCAATCAGGGCAACGAAGCGTTCAGAGAAATATTCCTTTACTTTGTTCGCGAACTAGGCGAACGATATTCCCAGAGGAATCTCAGTCCAGATGTACCGATTCATATCGTACTGAGAGATCTAATGATCTTTCTTATCAGCGTGGACGGACTTCCTCGGTGCGAGCTACAAACACTCAACAAAACATCACTCTATCCCTAGAAAGGACAAGTGATCTTGAAGGATTGAGTAGAGTCTCTCCTTTTGATCGTTTGGGTCCTAGGAGGAATATAAGTCCCCCTAGGATTATGTCGAGGAACTCTCAACGACCATCTGATTTAAAGGAAGGGTCTGCTCAATCACGACCAGCTGCTCGTCATGAAAGATCCCAAGAGGCAAATTCAACACGATCAGTTGCTCGAACCAATAGGATCGAGGAAGGAAATGATGCATGGAAGGGATCAATTCAAAGGTTGGAGGATAGATTAGGGGAGATGGCTAAAACCAAAAATCCTCTACAAAGGGCTTTTGTCCGAGGAACACCATTCATACAAGAGATTGTGGACTTTCCCACACCGTCAAAATTCAAAGCCCCGGTAGTAACACCAAAATATGATGGAAAAACTGATCCTGTTCTCCATATAGAACAATACCAGGCAACTTTTGATATCTATGCTGTTCCAGATGAGATGCGATACAAGGCATTTTCAGGAACCCTTACCGGATCTGCTCAGATGTGGTACAATAACCTTCCTCGGGGGAAAATTATGACTTTCTTTCACCTACCAGAACTCTTTATTGGAAATTTTTGTTTTGGAGCAAAGCCAGTCAAACAAGTAGCACACTTGCTAAGTGTTAGACATAAGGCAGGTGAGAGCACCAGGGATTATATTACTCATTTCAATAATGAGAAGCCCGAGGTAATTGATTACGAGGAGAAGACATTAATTACTGCTCTGATGAGTGGATTGTTTCCAGATAAATTGTACTACACTCTAGCCAAAGATTCGCCTAGAACCATGGCAGAACAAATGGCAAAAAGCAACGAAGATTATGAACGCCGAGGAAGCTATGGCTGCGAAGATGAATATGGATACCAAAGAGACCAATGTTGAGGTTGATAAGGCTGAGAAGAAGGAGCAGAAGAACAATGGTGGTAACAGGTAGTTAAAAGCAAAGCAAGCATTGTAACAATTGAAGAAATTTAGAAATTATACTCATTTGAATGTAGATATAAACCACATTTTGGAAGAGATCAAGAACAACGAGGAGCTGAACTGGCCAGAGAAAATGAAGGCAGATCATGACAAGAGGAATAAGTCCAAATATTACGAGTTCCACAAAGACCATGGTCACAAGACCAAAAATTGCATATCCCTTCAGAATGAAATTAAAGCACTCATCAGACGAGGAAAGTTGACCAAGTATGTTGATCGTCGAAATGGTGGAAAAAGCAATGATCGAGCAAGGTAGAGATTAAAATCTCCTCGTCGAGTAAAAGAAGATAAGAAGAGAAGTCATAAAGAAGACCAGGATGATGACCAAGACGACCCCGATCTCCCTAAAAGACCAAAACAGCAAGAACGTGAGGTATTTTCTATCCATTTTGGATCATTTGAATGTAATGTCATTACAGGTGGAGATGTAGGAGGTGGAGATATGACTACTGAGAGAAAAAATTACCTTAATGAGGCTCAAGCTTGCTCGTACATTCAGCGAATAAATCTGGCTGAAGATGATCGCCCGAGGAAGGTTCATAAGGACAAACTGGTCATTAGTTTCTCTAAGAAGGAATTGACAGATGTACTATATCCTCATGATGACCTATTGGTGATCAAGATGAGAATGAAGGAAGTGGTGATCTCACGAGTATTGGTGGATAATGGTAGATCGGCAGATATCATGTTCTATCCATGCTTTGATAGTTTGAATTTAAAGTTATCCCAGTTGGAGCCATATCATAGACCTCTCCTCGGTTTTACTAGCAAAAAGTTTTTTCCACTTGGGACGATCAAGTTAGATATGCTTATTGGTACATGGCCTGCTTGTCGAACAGAAAGAATACGCTTCTTCGTAATGGATAAAAATGTCTAATCAACTTACAACATCATCATGGGAAGGGTAGGACTAAAAAAATTCGAAGCGGTACCATCTACTGTACATCAATATTTAAAATTCCCAACCAATTTTGAAGTAGGAGTGGTGAAAGGCGATCAGAAAGTAGCTCGGGAATGTTACTATTCATCTACCGAGCAGGAGGAGCATGAAGAATCCAGAAAGAAGACTACTTCCCTACCAAATAGAAGATGCAGAGATTGAAACATTAGACCCTAGAGACGAGTCCCAACTCGTGAAAGGACAGGTCATGGAGGCTACAGAGAACTTCATTCTGGACGACGAGCATCTAGAACGAACAACTCAAATTGGTGGATCCTTAGATGAATCAATAAAATAAGAATTGATAGCATTTCTAAGGCAAAGAAATCAAACTTTTGCATGGAGTCATGAAGACATGCCAGGAATAAATCCGAATCTCTTTTGTCACGAGCTCAATGTGAACAAGGAAATCAAGCCAGTAAAACAGCAAAGAAGAGTGTTCAGTCCTGAGAAAAATCAAGCTATACAGGAGAAAGTAGAGAAGATACAAAAAGCCTCTTTCATTGAGCATGTCAAATATCCTGACTGGCTAGCAAATGTGGTGATGGTAAAGAAGAAAATAACAAGTCGAGGATGTGTGTAGACTTCACCGACCTTAACAGGGCATGCCCGAAGGATCATTTTCCTTTGCCCCGAATTGATCAACTGGTGGATGCTACCTCTGGGCACGAACTATTAAGTTTCATGGATGCTTATTCTGGTTATAACCAGATTAAAATGAAGCCTGAAGATAGGGAGAGTACCTCTTTTATTACCCCGAGGGGAACTTATTGTTATAATGTTATGCCTTTTGGACTTAAAAATGCAGGTGCTACCTATCATCGGTTGATGAACAAGGTGTTTGCAGAGCAAATCGGTCATAACATGGAGGTTTATGTAGACGATATGCTAACGAAGAGCAAGAAAGCTGTTGATCATCTAGTTGACTTAGGCCAGACCTTTAATCAACTAGAGGAATATCAAATGAAGCTGAATCCCACCAAATGCATATTCGGAGTACGAGAAGGCATGTTTCTCGGATATATTGTTAACCAACGAGGAATTGAGGCGAATCCTGAAAAGATCAGGGCTCTATTGGAGTTGCGATATCTGACGACGAAGAAGGAAGTGCAAAGTCTCACAGGGCGAGTTGCAACACTTAATAGGTTTGTGTCACGAGCAACTGATAGATGTCTCACATTCTTCCAAACACTCCGAAAGACTTTTGAGTGGAATGATGAATGTGAGAATGACTTTCAAAAATTGAAGAAATACCTGGGAGCACCTCCATTATTGTCCAGACCAGTGATGGGAGAGAAATTATACTTGTATCTGCCAGTTTCAGAGAACGCGGTTAGCTCGACGTTGATAAGAATGGAAGGTGGAGTGCAAAAAGCAATCTATTACACTAGCAAGGCCTTCTAAGGAGCTGAAATCAGATATCCAAGACTGGAGAAGCTGGCGCTAGCACTGATTGAAGCAAGCAGAAGGATGAGGCCATATTTCCAAGCTCATACTATAGTTGTGTATACAGATATGCCGTTAAGGCAAGATCTGCACAAACTAGAGAAATCAGGAAGATTGATGTACTGGGCAGTAGAATTGGGCGAATACGATATAATTTATGAGCCTAGGTCATCACTCAAAGGGCAAGCAGTGGTAGATTTTATCGCAGAGTTCACTTATCCAGACATCTTCAAAGAGTAGAAGTTGAATATCGACCAGCCTGTGGATGCTACAGGATCATCAAATTTAAACCCCGACCAACTTAAGTCGGTTGACGAGCAAGAGAAGATGGTCGATGAACAACAAGAAGTGTTAGAAGAGGACATAAATAAGCAACAATTATTCCATCGAGGAACTCTGTCCGATCAAAAGTTTGATGATGAAGTACCTATATGGAATCTATATGTGGATGACTCATCTTGCAATACAGGCAGTGGAGTAGGGATTGTTTTAAATAACCCTAATAAAATTGATGTGGAGTATGCTCTGCGTTTTCAATTTAAGGCTTCTAATAATGAGGCTGAATATGAAGCTATGATCGTGGGTCTCAGTCTAGCCAAAACTATGAAAGCGGAGCAAGTCGTTGTATACAACGACTCACAGTTGATTGTAAATCAAATGTTGGGAGTGTATGCAGCAAAAGGAGAATTAATGATCCAATATCATGCGAAAGAAATGGAGATTGTATCGAGCTTTAATGCAGTGCAGTTAATTAGAATACTAAGATTGGAGAATGCAAGAGCAGATGCCTTTGCTCGGTTAGCCTCAGCCACATGAACCAAGCTACGAAGAACAATCCCAATAGAAATCTTGGCTAGTTGGAGCATTGACAAAGATCTGATGATGAACTTCATTACCCTTGATTTAGGATCATCTTGGATGGATCCCATCAGGGCCTATATTGAGGAGGGGGCTTTACCAACTAATAAACTCGCAGCCAAGAAATTAAAGTTTAAAGATGCACGTTACGTATTGACTAATGTCATTTTATATAGACGAGGAATTATAGCTGGTTTGCCACCCCTCCGAGGTGAAGAATTTGATTGAAGAGGTCTATGATGGGTCTTGTGGAGCCCATGTAGCAGGTCGGACACTCTTGCAAAGAATGACAACGCAAGGGTATTACTGGCTGACGATGAGAACTGATTGTGTAGCTTATGCCAAGAAATGTGATAAATGTCAACGTTTCTCCTTTATCCGAAGAACTCCCCAAGCATTTCTAACACCCATCACGTCTCCTTGGCCATTCGCCATGTGGGGAATAAACTTGGTCGGGCCACTTCCAACGAGCAGAGGAAGATTTAAATACCTCGTGGTTGATGTGGATTATTTTACTAAATGGGTAGAAGCTGAGCCTCTTATTGATATGACGTATGACAAGGTGTATCAATTCATTTGGAAGAATATCATTTGTAGATATGATCTTCCCCATGCATTCATCACAGATCATGGAACTCAGTTCGACAACGAGGAGTTCGCTGCATATTGTCATCAGTCAAACATATTGAAGACCCACTCTACACCAGGCCATCCCCAGAGCAATGGACAAACTGAGGTGACGAACAGAACGCTACTGAATGGTTTAAAAAAATGACTGCATGATGCGAAGGCAAATTAGATTAACGAGCTACATTCTATGCTGTGGGCTTATCGTACTACACCACGGGAAGCAACAGGAGAATCTCCATACATGTTGACATTTGGAAGTGAAGCTGTTATACCTGCCGAGTTGGGCCTACCCACACACAGGGTGATGAATTTTAATTCTCCTATCAGTGGCTTGATGAGGCGATTAGATCTAGATATGCTCGAAGAAGTTAGAGAAGAAGCAACAATCAGGAATGCTGCATACCAATAACGAACAACTTTGTTTTACAACAAGAGGGTAAAGAAGTGTGATTTGAAGGAGGGATACTATGTGCTGAAGAAAGTAATTCAAAAGCACAACAAGCTGGAAGCTAACTGGCATGGACCCTACAGATTAACAAAAGTTATTCGTCTAGGGACATACAGGATTGAAATCTTGGAAGGAGAAGAATTTAAGAATGCATGGAATGCAGAACAACTACGCAAGTATTATCCGTAGTTGGAATTTCTATGTAATGGAGTCTTTTTCAGTATAAATAAAGTGTTGAATGTTTTACCTAGTTCCCTCTTTTTGATGAAAATTTTCGGAGTATTAGTGCTACACACTATGCATCAAGTTCAGAATCAATTACCACCAACTTCGGTTAGTCGAGAAACACATACGACCAACTTCGGTTGATCGATAATATAATCTCTTCCAACTCCGATTGATCGGGATCAAATTACCACCAACTCCGATTGGTCGGGAAACACATACGACCAACTCTGGTTGATTGGCAATATAATCTCTTCCAACTCCGGTTGGTCGGGATCAAATTACCACCAACTCTGGTTGGTCGAGAAATACATACGACCAACTCCGGTTGATCGGCAATATAATCTCTTCCAACTCTGGTTGGTCGGGATCAAATTACCACCAACTCTGGTTGGTCGGGAAATACATACGACCAACTTCGGTTGATCGGCAATATAATCTCTTCCAACTCTGGTTGAGCAGGATCAAATTACCACCAACTTCGGTTGGTCGGGAAATACATACGACCAACTCCGATTGATCGGCAATATAATCTCTTCCAACTCCGGTTGGTCGGGATCAAATTACCACCAACTCCGGTTGGTCGGGAAATACATACGACCAACTCCGGTTGATCGACAACATAATCTCTTCCAACTCCGGTTGGCCGGGATCAAATTACCACCAACTCCGGTTGGTCGGGAAATAAATACGACCAACTCTGGTTGATCGACAATTCAATAACCACCAACTTAAGCTGACCCCGTTTGGTCGGCAATTTAAAAACCAAATTTTTTTTTGTCTTTCTACAGATATACATACACGTTCATCAGTAAATAAAAGAGATATTCTATAAAATATTTCCAAACCAATGACAATTAAATTGCAAAGAAAACTAAAATTTTCTTCATTAAAACCAGAACAAATTACATATGTTATAAATTACAGATCGCATGTGATATCAATTGAACAAATTCTATTCTATGGGTTTCTTCCCCTCTACCTTTGACACAGGGTCTACCCCAGATGGAGGATCATCAAGACTATAAGGGGAATTTATGAAATTCAGATCTTGCAGCATTCTGACGTTCATTATAGATGGACGGTCAAGCAGGTGTTCTAGATGAGATATTTTAAAATTTGAATGAAGACTATAATCATCAAGATACTTGGAGATTAGAACGCGAGGAATGGCCCGGGCTGGAATCCAACTAAGGTAAAGCTTGAAAGGAGGCACGGGTAAATCAAGAACTCCGGGATTATAGTAATCCCACAGGAAATGACCTCTCTCCAATTTTAAAACACAAAGAGCATTCAACCAGCCCTGTTTATACCCTTCGTTGTTCGACTGTTCTAAACGAGCATCAAGATGACAAAGTGCTTCATTGTAACCAGCCATCCAAAACTCTCTGGGCTGTTTATGGAATTAGTAAGTTAACTTCTCCAGTTGCTCATGAAGATTCTTCGCCAGAAGTTCTTTATTTTCCAAGGCAGAGCTTTGTGTAGAAAGTTGCTCGCTGAGGTTCAAAATCTTCTTGGACATATCTGCTAAGGCCTGATTCTTTTCCATCAATTGAACTGCCTGGTTTTCCAAAGCTGCTTGAGTTCTTTCATCTTCAATAGAAACCCTACCAACCCTTGCTCATCCCCTATAAGAAGATCTTGCTCGTCCACGAGTAGAAGTGGAGGGTCCAGTTCTTTTTAAAGTTTCCAACTCATCTCTTAAGTTGGCATTTTTGAACTCCAAGAAAGAGAAACCTTCATCATTAGCCGGAACCAAGGCTCCCGAGGAAGATGCAACAGATTTCAATTGTTTATTCTCTTCTTGTAAATCAATGTTTTCCTGTTCCAAAAATTTGGCGATATGCCTATGCTCCTGGACTTCAAGCTTCAGAACACTTTCTCTCTTCTCATATGCAGATATAAATTTATCATACCCTCTATCAACACTCAGTTGTTGATATTTCTTCTCGTAGACCTGGTGCAAGAGTGTAGAGGACTCTTTATACTGCTTCTAGAGTTCCTCGATAGTTCCTTGGAGGTCCTCGATCATCTCATAGTAAGCCACATTATTGGCTAATGCACAATCGAGCAAACACTTCAGATACTGGTAATCTTCAACTGCTCATTCAGAAGCATCTGAACCCAGGATATCAATGATTTGAGCATCATTCAGATCTGCATGACCAACCTTGAAATAATCATTGCATTTTTTATCAGTTCGGTATCATGAGCTGACAAGAGCTCCATCCTAGCCATAAACTAGTAAAGAGAAGAGATAGAAAGAATCAATAAGAATGCAGACATAGCAAGTAGAAGAGAAAAATCAAGCCGAACGACCAAAATTCAAATTATTTTATTTCATCACAAAAGGAAATACATAGTCCCAAATTACATTCAACAAAAAAGCAAAATAAAGATTCGAACGACTCTACACATTCTCCTTGCTTACTAAGACTTCCTCGGAAGGCTTGGACGAAGAGGTTGGTTGCTCGGAGGGCAATGAAAGCTGATAGACAGAAGTGTTTGCTGGTTGGGGCTGCTCAGAGCAAGGTTCAACAGCAGGGACGTGGTCCCTAATTATCATAGAAGATTCTTCTGAGGCAGCTTCGTCCTCCTCTTCTTCTTCTCCAGGAGAATGAGGAGGGCCATGAGTGTGTCGATGGAATAGTTCAGAATTCTCAGCGATTTTTAGCTCCTGCAGAGCTGCAACCCATCCATCCCTGAAATATTTAAGGCTGTCAAACTCCATTTGAGAGGACATGACAGCCAGGCCTTTGTTCTAGCCTTTGTCCCAACCAGCGCTGAAGGACTTTTTAACAACACTTTTTCTTTTTGCCTTCTCCGAGGAAGTCCTCTCAATAAGAAGTTCCTCAACAGCCTTCAATTTCCCTTCCACCTCCTGTTTCTGTCAATCAACATCATGAAGTCTACCAACTTCCTCTTCAGCAGTTTTGAGCTTATTCTCAAGCTCTTCAGCATTCTTGAGCTTCTCCTCAAGCTCTTTATTGTTCTTATCAAACTCTTTCAATTTCTTCTCCAATTTCTTGGAGGCTTCCACAGCTCGATCTCTCTCTTGCTCAACGAACTTAACCTGCTTCTCCCAAGCACCTTTATTTTCCTCATACTTCTGATAAGAGTCTTTTAAAGACTAAGTTAATCCAGTAAAATCCTTTTCCACTCCATCTGAGGAACTGGAGGCCCTGATGGCTTCATCCCTTTTTACAATGCTGTTGAAACACATTACCAGTTGAGAAAAAAATTAACTCTAAGTCAATGTATGGACATAACATTACAAAATAAAAGGCTCAGATCAATAATACTTACTGAGGAAATGTGTTGAGCATCCAGAGCAGTAACTCTCTCATGAGTGAAAGAATTTTTAATGTCAGGGACCTTTGGGATAGTCCAAGATTTTACTAAGCCCAAAGCGGAGCTCGGGGGAATAAAATTTGAAACACCACCTTCAACAGTTGATGATTGAGAGACTGGTTCAGCAAGTCTCTCAGAAGAATTTTTCTTTAACCTCTTTGGAGGAACAGGAACATTCTCAACTAAGGACATTGTCTTAGCTGGTGATATGACAATAACCTCACTAGGAGGAGTGATAGCAACAATCTTACTTGGGACCACATGGGGCTTTTCAACGATCTTGCTCGGATCCACAGGGGCCTTCTCGCTAAATTTCTTGGTAGCATCAGAGGGGGTACCTCTACAGTCTTTATCCCCTATTCTGAGACATCTTTTTTACTTCTCTTTGCCTTCACAGCAGGAGAATCAGACTTGTCAAAAAAGGAATGAGCTTTTCTTCTCTTCATTATGTCACCAATATGAATATTTGACTCTGAAGAAGAACCTTCCACACTAGTGTCAATAGATGGTACTTGGCTAATGTCAACCACCACTGGACGAGCAGTAAAGGATGAAGTATATCTCTTGTACTGCAACAAATAAGAAGCAGATCTAATGTGTTCCTCGGCCACAGACTGGTGCAAACTCCAGATAAGTTTCAAATGCCTTAAATTAACGTCAGTTTCTTTGGGAGACTTTCTTTTGCTATCAACTGCAAATAATCAAAAATTAAATGTCAGTGATACATTTTATCAAACACAAAGAAAACAAGATTTCAAAAAATAAAAATAACCTATCCCATTGCCATAAGGAGGACATCTAGGACCTTGGTATACATAATCTCCATTTAATGGAGGGTGTTGCCAATTTTTCATTACCACTCCATGTTCAAAATAATCCCTGTTGGCATCAGGAAGATTGTCAACTAACGCCCTATTCAAAAAACTAGTTTTTAAATAAAAAGTACTATCACTGACAACCCATCTGTAGCAATACATAATTTCTGGAATCCCTAAACGGGTTCCATGAAGTTGGTTCAACCTATGAACTCCATTAACTATTCTCCAGATATTTGGCACTATTTTTGCAGGAACAACGTCAAAATATTGACAGAACTCCAAACATAAAGGATTTGGAGGAAAAGAAAAGAAACATTCGGCTACAAAGAGACTTGGAAACCAATGTCCCTCAGCCAAAGAAAAATAGTCAGAAGGTTCAGAAAGTTCTTCTAATATGACCCATGAAGGAATTGAAAATTCAAAACGAAATTTGTCAAGAGATTCAACAAGGTAAGCCATGATGAATAAAATAAGTAAAAGAGAAGGAAGAAGATCTTACAGGAGAAGAGTGAACCAGTTGACAACGAACAATGGAAGAAATGAACGCACAAGATAGAGAAGAAATGAAAAGTTCGAAGACACACATTTGAAAAGTGAAAGACGACAGGATTTCTTCCGCGTTTAAATACTTTGCCTCGGGAATAGAGAAAAACAATGATTACCAAGGCGGACGTTTGCGTATCCGACGACTAAAAAGAAGAAAAGGGGCACAAAAATCGAAGCGGTTATGGAAATTCAAAATACTTTAAAAGCCTGATACTATGCACTCAAAAAAGGAGTTATATACAACGAAAGTTTGCCTAAAATCCATACAAACCGAAAATTTGTGCAGCAGAATGTTCCTTACTTTTCTTCTTCATTAAACTACGAAACATTGGGGGCTTCTGTTGATACTAAATTTAGTCTGCTGACATGGATCACTCACTTACAGACACGTGTCTGCCAACGTGGCAAATATGTATACTTCTATCGAGCAACTCAAGATCACCGAGCAACTCAAGATCATCGAGCAACTAAGAAGCCACGAGGAACTCAGGGGCCCCGAGCAGCTCGAGCGCGTCGAGCTACTTAGGCGGTCTGAGAAGCTTAATCGGTCAGAGATACTTAGGCTGTCTGAGAAACATAGCATTCTAATAAGGATAATCAAGGAGATGACTGCGCATTAAATGCTCATTTATTATCATACAGATGTACATGTCTACTAAATAACAGCGCATTGTCCTTTCATTGGTACAGCTTCAAGGTTATAAATACATTGTAACCTCCTCATTGGAAGGGGACCAGAATTTCTTGATCAAATGATTCCTCGAGAATTCCAAACAAACAGTCAGCAATAACAAAAACAGTGGACGTAGGCCATACTTGCAAGGCCGAACCACTTTAAAAATCTATTGTCTATTGTCTATTATTTCTTTATTCTTTTTATCTGTGATTAAAATAATTAGGTCAAATCTATTTTTTTACATCAAAATACGTGTTAGAGTCTCCTTTTCTATCATTCGATTCTATACTGCATTCTTGTATTTCCCCACTGGGAACACAACTTATTCCTTCATCTTTGTTGCGGTAGGTTCGGTATAGTTCTGTATTTTTAGAGCATTTCATAGGTATGAATTTTTTTTATGTTAGTAGATCTGTATGCTTGGATTCCAATAACACCTTCCAGGTGTCCCTTACGTACCTTGATTTAAATGGAATCATATGCTAAACAAATGAAATGTTAATTAAATAAAATTTAACTAGTAACATTATGTAGGTTAATTCATTGCACTTTATACCTAAGCTCGAGTTGGATCGGGTTGACCACGGGCAACTCATAGATTTGGGTCGAGGTGTTACAAGTCATATCAGAGCTCTAGGTCCAAGGTTTCTTTCAGGAGTCAGGTGGTGAGGTCAGTAGTGGATCTTTCGATGTTGGTGTTGGTTTTGGGACGGTCTCACTAGATTAGTGATGGTTTCAGTTCTTGTTCTAGATTGTGGAGTCAAAGAGTTTAGAACGATGGGAAATTCATTTTCGAGTAGCATGCGACCAAGTTAGTTATCGTTAATCGCTTTTGCACTTCTGATTAGACATGTTAGTGATTTTCGAGTGTCTGTGCGAGCCGATAGTGGTGACACCGTGTTGTTAGTGTGAGGTTCTTGTGTATCAACCCTTGATGACGTGAGAAGCCAATTAAGATGCTAAAAATGGTAGATAACATCAATTGAATTGGATACATGAATTTTGTAAAGCCAACTATAGAGATTTGGTGACTAGAGTGTCATGCCTAAGCAGTATTGGTTATGATAAAAATGCATTGAGTTTTGGGGTGTGGTACTTTCAAATATATAATGTTAATGATGTGAGTAGACAAATTCGATCCTTAAGGTAGTGACATTTTGTAAGACGGTTGATGATTCAGTAGACATGAGAGTTATGAGCAAATTGCAGTAAATATCTTATATATGCAATAATAATGGTTGAAGAGACTTAGGAGTGAGCTCTAGATAGTCTTCCATATCAGGGTTTTAGAAAATATTATGCAACTTTGAGGGATAGGTTCTTTAGTGATGTTAGTGATGCAAACCCAAATGTTTATAGGTTATTTGCGACCTCTTTTATCCTGCCAAAATCCTTATTAGTGTAAGTCCGTAATTGGTATATGGCTCATGGCCACAACTGTATGGATGGGATATAAGATTATTATCTAAGTGTCAGGGACCATTTTAACGGACTAAGTAATGGCTAGATTCGAGGTAACCCCAATGTGAATGTGGTTTAAGGGCATCTTGGAGTGTCCATCAGACTAATTGTATGTGGCATAATTGGGAATATAAATCGACTTGTTGTGATTCTTAAGGTGTTCAATGGTTAAGGTGCGCTATATGTGGTAACTTGAACTTGTACCATGTCATGGTATGACGTGGCTTGGCATAGTAGATTGCGTTTGGACCTGACATGATCAATGCAACTCGATTACTAGGTGCACCCACACCTGAGGTATCCTTGCTATTGCACATAGCTTTTAGCTTCACGATTTGCTCATAATATTTTATTTCCTTACAATTAGTGACCTTATGAATATCCAGCATGGCAGTCAGTGGCTCTACTTATAAAGAGTAGGATGATGACTTGAGGACATCATATAGTGTTAGAACTCAAGGAAACTTAGCACATAGTGTTATTTTACTATAGTGAGTGGATTGACGTAATACTCAGGTGTGTGGTACAAAATTATAAGCCTAGAGTGTTACTAGTATCATCAGAGTGACGTAGAAAAAGGTGTCAGTCGAGTGCACGTTGATGATTTGATCGGTGTGTTGCCCTACCAGTGAGTGACTTATGATATGAAGCTAATATCAAACTTAAATGAGGTTATGTGGTCATGATAACCTAAAAGTTTGAGGAAAATGTGCATGCGTAGTCCTTAAGATTTGAGATGATCCTTGATGATGAATTGGATGATTGGTTATATTACAGTTCACTCTTGGTTGAGTATTGATCACTAGAGAGGGTTGCTCGGTAGAGGCACCAGTATGCTTTGGTATTAGTAAAGTTAGTCCTACGACTAGTTTGCGCGTGATAATCAAGTGAGTAAAGAATCAAGATGGTTATATGACATTGATGGTTAGCGTGACGGTGAGCGTTAGAGCATGTTGCATGTTGAGCTTATGGTAACATCCCATATGTAAGAGCGTGTGGTGTGATCTTAGATTTTGAGGACTTCGATGATTTTGTCTTTGAGTATTTCAATGATTTAGAGTAAGATTTGGTAAATCCCATGAACTTGGCGGGTCAACAATTTCAGGAACGAAATTTTCTAAGGAGGGTAAAATGTATTACCTGTGTCCAATATTTTATTATTTTTCCCATGTAGATTGTAATAATATGAAACCCTTGGAATTTAATCATTATAATTGGGTTTATATCTACACTTGACTGTTTTTGGAGTCTTGATTATAATTATTAGAGGTTTTGGTGAAAATTAGATATTTAAGAATCTAATTTGATCGAACGAACTTAAAGTTGTTCGAAAGAGGTCCCTATTTAGTTCAAACGATAATCAGGTGGTTCAAATGATAATCTAATATCATTTAAAGTTGGGTTATAACTAGGATCTAACGAGATGTCATTGCATTGGTTTTCCATGATCGTTAGAAAGTCTTTTGAAGGATTGATCGAATGAGAACCCGTTCTCATTCATATGAGGTCTAGTTCTCGTTCGAATGACCTGTATAATTTTTTTTAAATCGGGTTATCCTTTTGCGCTGTCACATTTTGGACCGTTAGATCGATGGCGTGTTGAGTTCTGATTCACCCAAATGGACAAAAATGGGATTCTTTGTTTGGGGCTTGGTTTTTATATGGGTTTGTGGGTTTATTTGGGTGAGAGTAAGAGAGAGGTGGGGAGGTTCTCCCACTAAAAAAACCATTAGATTTCCTCCCCCCCTTCTCTCTCTCTCTCTCTCTCTCTCTCTCTCATTTCAAGGGTATTCTATCTTCCCACAACCGTTTCCCACCACTGCTACACCATATTTCCACCTTGTGCCACTATATATTACTAGTATTTCACCACCAATAAGTTTTCTACATATATATCCTCCATTATTGAGTAGAACTATAAATTTGGGGTTGATTGGTGGGGTCTTTTGAGGAAGAAGGATATGAGAGGTGTGGAGTTTTGAAGGGTATATTGCTTAGAAGCATTCATGGAGCATGTTTTTAGAGTTGGGCAACCTCCTTGAGTCCACCTTGGGAGGTAGGGGGTTTCCATCTTCTTCAACCCCATTCTACCATTTTTCGAGCTACATCTGAGGTGGGAAACTCTACTATTAGTTCAAGACTCTATTTTGCATATTAGTAATCTTGTATCTAGAATTGTAAAAATGATATGCATTATGACATAAGAATGATATTTCTTATGATTTGCAAAAAAGGATTTCAATGGTTTTGAGAAAAATGATATATTTCAAGAAAACTTAGTATTAAATATTTTTATGGAATAAAAATGTTGGAAGATTTCTAATTTTGATCGAAAATATTTTATGGATAAATGTTTCAAAGTTTTCTTGTGAAGATATGGAATTTTATATAAATGGAGATTTTATTTAAGTTTTGAAGAAATAAGAATGTCTTTTGCTTTGAAAAGTATATTTGTGAAAACATTATGAAAATTTTAAAGTAACTCACATGTTAAACTCATTTGATGGGATTTTTGGGCTAAAAATCTATCTTTTCATGCACATAAACTTGTAGTATTTTGAGGTTGAACATAAAAACAAGTTTCATGAGGATTTTCTTGGGTTTAAACGTGAAATAAAGAAAATAAATATTTTCGCTCTTAAGGTGTGTGGAAAGGGTGTTGAAAATGTGAAAATTTTAATGTTTTAAGACTTCATGCATTAATAAAGAAAATGGTATTTGTCATATAAAGTAGTCTTAGATGTTCAATGAATTCTTGAAAAAGAAAGTAATGAAATAAAGAGGTTTTCAGCTTAAGAAGGATGTTACTCCAAAATTATAAAAAGTGTTAATATATTAAAAATATTTAAGAAGTTAGTGTGGATAACTTGATGGTGTTTTAGGAAATAATACTTGTGAAAATGGAGTATGTAACAAGTTTGGAAACAAATGGGTAAAATGATAATTCTATGTAAAGTGAAATATTTTTATGAAATAAAAATATTGAAAAGGGTGTTACATAAAATGGTCCTAAATGAACATGATTTTGGGATAAATTCAATGTTATAGTAAAAAGAACAAGAAATTATGATTTTTAAAGTGTAACACAAGTTGGGGTGAAACACCGAATTTTTACATCGTTCGGGAAAAGGAAAGAAGTGGAACAATGTGATCATTTATAAAATGGTAAAACACATTAATAAGGACTCAAATGATACTGGAAATAATTAAGGAGGGCTCGTATCCCTCGAGTGAAAGACCCAAAATCACTGGCCAAAGCATATGGTAGCATAGCCGGCGGTGTGAAGCCTGTCAAAGTATGTAAATATTGGAAGGTTCTGAGGAAATGAAATGAAAATGGAACATATTAAGAAATGGGTTGTGTGGTGAATATTTGAAAAGTCAACCGAACTTGAATGAATTAATAAATATTTCAGTAAAGGATAAAGCGGACAAGTACTATGAAAATTGATTAATGTTCACTAAGTAAATATATGGTAAAGTGAAAGGATTAAATGGGTGGTTAAGAAACCTAAAGAGGTTTAATTCATAATTAACACAAAGGGTGTGTTTATGAATGTTTTTCAAGGAAAAAAAGTATTTTATAACACAGTGTTTGCTTGTGTTGAAAGGGTGATTCCATATTGAAAATACTAACGCGAATTGGTATGAATAAAAGGGTTAATTTTAGGGAAATAAATAATTTTTCTTAGAAAAAGTGTATTTGTTTTAAGTATTTAATCAGATGTGTTAAATCTGTGAGTAAATGTCAAGTCAAGTAAAAGGAAAATTCTTTCATAGGATTAAGCTGAATTAATAGGGTTAAGTAATGTTTTTGTATAAAAACGGTTTCATGCACATATATAAGGTAGTTGCCTGTGCAAGTAGATATACGTGTTAAAATCTCATTTATGCCATTCGATTCTATACTGCGTTCTTGTATTTTTCCACTGGGCATTCGGCTCATTCCCTCATCTTTGTTACGATAAGTTGGGTGTGATTCCGTATTTTAAGAGCGTTGCACAAGTAAGTATCCTTTTATTTTAAATCACTAGCTATGTATGCTCTGATTTCGGGGACGCTCCTCACAGGTCCCTCACGTAGCTTGATTTAAATGGGAATCACATGTTAAACAAGTGAAATGTTAATTAAATAAAATTGGACTAGTAATATTATACAGGTTTTTCATCGTACTTCACAATTAACACTCGGGTCAAACCAGGTTGACCACGGGTAACCCATAAATCCAGGTCAGGGCGTTACATGAACTCTACAAGGGTTCTTGAACTTGAAATATGTTCTTCTTGATTTGATAAAGTGATATTTAAAGACCCATGGAGTTTGGATGAAAAAAACGGTAGAGTTTGATCACAAAGAAACTCTAAAATGGCTTCTTGAAAGTCTAAATTGGGTTATACAAAACTCTAATCCCACATCTTTAATTATAAGGAAAGTTGTCATAAAAAGATAGTCATTAGAGATTTGTATTAGATTTATTTAAAAATAAAAACTCGCGCATTGGTTCGAACGATCTGCTACCTCATTCTAACGATGTACCATTTATTATTCGAACGTGTTTTCAATGAAACTTCGAACGACATTTCGGAGCTGCCAAAAAGGTGTCACTTCAGATTTCATTCAAATGAGGGAAACTTGTTCTAACGACATACCTAATATTGTTTGAAGGACATCCAACGGTATTTTGAATGACATTCCAGAACTGACCAAAAAGCGACGTTTTATATTTCATTTGAATGAAAAAACCTCATTCTAACAACACCGTGTAACTCGTTCGAATGACATATCGTACTCTTTCTAACGAGTTAGTGAGTTTTCAAAAATACTTTTAAAATCAATTTAAACATTTTGAAAACTTTTCATGCAAACTCTAATGTTAAAATGTCCCCTTGATAACTAAAGACTTTACCAAACCTCCTCATAACTCTTCTGAATGTTGTAATAACGAACAATCTTCGATCTTTCAAATCTCATCAACTTCTTGTCTTAGAATATGTGGAAGTAGTCATGATAGTGTAATGGGGTGTAACGGGATAAGCCAAATAAAAAATAAATTGAGCAATTATAAAACTTGCTCTTACAAAGGTGAACACCCCATAATCCTACGTTTACACCTATTTCCATAAGAAGACTCATTTTTAAGCGCAATGTTTTGATCCAAGGAGAGTTTATAGGATGACTAAAACCATCCATTTCATAGCTAAATCTTAGATTCAAATTATATAGGGTGAAGGATTAGGAACCACATCAGAGAAGTCAATTATGTGACTAGATCTATAAAGTTTTTAGGTCTAAATTTTAAGACCAATGCACCTACTAAAGCTAAAAAACCGATTACCTAATTCCGTGTTGCATTTATAAATCTATTTGGGTTAGAAAATACGACTTGAATTCTCAATCGATTGATAGGCGTGGGGTTTCTCTCCATGTACCTTTAGATATTATATTATGATCTTATAGATAAACCTTTTTAAGTACTCATAAACCTCCTCATAAAAAGACTAATGACAGATCAAGAAAAAATAAAGAATTGAGGAATACTTTCAGAAGAATCTAGTTGATCCACCACCTATTTCATCTATTTTAATATACTTATGAGTTATGTTGTAATGGTTATGATATTACTTGGTACCAATGATGGACTAGGTCGGGAAGGACCTCAGAAATCATTCACAATCTATCGAACAACCTCACTTGAGAGCTGGTTTGAAGGATAGAGAGAAAGGTAACGTTAATTCATGGCTTAACCATTTTAGATACACCAAGTAAAACACCCAAATTTTCTCGATTGATCTTTACTGGACAACCTTAAACTTGTAACCATGAGCTTACTTAGCCATAGTGTGTTGACACCAAAAATAGTATCTTTCCTCAAAAGACCTGAGTGATGTCATACTATACACACACTTATAAAATCAAACCTATATCAGAACAATGTTGAGTTGGTGAGTTATTATTCAAAAAAGGTGTTGATGCACCTGTGGATCCACCTGACACAACGGTTGTCCACTCAAGAATTTTAATCAACATTTAATGCTAACTACATATTGGGTATTGTAGTCTGACCCATAATTTAATATGCATGAGGTTCCACGCATGTGACCTGAGCCTATATATACCTTATTTATCCTTTGATAAATCATGATACTTTTAGCCAAAGACCACTTTGAGATATTTATTGCAAACCAGTACTTTTACTCCAGTCCATCAATACACTCGTCCAGTTCTTCCCAAGAACACAAGCATTTATTGAGTTCTGAACACCATTCCTTCATACTATGGTGTTTACTTGCCTACCTCTGGTGTATTTAGAGTGATCTCTTCTCTCTCCCTCTAAATAACTAGAATAAAGGTTCATTTATTATCCAAACATTTGTATTTATTACGTTTAATTTAGATATACACTTAAGTTTATTCCCTGACATTCAAGAGTACAGTTACTAATGTGTTATCACCATTAATACGGGGTACGCCTCAGTTTATTTGTAAACAACCTAGCAAAGAGAACAATTATCTTACATCTGGTGACTCTACTGGGGAGGTATCACTACACCAAATTTGTCGAATTGTCACGATCATTGACCTTGACAAGTTGGACTTGTCAAGGTCAATGACTGTGACAATTCGGGGCAAGACAAATTTTTTAGTCACGGACGTGTCACGGTCATTGACTTTGACAAGTTCGTAAGAATTGTCACGGTCGTGTCACGGTAAAAGACCGTGACACGTTTAGTCACGGTTAATAACCGTGACAAATCCTTGACCCCTTTTAAAAAATTGTCACAGTCATTGACCATGACAATTCTGGGCAGAATTGAAAAAAAATCTGCTGAGCAGTACGGCCACTGCCACTGCCCAGTAGTATATTTGTACCTGTTATATCAACGTTGTACCTGTTCAAATATCATATATCCAAAAAAACTAGAGATAATGCAAATATACATTCAAAATAGAAACTATTTAAGAAGAAACAACATCACCATCAATTATCTCAAATCCACAAATTATTTAGTCGGAAAAGAGATTTTGTATCGCGACGCTCGGGGACACCTCCTTATCCTTCCCTTTTCGTCCGAAGAGCCAAATAAGTATCGAGCCTATGTGGCCTACCCCCAGGGCCACTCCCCGTCCTCTGAAATAAAATAAAGTAAAATTAGTATCCGCCCCGCAAATATAGATAAATATAAATATAAATATAAATATAAATATAAATCAAAATTGAAATTGAAATCGAAATCGAAATTGACATATAATTATAAATACATTACCTGTAGTGTCACCCAAGCAGCTAACTTGAGCTTATATGGCACCTCATTAACTAATGTACCCCGGGCAATCGTGTCAAATATAATTCCCTTCATATCTGAACACTAAGAAATGCCATAATCCTATGGAGTTATGCTCTGCAAATTCCTTCCAACCTTTGTGTAGCAAAAAATCAGCAGTTGAAGTTGTCAATTCCACCTTCCAATGGTCTCCCATATTTTGCTAGAGGTTCCAAGTGGTGGGGTATGGAAAGTGGAATTGACAACTTCAACTGGTGATGTTTGGCTACATAATGGTTGGGAGGAATTTGCAGAACGTCATTCCTTAGGATTATGGCATTTCTTAGTGTTTGGATAGACGAAGAGATTCAGTCTCCTCTCCACAAATAAGACACCCCAAATAACTATGTACTAATCACCTATTAAAGGTAAGAAGCGTATATTCATGGATTAGTATAAACAAAACTTAGATGTAGTTGGAATATTTATGTATTAATCTCCTCTCCACACACACACACTACACAAGAGTGAAAATCAATAAAAAGCATTAAAAATGGATGTTTCGGTACAAATTGGAATATTTATTACAAATTGAATAATTGTTTCAAATTCGGGTTATCATAAAAAATGGATTGATATTCGGTAGGAGCAGCCAAATCATCCACACTACTATTTAGACGCCTTGGCGCGTGTTGGACAATTGACCACGGCTCGTTGTTGATATACTCCGAATAAAACACTTGCTGAACCTTTTGAAATGCACAAACAAATGTCTCATCGCTCACGTGATCGTTGCTCTTCAACTTGGAGAAGTCAACCATGATCAAATTGGTGACAGGATCAACTTTATAAGCATTTTTTTTCAACTCTTACCCAGTCACAGTAAAATACAACCTCTTTGAAGCTTATATAATCCAATTCAAATATATTGTGGATTACACCATAGTAAGTCATTTTAGCTTTAACGAGGTTTTTATCTTTTGCGCTCGCTCGAAAGAAAGTAAGAGCCTTGTATGAAATTCTTGAGTTCTATACATTTGTACTTTCCTCGTACACTTTAGCGTCGAAAATATAACCGTTCAATCGATACTTTTTGTACTCTTGTGCCTCGAACAAGAGTCCAGTTGCTAGACGAGCAAGCCTTGATGTCGCATCACCCGTCTTTAGGAGCTGAGAATATAGATAAATTAAAAATATATTAGTGGTAAAATTTGAGTGTAATGTAACGTTATATAACGACTATTTTCATTATAATTACCTCTTGTGTCAACCACAACCTAAATTCGCTGTCTGATTGTACCATTGTTTTTCATCTTTTATTGTTCTCACGGGCTTCATATTTTCTGCATATTATAAAATTAATCATGTATAAAATAATCTAAAATAATGTTAAACATTATAATAATCGAAACTTACTTTTTCCATTCTTCAACATCTTCATGTGTGTCAAATAGATAACGAGCTACTTGTTCATGTTGCAAACTCGTTAATTTCACTCTTTTTCACATCACATGACCACCATCATCGACGAACTCATCGGTGTCATCAACGCTGGTCGAGTCAGGCATAGATTCTCGAGTATATATTGATGACTCCATGGTGATGTATTCCTCTGCAATTGATCCTGCAATGTATCGCGTATTCTTGGCGTAATATTTAAAAACTTTCATCAATCTTTCAAACGGATACATCCACCGATATCTAACTGGACCACAAAGAAGTGTCTCGTCACATAGGTGTACCAACAAGTGAACACTTATGTCAAAGAATGCTGGGGAAAAGTACTTATCCAATACACAAATCGCTTCGATCACAACCAATTTTGCGGCCACTATGTGTTCTCGATTGACTACTTTCTCACACAAGAGGGAGAAGGTAATACTAATTTGCATAATAGCCCTACGCAAATCCTCGTGCTTGGAGAAATAGTGCTTAAACAATAGAGGAACCAATTGCATGATCACATGCCAATCATGGGACTTACACTTATGTAAATCATGAGTAGCATAATTCACAATCCTTTGCAAGTTAGACGAAAAAGTAGATGGCCCCTTCAAATTATATATTGTGTCTAGAAGCACCTTCCTTTCCCCACTCATCAAAGTAAATGCACCAGGGGGAGTTATTGTCCTTCCCTTACTATCTTCTTTCAACCATAGTTGTGGCTTAAGTTTTAACAATTTAAGGTCTTTTCGTGCATTTTATCCATCCTTCGAATGACTCCCTCCAAGGTAAGTACCCACAATATGTTCAGCGAAGTTCTTCTCTGCATGCATCACATCCAATACATGGCGCACCAGATTATTCTTCCAATAAGGCAAGTCAAATAAAATTGACCTCTGAGACCATGCCTTTCTTGTCTCAGTTTCATTCCCAGTTGGGATCTTCTTATGCTTGACGTTCTTAAATTTGAGATTCTTACCTGGCATATTAGGGCCACATTCAGAAGATTTATTTTCAATTTTTGAACCTGAAATTTGTCTCGACGGTAGCCTATGGTCAACCCCGCCCAATAAAAAATTGGAACCTTTCTCAGATCTGAAACTATGTACTGGGGGTAAAACCCTCCTGTGGCGATGGTATACATTTTTTCAGCTAGAGGATAGATGAAGAGATTCAGTCTCCTCTCCATAAATAGGATACCCCAAATAACCATGTACTACACAACCGGATAATGTCCCATAAGCTGTAAAATCATGAATTGCCCACATCAACATAGCTTTCAGCGTAAACTCTTCTTTTCTAAAAGAGTCAAATGATTGCACACCCTCTTCCCATAACTCATTTAATTCTTCTACTAAAGGATCCAAGTAGACGTCAATGTCATCACTTGGTGCCTTTGGCCCAGGTATCAACAAAGCCATCATCGAAAATTTAGGTCTCATACACTGTGAAGGAGGGAGGTTGAGTGGGGCTAGGATCACTGACCATACACTCTGATTTGTGCTTAGATTTCCAAATGGATTGAAACCTTCTGTTGATATAGCCAAACGAATGTTGCGTTGTTCTCGAGCATAACCGGGATACTCAAAATTCATCCTCCTCCAGGTAGTAGAATCAATAGGATGACGTATGATATTACCCCCTACTTCTGCCCTAGTATGCCAAGTTATTACCCCTGCAATCCATGGTACTGTGAAAAATCGCTTTAATCTAGGCCCAATGGGAAAATATTTTAATACTTTTTAAGGCACTTTTGATCTTGTGCCTTCCTTACTAGTAGATTGGACATATCGAGGTTCATTGCATACCGAACAACAATCGAGATTTTCATACTCCTTTCGGTATAGTATGCAGTCATACACACAAGCATGAATCAATTTATACTTCATTCCCAAACCTTTCAAACTATTCTTCATAACATGATAGCTATTTGGAAGTGTATTAACCTTGGGTAATAAGCCCTTCACCCATTTCAGAATTCTCGTCACACTATTTCCAAACAAACCGTATTGCGTCTTCAAACTACGCAAACCAACCATGGCATGTAAAGTTATTTTATCTTTCTCACATCCAGAGTATAACAGTTGGGTCGCCTTAAATTTTAAACTTTGGTAGTCATCGTCAAGTTTTATCGTGCTATCTTCACGAGCACTTGAATCTTCTACATCATCAGTAACCTCATTCTCCTCTGCTTCATAAACTCCGTACGCATCATCAACTAAATACTCTAACATATTATGATCTACGTCATCCCCTTTTACATCTATTCTACTTGTTGAAGGTTGTTGTGAAGGTTGGTCGGGGACAAAAGAAACTTTCAATTCACCGTGAAAACTCCAAAATCGATAACTATCTTGCATACCATTTCTTAATAAATGTAGTTCAACTGTTTTCCACTCAAACACCTTACCATTCTTACACCTAGCACACGAACACGGAAACTCTTCATCATTATGACATCTCTTTGCATATTTCACAAATTCGTTAGCACCTCTACGAAACACATCCCCTATTCTATTAGTCTTACCCATCCACTCTTTGTATTTCGGATATCCCATCACAGCTACCACAACTAAACACCTATTAAAGGTAAACAAAACTTAGATTTATAGTATGTTTCATTTAATTATCCCATCATTTAATTTCTATTTCCTCCATCTCCTCTAAAGGGTGAGTGGTCCTATCCCATTCAAGACCGCATTTTTCTGTAACATACTTAACAGCTCATGCACATTGTTACGATTCGAAAAAAATTCGACAGCATATCCCCGTAGTTCTCCAAGTACTCGACGTAGATTGGCAGGTGTGAGTGTTATTTCAATTGATCAATTGGAATAATAGTCACACTTGTCAATCTAGTATGTACCCAGAGAACATTAAGATACGACTGCAGAACTTCCTCTAAAAGTAACAACTTTAAGCCACTAATAATATTATACAAAAATTATACAGTCTCAAACTGTTCAAACGGGACAATTCGAGAGATCTCATTACAGGGGAAATGACTCTCGAACGGGTCTAAGGGCTATTGAATGCGTACGCAAAAGAACTAGAAGGCTAGTACCTATGAGCACTATATTTAATTTCAAGTATGTTTCATTTAATTATCATACTATATATATTGTTCGATATACAAAGTAATTTTCAAAAAAGTTGAAAAATCCCACCCCCATATGGACAATAATCCAGTGGTCATGCCACTTTTAAAACTAACCAACCAAACATTTACTAAACAAAATAATCCAACAGCAATGTCAACAACAAATGTGTATCCCATACTCCTTCTAAGTCATCTACTCAATTAATTCATTTAATCAATTAAACTAACAATTAACGTATACAATTATTAATTTACTAATTTACAATGAGGGGCAATCCTACTTTCATATGAAATGGGCACTAATTATTAATTTACTTTCATCTAAAACTGTTTCATTTATTAATTATATTTTAGTCGATGTAATTATAGAATCTATGGATGGATTCAATTTAATCTTACTATGTTAATGTTTTTATCTACAATGAGTTAACCTTGAAACAATATATATTATCTCATAGAATCATCAAAACACGATATTAAGAGAATTACAATGGGACCTTGCCTCACCCCCACCCACCACACACACACACAACAGCCCCCCACCTTGCCCCACCCCCCTCCCCACCCCCCACGTACCACACATATATACACACACACAATAACCCCCCTCCCCCCCCCCCCCCCACCGACCACATACACACACACAACAACAACCCCCACCCCCACCCACCACACATATACATAGACACACACAACAACCCCCTACCCCACCCCTACCCCCAACTGCCCACCTCCCCCCACACGCACAAACACACACACACACGCACATAGATACACACACACACATATATATATACACACAAACATATATATAAATGGAAGAGAGAGAGAGAGAGAGAGAGAGAGAGAGAGAGAGAGAGAGAGAGAGAGCAGCGTAGAGAGAGAGAGAGTTGGAAAAAGGAGGGAAACGACAGGGGGGAAGAAGGGCAAAGGGTTTTTGTTGCAGAAGTTGTCACGGTCGTGTCAAGGTCTTTGACCGTGACAATTATTTAAAGAATTGTCACGGACATTGACTGTGACAAGACTGTGACAACTACATATGTTACGGACTATCTTTGTCACGGTCGTGTCACGGTCAATGACCGTGACACAAAACACGTGTTTGTTGTCACGGTCAATGACTTTGACAAGGGTGGCCGGCTGAAAGGTGACAATTTGAACATTTTGGTGTAGTGTATTCTCTTATAAATGGCGAATTATAATATCAACCATGATCTTAACTTTGAGGATATTCAAGGTAAGGAAGAACAAAATATTAATTCTGCTATTGAGGTTCCCCCCAGTTCCTACTGTCATAGGAAATGCTCTAGTGGGACATGATTCCACGAATTTTGTGATGGTTCCCAACCAAATGACCATCCCCACGGCTAAATTAGTGGAGTTTTTTTTAAACCTTATCGGGTATGGCTATGTTTGGTTTAACAATTGACCCAAGCTTACTTGGTAGCTCAGTAGCACCATTCGCTGTTCCTTTGGCTGGAGTGTCTGTTCCACCTGTAAGACCTACTAGCACCTCTGTTATCAATCTTGCTCTTGTTTCTACATTAACTATTAAAGCACATGTTGCTATTAAAACCTAACCTAAGGTTGCTCAAAATTGTTATCACGTGTTCGTTCTTTTTTGGATTATTTGTGCTTGTGTTGCGATGTTGTGCTTGTCGTTACTTGTTACTCTTTACACCACTTCATGATCTATATGTTTTTCTTTATTCTTACTCTTATATAATTTAAGGGGAGAAACGATTTTGTTATGGATCTTTATCTTTGTCTATTCAGGATGGTATCTCAATCTTTATAGTCCGGGTGAAATTTTCACCTTAGGGGGACGAGTAATAACATAGGTAGATATTTTTAGGCAAAGGTTGATGGTTTATTCTTATACGTATTTATATTGTTATATATTATCTTTGATTTTGGAGGCAACGCGACGAAATTCACATAAGAGCAAAACTGCTCAACGTGAGTTCGTCAAGTGTTTATAATTTTTTCGTTTGGGGTCGGGGATTGAGTCTTTGAGAGATCTTGACGACCCATAGGTTTTTATTTTGTGTTTTGTCTCGGATTAGCCACAAGGGGAGATTTGTAAGGACAAATTTCCGAATTGAGTAAATTTATATATTTTTAGCTTATTCCTTGTTTGGACAAAGCCTTTGAGTCATATGTTATGATTTTAGTTTGCTTACCTTTCAAGCCTATGATGTGTTTATTTGAAGATCATAACTATCAAGTTAGAGAGCCTACATCTTTGTGTCGTGTTTCATGTCACATTTCATCTTCAATTTTCAAGGATCTCATAATGTATGAATGTAAATATATTTAGATCTTTGGATTCTATTTTGGGTGTTTGTTTTTCTAAAATTGCTCGAGGGCATTTTTAAAAGACTTTTAATTGAAAAATAAATTTTATTTTTAAGTCATTCGAAAGACTTTACGGCCTTTATTGGGACGAGGTATTGACGTTGTTCAAATGACATTCAAATGAGGATCAAATGAGGATTTATGTCTAACACAGTAAATGTTGTTTGAATCTCATCGAAGTCTGATTGAACGAGATTATCATGTTCATTCGAGCGAGGTTTAGTTTATTTGAAAGAGATATGCAGTTTCGTTTGAACGACATCTTGTTTTCGATCGAATGAACCCTCGAAAAGTGTGCCACCTCGATTTTTATTTTATTTTTTATATAAAGGTGTGATGGCATCAGTTTTAGTATGACTTGTAGCAAAAATCAGTTTTCTATACACATCGAAAAATTTTCAAACCCTACTTTTACCCATCTAGTTTAAGATCCAAGTTTCAATTCATATATGCTTTGAAATATTTGTTTGGGCATCTTGATTTAATACTCTTTACATCTAAGTATCAGTTTTATGCAGTGAAATTCGTACTTGCTGCTATTTACACACAATGAACTCCGTGTTGTGGTGTTGAGGTGAAGAAGCGGTGGACTTCGTGTTCAGATCCTATTACGGTTACTGAGCCTATTCGGTGGACACCGAGGCGTGTGTGGACTCACATGTTGTGGCATCTTCACAGTGGACTCTCGCATATCACTGTGGCGAAGGTGAAGGAATGAAGAGCGTCAATGTCGTTGTGTAAGTCTACTATCTTGTCTTTTGTAATTCCGTGTATAATGAAATTTGCATAGCTGGGGCGTTTGAGGTTATTCCCGTTGTCGGTTTTTCTCATACATTGGGCATTGCGTGATTAATTTATTTTATTTCCCGTAATCACTTAGATGAGTGCTTTATATTAAGATAAAATTGATTAATCATTGTAACAAAACAACCGTTTAAATGGGTTAACTTGTTTAAGTTTAATTAAATTTGATATTTTTTAAAATGATGGTTTTCTTGTTTTTACCTTGTCCATGTAGAACCCTTGCATCTTTCAATATGGTTTTTTTCATTGTCATTGTCATTCGTATTGTTTGAGATCATATTCATCATTGTCTAGTATCAATTAGTTTAAATGACATTAACTGGTTGTTACATGTACTTTCAGCGATCGTGTGGTCCATTAGTTTGTCTGAATTAATATAAATGATTTGATAAAGGAATGTTTCAATGTCATGCCAACCGTTGTGAGTGTGAGATGTTGGAAACTGAGATTTGATCCATATTAAATCAGTTGGGCTTTTGACCCAATGTGGACATGAGCAAAAAATGCTTAGTCAAATCCGCAGGAGGTTGATAGAAGGTTTAAATTTAATATCTTAGTATTATCGAAGGGATAGGATTGGTTGAGATAGAGTCATATTGTTAGGAGTACGGATGAATATTTTCAAATAATTAGCCCACTTCCCTCTACACTTTGGAGCGCGCACAGAAATTTCTAAACTCTCTCTCTCTCTCTCTCTCTACATTGTTGAAGAAAACTTTGAAGAACCTTTCTATGTATTAGTTCATCACACGCGATTAAAATGATGTGATTCTATTGCGATAAGATTATTGTTGCGTTCTTGAAGTGGGTTAAGCACGTTAATCTCCATTCGCTTCAAAAGTTTGTTCTATGACTCGTTAATTTTCTCACAAAGTTTGTACGAATTAGAATGATTTCCACTCATTTGGTTTAGTTAGAATGGATAAAATGCAACAAAACCCTTGAATCAGGGTCGATTCTAAGATTGAGAGTGCCTTGTGTAAAAATAAATTTAGCGCCCTTCTAAAAAAGTATGGGTCAATTATTAAATAGTCCCTATTATAAATATATATATTTTTTAAAAAGAACACATATTTTTAGTTTAATCCATTTAGTCCCTCAAGCACTCAATATCCTATTATTTTTAGAGGTCCGCGCCAGCGGCACTCCCTCTCCAAAATATGTGGCAAAGGACTTTTTGAGGCAAAATAAAAAAGTTTGGACTAAATGGATATTAAAAAATGTCCGAGGGACTATTTGGTATATGTCCCAAAAAATATTGTACAAAGATATTAAATACCTAAAATGGGCCCCTAAAAAATTAAACTTATTTTTTAGGGGCCTATTTTAGTTGGGTGATGTTTTTTGATAGTTGAATCATTATTTGTACAGATTATTTTTGGGTAGTGAAAAAATGGGTCCCTAAAAAATTAAACTTATTTTAAAAATTGACATTTTTAATATACATAAAATATTTTTGGCCCCTAAAATATACATATATAGGTGCATACTCTAAAATGGACTCTGTGCCATTGCCCATTTGGCACATGACCAGGGCCGGCCATGCTTTGAATTCTCACATTAGTTGTAATTACCTCCCCATGCTAATATGTTTAAAAAATGTTCCCCCAACTAATTACATCCGTTGCAGACTCTTTCCTAATTAAATTAGTCACTCCAACATAAATAAAATGGTTCATTTTCCACTTGTTCATAGTGGGAATTTGCAAAACTAAGAATATATATGCTGCAAGAGCCATAATTTAATTTAAATAATTTTCTGAATGTTAACATTTCTTATTTTTCCTCAAATGAACACCTTCCATATTAAAATATGGCTATGACCCCCATTGATTTGTATTGTATTCAATTTAGTTAGTTTTATTGGTTGCTTTTTCCATCTATTGAAACATGGTATAAGTAAAGACAAAAAGAAATTTGGGGGCAGTTGTGATCAGGGACGTAGCCAGGAATTTTTATATGTGGGGGCTACAAAATTGTTAAGATAAAAAATAACAAGCATAACAGAAAAGACTTAATATTCGATTAAAAATTTGTGACATAATTACAACTACAATTGTCCTCGACGGCTTTTCATAGATTGAAAGCGTTGAATGATACACTCATTATCAATAACAGCAAATACATCTTTTTCTACATACACGATCATATTATCATTCATCCATTGATCTTCCATCCGATTGCGCAATGAAGTCTTTATGAGATTCATAGCCGAAAACACCCTTTCCACGGAAGCCGTGGCAACCGGTAATATCAACGCCAAAGTCACAAGCAAATAAACCAACGGAAATACCCCACTTTTCTTTGTCTCAACCATCTTTTTTGCAAGAGAAGAAATTCCAAACAATCCTTGAAAGGTGGGATTAGATTGCACATCAAGAAAATAAGTTTCAAGTTGAATATCAAGTTCAATGAGTTGGACGCTTGAAAATTCATTAGGATAAAAATGGGCAAGGCGAATTAATTTTACCTTGTCAAATGAAATAAACGAATCATCGGGACAAAGGCATGCCACACATAGTAGTAACTCGGTGTTCGCCTCAGTGAAACGTTCATTAAGCTCATGAAGTTGCATATCAATGACCGCATAAAATATCTCAACACGATAATGATGCAAATTTGACCTTTTCGCCGCTTTACGTTGTGATCTTTTTATAGCAATGTATACATCATCCATAATAGGAACTTCAATTTCAAGTTTCTCACAAAATGTACAAACTTCATCCAACAACAAGACCCATCCATCATCCCGCATCATTTGTAGTCGTTGCTTGCATACCCGGACCAAAGACATGGCATTTACAATATCTTGATCTTTCCTTTGCAATGCCTTTGATAATTCATTTGCAAACCCCAATACATTTTTCATTAAGTGCATACAAAAAACAAATTCAAAAGTATGCAAAGAATCTATTACATTTTTTGCATCAAATCTATGCAAGGGGTTGATTGCATCCACTTTGACAATCTCAAGAACACCAATTACGGAGGGGAACATGCTCATCAAACTAAGTAAAGTGCGAAAATGTGATCCCCAACGAGTGTCACCTGGACGTTGGAGAGATGTACTCTGATTTAGTCCTTTTCCCGTTTGAATCTCACCCTTTCCAATTGCACAATTAATGTTTTGAAGTTGTTGCTCACGAAGAAGGTCACGACGCTTACACGAGGCTCCAACTAGATTAAGAACACTAGAAACCAAAATAAAAAGAGCCATAATATCATCATTTTTCTTTGCCACCGCAACAAGAGCCAATTGTAGTTGGTGAGCAAAACAATGAACATAAAAAGCACATTCATTCTCCCTCAAAATAATTGTTTTGAGACCATTGAATTCACCTCGCATATTACTTGCTCCATCATAACCTTGCCCACGTAGTCTAGAAATGCTCAATCCATGGTTTGCAAAAAGACTATCTATTGCCAACTTAAGCGACACGGCCGTTGTATCCTTAACATGCACTACACCAATAAAGCGTTCCATGATTTCCCCCCTTTTATCAACATATCTCAAGACGACAGCCATTTGTTCCTTAATCGACACATCACGGGACTCATCAATTAAAACTGCAAAAAATGAATCTCCGATGTCTTTGATAATGAAGTCCACAATCTCACTTGAAATCGAATTAACAATATCTTTTTGAATATCCGGTGATGTCATTGTGTGATTTGAGGGAGCATTCTTCAATGCAACGGCTCTAATATCAGGATTTAAATCACAAGAAAATTTCATAAGTTCAAGAAAGTTCCCTTTATTTTTTGACTCTTCCGATTCGTCGCTACCACG
Source organism: Sambucus nigra (assembly GCA_949130495.1). NCBI lineage: Eukaryota > Viridiplantae > Streptophyta > Magnoliopsida > Dipsacales > Adoxaceae > Sambucus > Sambucus nigra. Next base: position 154,303,118 of record OX422217.1, on the reverse strand, counting down.
AAATGCAAGCCCTTGGCGTAAAAGAAATCTAATAGAGTTGATTGATGCACTTAGTCGTGTTCGGTAATCCATACGAGCTTTGTCCGATTGCTTGTGTAAAATTGTCTCAATGTGTTGACTTTCATTCATTAAATTCGCACATGCCTGCAAAGCCTGATTATGGGTACTAGTAGGACCTCCCACGTGAGTAACAAATCTCTCTTTCTTCTTCCAATTAGAAAAACCTTCGCCCACAAATACGTCCCCACCTGCTTGGTCACCCACATTTTTCTTGAAAAGATAACAACACAAACAATATGCAGCATTAGTAGTGATGCTATATTCTAGCCATTGAGAAAATTCATTGAACCAAGCAGGGTTAAAACGCCGCAATTGTTTTCCCATAGTTTTATACGGGAACGTGTGGCCACGAGGTTGACAAGGCCCCTTTTGTATATAGGCTCTACGGAGTTTATCTTCCAGTTTAGGATTGCCACGAGCAATTGGAGTTCGTAGGGCGGGATCGGCATGTAAATCCTCCAAAATAATTTCATCCGGTTCTATATTGCTGTCAATATGCGGTGTCGATGTCGACTCCAATTTTCTTTTATAAAACCTCTCCATAAGTTGACTGAATTGACAAAAAAAATTAAGTCCATTAATAACGCCAAAAAAAATTAGATTCAATAATATCCCCCAAAAAATTAGGTTCATTAATATCCCCCCCCCCCCCCCCCCCCCCCCCCCCCAAAACCAACTAAATACCAACAACACCAACTAAATACCATAACCAACTAAATACCAACTAAATACCAACTAAATACCAAAACCAACTAAATACCAACTAAATACCAAAAACAACTAATTAGGTTCTTTAAATTAACAAAACTAAATACCAAGTTGGCAGCAACATAAATTAACTAAACCAAAAAAAAAAAACAAATTTAAAATAGAGTACCTACCTGTAGGCAGCAAGCAAAGGAGCTGCTCCGGAAAAGGCTCCGGCCAGAAATGGCGAGTCCTGCCGGAAATGGGGCTGGGACGGAAATGGGGCTGGGCTGGGAATGGCGAGCTCCTCTCTCTCTCTCGACAGGCAGCCGATCTCCTCTCCTCTGTTTCAGACTTTGAAACAAGAGATATAAGGTTTAGGTTTTAACATTTGGGCTTTAAAATCTGTTTCAGACTTCGTAAATATAACACCCAAAACTTTTTTATTTCAACTTTTACCCCAAATATTTTATAAACCTACATTTCTAAAAAAAAAAAAAAAAAACACCGTGGGGGCTGGAGCCCCTGCTCGGCCCCAAGTAGCTCCGCCCCTGGTTGTGATTATTGCTTTGTAGGTCATTTGAGTTGTGATAAGCCACACATTCATTTTTTAAATACTGCATGTTCAATTTGCTAGACTCTATGCCCCAAAATCCCATAATTGAATATTTTATCTGTAAAATTGGTTGCTAGTGAAAATACCAACTTAATTTCAGATTTTCGCAAAGCTAAAAAAGATCAACCTTTCCTGAATATACATCTAGCTGCATCTCCGGTTTTTTATGACTTCCACACTCGGAGTATTCTTCCAATACCAATCCTTCCGAACTATATTTTTTAATAGATGGAAAAAAAGCCTCTTCAAGAACATTTATAAGCGCTAAAACATGATTCTTGCAAAAAAAAAAGTATGTATGTTGTAAGTTTTACACATGATAGGATAAATTCTTAACTAGGTTTAGTATGAGTCAATGTTAGTAATTGACATACTTGTTTTTATATTATTTGAATTTCCATAATAAAAGTTTTAGTTGAATACTCTCTCCTTTTCAAATTAATAATTATTTTAAAATATTTTATTTTATTTTTAAATTATGAATATCTTTAAATATAAGACATGCACTTAAAATTATAAATTTTTTATGAGCATTGTTGAAATGAATAACTTTCTAAATGGCACCTATTTTTACATACTACTTTTTTAAAATATGAAATATGGTATAAACATATTACATTTCCTCGGCAAATAGTTGGGTTTGAACCGTGTATGATTACTCTGGAACTAGAAAGCGTAGGGTCAACCGCTAAATGACCAAACACAAGAAAGATAGGCAGTAGAAAGTTATTTTGTCACACACAGGGGCAGATGCATTTGCGGCCCAAGAGGGGCCAAGGCTCCCCTCGATTTTTTCAAAAAGTAAAAATTGAAGTGTAATATCTAAAAATAGAAAGTAAAAAGCATAAATAATGAAGTTTTTCAGCTTTTAAAGTAAAAAAAATTAATAAATTTGTACAAAACTAGAAATTAAAACTATAATTTATATCAAACTCAAATTAACAAAAAAATTGTCTCGTCCTCCAAACCATCTGACATTTTATCCTCCTTACCATAAATTATTAAACCCCACTGGACCTACACTAATTAATTTAAGGAGCATATATCAAATAGTACTTCGAATTTTTTTTAATACACATTTAGTCAAAGCTTTTTTATTTTGCACCAAAAAGAGACTTTTTGATACAAAATAAAATATTTGGACTAAATGTATATTAAAAAATATTTATGAGACTTCATGGTTTTTGATCCTTAATTTAATTAAAGGACTAACTGAAATCGTGATTCATTAATGCCTTTGATATATAGGCCAATAATTTGATATATATGACTGATAATGATAAGATACAGCTTGCTGGCTTAATGAGGCCCACATTAGATTTTTCATTTGCTCTAAACATTTTGTGAGAGTAGAAAGTTTTGTATGACAACATGTCCCATTGAGAATTCACACATACATATATGCAGTGGCGGAGCCACAATGCTCCTGACTTGGGCACGTGCCTAGGCCAGAAAGCTAATTTTCGATTTTTTTTTTATACACATGTCTTAGTAGGGTAGTATGACACCCAACCCAAAAATCTGATATAGAAAGCACAAACACAATAAAAGCAAAAAAAAATCCTATTCATTTATCCCTTTCTCTTCACACAGACAACAACTTCATTTCCAAGGGAACTACACGCAGCAGTAACAGCTGGCAGCAGGCCATTCATTTTCTTTACCCCTCTCTTTAAACTCCATCTTTATTTAAAAGACTCACAAGGTTTGTATTCTTTTTTTTATTAATCTAAATTTTATTTATTTATAATTTTTTTATCCGTGTAATTTTTTTGTCCCTCTAAATTTTTTTATTAATCTGATTTATTTAATAACATTATTTTAATATCAGGTTGTATTCGTTTTTTATTTAGGATGATTCTTAGTTTTTTTTTTATTAAGTTGTTTATTTATGTTCATGTTATTATCAATTTGGCATTAACTTAAAAACAATGTTGTTAATTATTAATTTGTAATTAACTTAAAAAATGTTATTAATATCTTAACTTGAAAAAAAATGTTATTAATCTATCATTACCTTAGAAAAATATTATAAATTATTAATCTATTATTAATCTGTCATTAACTTTTAAAAAATGTTGTCAATATCACCTTAAGCAGTTTTTATTAAGCAGTTTTTTTATTAATGTTATTAAGCAGTTTTTATCAAGGTTCTAAAAAACGCGGAGCGTGATTGAGGCGTAGAGACCAAGCCTTAAGCCTTAGAACCCTAGGCGAGCCTAGTCGTAAAAAGGCGTGAAAAGGCGTTTAGGCCTTCTTAATATATTTTAATATTTTTTAACTATAAAAAGGCTATTAAAATACAAAAATTGTACAAATCATAAAAATATGTCTGAATATCTGCAAATTAAAATACTATTTGATTATTTTGGATGAGATAATGGTCCGGTTTGTAAACAAATTCTTTAAAAGGCGACATCATTTCACTAAATCATTGTTATTTTTAGAAAAAAGTGCGCCTTAAGGGTTTTACCAAGAATAAGGCGTGAAAAGCGTAAGGCGAGGCGTTTCTTCCAAGCCTTAAGCCTAGGGGTGCCTAGGCGGAGCCTAGGTGGATTTTTTAGAACAGTGATTTTTATTAATGTTATTAAACAGTTTTTTTTAATGTTATTAAGCAGTTTTTTTTTATTAATGTTATTAAGGAGTTTTTATTAATGTTATTAAGCAGTTTTTTTTAATGTTATTAAGCAGTTTTTTTATTAAACAGTTTTTTAATTAATGTTATTAAGCAGTTTTTATTAATGTTATAAAGCAGTTTTTTTAATGTTATTAAGCAGTTTTTATTAATGTTATTAAGCAGTTTTTTTTAATTAATGTTATTAAGCAGTTTTTTTTAATGTTATTAAGCAGTTTTTTTTATTAGGGTCCGTTTGGTTGGCATAATTTGCCTAGGCAAATGCCAAAAAATTGGCCAATATGAAAATTTGTCCACATTTTGACTGTTTGGTTGCATAATTTGCCTAGGCATTATTTGCCAATGTACAACACCTCCTATGCACAATCTGTGGGCAAATTTTGCTTACCTATTTGAGTGGGAAATATTTGCCCACAAATTTGCCAACTTCTTAAACGATTTTAATGTTTTAAAAAATAATTTAAAAACTGTTTTAAATAATTAAAAAACTGTTATGAATATTTAAAATTTTTTTTGTAATGTTTCAAAAACTGTTTTTAATATTATAAAAAAATGTTAAGAAAATGTTTACAATTTTTTTAAAAAACCGTATTAACAAAATATTGTAAAAACTGTTTTTAACATTTTTAAAAACTATTGTGAATATATTATAAAACAGTTTTAAAGTTTTAAAAAATAATTTTAAAGACTGTTTTAAATATTTAAAAAAACTATTAAAAATATTTAAAAACTGTTTTGTAATGTTTTGAAAACTGCTTTTAATATTATAAAAAATTGATAAGAAAATGTTTTACAAATTTTTTGAAAAACCGTAATATAAAAATATTGTAAAACAGTTTTTAACATTTTTAAAAACTGTTTTGGATATATTATAAAAACTGTTTTAAAGTTTTAAAAAACATTTTTTAAAACTATTTTAAAGAGTTTAAAAAAACTGTTGTGAATGTTTAAAAACTGTTTTGTAATGTTTTGAAAGCTGCTTTTAATATTATAAAAAATTGTTAAGAGAATGTTTTACAAATTTTTTTGAAAAACCGTAATATAAAAATATTGTAAAACAGTTTTTAACATTTTTAAAAACTGTTTTGGATATATTATAAAAACTGTTTTAAAGTTTTAAAAAACATTTTTTAAAACTGTTTTAAAGAGTTTAAAAAAACTGTTGTGAATGTTTAAAATTTGTTTTGTAATATTTTAAGAATTGTTTTTGATATTATAAAAAATTGTTAAGAGAATGTTTTACAAATTTTTTAACATTTTTGAATATAATATAAAAACTGTAATATAAAAATATTGCAAAAACTATTTTTAACATTTTTGAATATAATATAAAAATTGTTTTTAAATAAATTAATTGGATTGACTTTAATTTCGCCTAATGTTGTTTGATAGCGTCATCTGAATTTGCCTAGGCAAATTTTGTCATGCCCACGCTTTTGCCCACTAACAACCAAACGGACCCTTAATGTTATTAAGCAGTTTTTATTAATGTTATTAAGCCGTTTTTTTTATTAAGCAGTTTTTTTTTATCACCTCTTAATAAGTTAATGATGTTAATTTTTTATTCAGCTATGGAGAGATTTTTTAAAAGGGCTCGTGAAGACTCGGTCGAAACGCCAGTGTCCACTCCAATTGACACCAATGCTGTTCAAAATGAGCCTAGCCCAAATATAATTCCTCGAAGCCGAATTAATATTGACTTGTGAAATCTTCCTTCCGATCCTATTTTACGGCCACGCATTTCAGATTATGATGTTAATTATCAAGATAAAATTAGACGATCATACTTTCAATTGGGTCCTTCCCAACCATATTCACATACATTTCCTAAAACAAATATTGGAAACAAGGTTCATCGTTTCAACACTGATTGGTTTGCTGAATTTCCTAGTTGGTTGGAATATAGTGTGAAGGAGAACTCCGCTTTTTGTTTGGTTTGCTACTTATTTATGATGAGTCTCCCGACATAAATAAAAGTGATGTATTTGTTAGGGGTGAATTTAGTAATTGGAAGTGCAAACGGAGGCTAAATGAGCATGCTATAGTAATATTGGTCATCACATGGCGTACATGAGGAGTCAAAATTTATTGAATCAAGATCAACATATTGAGACAATAATTCATAAGCAATCCAAGGAGTGTCGAGTTGAGTACCACCGAAGGTTAGTTGCCACAATTGATGCGTTGCGATTTTTGTTGAGACAAGGGTTATCTTTCCGTTCTCATGATGAATCAGAAAAGTCGATAAATAAAGGTAACTTTCTTGAACTCTTAGAATTTCTTGCTCGTAGGGAGGCATTTGTTAATAGTGTTGTACTTAACAATGCTCCTAGAAATTTAAAATTGACATCTCCCAATATTAAAAAAGATGTTGTAAATGCAATTGCTAGTGCGGTTATTAAAGAAATATTAAATGATCTTAGAGGGGATTTATTTGCAATATTAATTGATGAAGCACGAGATGTGTCGATTAAAGAACAAATGGCTATTGTTGTGCGCTATGTGGATAAGAGGAGTTTTATGATTGAAAGATTTATGGGCATGGTCCATGTTCCGGACACTACGTCTTTGTCTTTAAAGGCCTCACTAGATTAATTTTTCAATAAACACAACTTGAGTATAAAAAATTTACGGGGTCAAGGTTATGATGGGGCAAGTAATATGCAAGGGACCTATAACGGGCTAAAATCACTTATTTTGAAGGAGAACAAGTCGGCATACTATGTACACTGTTTTGCACACCAACTTCAATTGGAACTAGTAAAAGTCGCAAAAGATCTTAAGCACATTGATGAGTTCTTTTTTACTGTGAATATAATAGTGAATATGTCTAGTGCATCATGTAAGCGACGAGACATTTTACGAAAGAAAGAGGTTGAGAAATTTTCAATGAGTTAGAACTCGACGAGACATCAAATGGTAGAGGGTTAAATCAAGAAACTTCCATGAAACGACCCAGAGATACACGATGGAATTCACATTATGGGACTTTGATTAATTTGATGGTTATGTTTGGGTTCGTGGTGAATGTTTTTGGTAGAATTGGGAGATAATGGTACGGATAGAAGAGGTGAAGCAGTGGCCTTGCAAATGAAGATGCAAACTTTTGATTTTGTATTTAACATGCATTTGATGAAGAACGTACTTTCAATCACTAATATACTTTCTAAGTTATTGCAAAAAAAGGATCAAGATATTGTAAATGCAATGGACAGTGTGAGAGTTGCCAAGGGTTGTTTCCAAACAATGAGGGATGAGGGGTGGGATAATTTATTAATGGAAGTATATTCATTTTGTACTAAATATGAGATTGTGGTTCCTAACATGGAAGATAACTTTTGTCTTTTAGGGAGAGTAAGGAGAGGTCCAGTGGTAACAATTTTACATCATTATAAAGTGGACATATTTTTCCAATGTGTGGATAAACAACTAGTTGAACTTAACCACCGTTTTGATGAGGTGAATTCTGAATTGCTTATATGTATGACCGCATTTGATCCTAAATTTCAATTTGCTGCTTTTGATGTAAATTTGTTGGTTCGTCTTTCTGAGTTTTATACTGAAGATTTCACGGAGGAAGAACGTATTGAACTTCGAGATGAACTTGTGAATTTTCAATTTGACGTCAAGTCAAATAGGCACTTTGATGAAGTGGAAGGAATAAATGGATTGGCTAAGAAGATGGTTGAGAAAGGAAAACATCTAGCATATGGATTAATCTACAGGCTTTTGAAATTGTCATTAATTCTTCCGGTTTCCACTGCTTCAGTAGAAAGGGCCTTCTCTGTTATGAATATCATCAAGACTGATCTTCGGAACCGCATGGAGATGCTTGGTTGAGTGATACATGCATAACATACATTGAAAAGGATGTGTTTGATGTAATTTTCAATGATGTAATCGTGAATCGTTTTCAGAAAATGAAAAATCGTAGAGGAATTTTGTAGAATGTAATGACAACTATCTATTTTAAATCATTGTAATTCATCTATTGATATGTAATTTTTCATGCATTTAATAGATTATTATAAATATTCTCTAAAAAAAAAATCGGGGGCTACCTCCCCCGAACCCCCGAATTTTTCCTTCTATGCCCAGGTCAACTTTAATTCCTGGCTTCACCACGGTATATATGTAAACACAGATATTTAGTATTAGACAAAAAAGAAACAAGTCATTTGTTTATGTTATGTACCTTGTTTGTTTTTCTATAATTGGTATCCTAACACGTGCCCCATATTTTTTTTTACCTCAGCGCCTCTGAATTTGTAAAATAACTAATGTCAAAACCTAAAAACAAATTAATTTTTACAGTATTCAATTAATTTACATAATAACAAAAGATTGAAGAATGAAAAAGAAAATATGTAAGATACCACCATTCGTACAATAGTTCGTATTTTTTTTTTAAGTGAAGCATGTTTTTTCTTTCTTTCTTTCAGAAGTATTGACCATGAAGGCACCATATCCCAGTTTTTCCCCCTTTTTCATTTCTCATGTATATGTAAATCTGTTTGTTAATAGCTATGCAAATCTTTCAATTTTTATTACCATTATCAATATAGCAATACTCACAAAAAGTCATATATGAGATCGCATATCATTATCTATGTAAGATTTTCAACGAAACCTATAAAATATCACACTACAATTGCAAATACGCTTTAGATATACTCCATCAGTCTCATTTAAAGAGTACAAATTCATTTTTTATATAAACTAAGAACGCACTCAATTAATGATCAAAATCAACCATTGTTCACTACCATTGAATTTTGTTACTTGATTATGTCTAAAAGAAAAGGTGAACTCTTAATTTAGGACAATTCAAAATAAAATAGCGGATTTTTAATTTAGAACGGATAGATTATTAATTTGTAAATAACTAAAATTGCAATTATCAACATGTGTAATATTATCTAAGATTTCAAATGATGTAAATTATAACTAGATAAGACCATCACATAGGAGGTGGGTTACTTTATCTAGTCTTGCGCATAAAAGGAGGTCGTAATGGAGTATTTGCAACTTGAGAGAGAGAGAGAGAGAGAGAGAGAATACCTGATCTTTATAGAATATTCTTTCACACACAACATTATAGAAGGGCAGAACTACCAGTCTTAATTTGCTCCTCACTCAAAACATAAACATATACATATCACTAGCTCTCACATTACTACAATAACCAAACTATAACTACTGGAGGAAAGACAAAACACTTAAGACTTAATATATATTCTACACAAACCAACATATATATAAAAGGGCAGAAGTTAACCCATCACTGTTTCTTTCAAATCCCACACATTTAATCAAGGTATTCCAATGATGGGGAAGAAAGGAACATAGTAACTAGATGGAGCTAGGCCCCATTCCCTTGGTAGTGGCACATCGACCGTCTTGGATGATCCTATCTTTGTGTTAGTGGTCTTACATTTTGCAGAAGAAGGGCATGATTTATAGAATTTAAGAGGGTTGGAGATGGTATGCGAGTCTGATTGATGGGCCTTAACAATCGGGGAGACCATGCTTTGTTTTGAAGCATAGAGCCGGTTAGGACCACCTAGTAAAGTAGCTAGGCAATTTGGTGATGAGGCTGGTTTTAGGGTGTCCGAGGGAAGCTCGATCTCGAACGAACCATCTTCTGTTGTGGTTGCCATGGACAGCTTTTTCACTTTACGGCACTTTACTAGAACTCTAATGCCTGCCAATATGAAGGAAGTCACGAGGCTGGCTATGTCTTTCACTAAGTGCAAAAAATCTCACAAACATTTTTTTAACAAAAAGTCCTCATAATGTACAAAAAAAAAAAATGTGTATTTTAAAATAATGATGTGTAATTTATATATTTTGTAGCAATACGATTAACTGTTAATCGTATAAATAATGTTTTTGTTTCGTACGATTAAAAAGTAATTGTATAAATTCATACGTTTAACTGCTATTAATATAAATTGCTTTAATAATTCAAACAAATAACAATGAGAAATTCTAAGTGTACCAAATTGAAACAGCATTCCCTACATATAGAATTGTATATGGGTTCGCGCCAGCAGCATTAACCAATCACATCACCGCTTGCTACGTAGGCAATGCGGTTTGAAATGACGTTACATGTAGAATTGTTCAATAACAATTTAGAATAATGATATGAGTACAAAAATCTCTTCAAAACCCTCCACAAAATCTACATGGATTTCACTTAATCTCTCACATACCTACTAAACATTGCCTTCTAGTATGGGGTCCCGCCAGGGTACCAACAACACTGCTTTTTGTGAAGATTTTGTGGAGTTACTTTATACTCATATCACTGCTCAGCAATTTATTGTAAGAAGTTCAAACAATTAACAGTTTATCGTATGAAGTAAAATTGCAAATTTTAAGCTCTCCACCATCCTAGAACACACATCTCACCAATGGTAAAAATCGTAATTGAATTTGTAAATTTAGCTTTCGAGATCATCCACCATTGTGGATGCTTTTAGATTATAAATCTTAAAATCCCTTAAAACATGATATTATTAAAAAGTTACAACACTAGTACACTTTTATAAAAAATAAGAATGGGCATGACATAAATCAGTTATATGTGATCTTTTCATTTTCGATAAATACTTGAACTCAACACAACATGACTCATTATATATATATATATATATATATATATATATATATATATATATATATATATATATATATATATATATATATATATATATATATATATATATATATATATATGAGAGAGAGAGAGAGAGAGAGAGAGCATATAATTTAGCTAATAATTTCTAGGCTCACCGCTAGCTGACACATGTCAGTTACACTCTCTTAAAATGCAGACTAGTCTGCACAAGAGCAGTACTATGTATATATATATATACTAGCGGATGCCCGTGCTGATGGCACGGTGATAAATTTTCCCCCATGATAAAATCTAGCACATAATAAAAAAAATTAAAATTAAAATTTAAAAAAATTAAAAAATATTTTTCAAAAATATATATTTAATAAATTTAAAAAAATATAATTTTTAAAAAATGTACTTAAAAAAATATTTAGCATGACATGCCATGCATGGGCATGAAATGATAAAATATCATGCATACAAAAATTGAGATATTTTTGCCAAAACCATGCTCATTTGTTATATGGATATATATGAGCATTAACCGAAAATGAAAAGATTACATAGAACTGATTTATGTCGTGCATATTGTTATTTCTTTTTTTTATAAAAGTGTACTAGTGTTCTAACTTAATAATAATATCAAAATGTTTTAGATGTTTTTAAGACTTACTATCTAAAAGCATCCACAATGGTGGGTGATCTCGAAAGTTAAAATTACAAATTTAAAAGAGATTTTTACCACTCATGAGATGCATTCTACAATGATGGCGAACTGTTAATTGTTTGAATTCCATACCACAGTTATTTGTTTGAATTAAAAAAGTATTTCATACGAATAATAGTTAATCGTATTAATTTATACGATTAACTGTTAGTAGTATGTATGACATGTTTATACGATTAACAATTAACCCTATGAATTGATACGATTAACTAAAATTCATATCAATTAATATGATTAACAATTAATCGTATCAAGTGTTTTTAGAGATCGGTTAGTGGTTCTTTAAATTTATTCATCTGGATTACTTTTACAATTATTCCTTCCACTACTCTAGGCATTTGGTTCTCTATATTTATTAATTCTCTTGGATTTTTTTGGCTCCATCATCGTTCATGCTGTAATAGATAAGATTTTAGTTTTAGGACACCATGTAAATTTTTTTTGGGTCAGCGTGTAGCGTATAACTATTTTTTGTAGTTTATACGTGGAATTTTATAATGTTATATATATATATATATATATATATATATATATATATATATATATATATATATATATATATATATATATATATATATATATATATATGGGCTGTAAACGAATATTCGAAAATCCGCATTCATTCGCTATCCGAATCCGAATTTGGGGATATTTATCCAAAAAAATGGAAATGGATACGAAAATATGGATACTCTATAAAAATATCCGAGAAAATGGATATGTATATGGATACGGATAGTACTAGTATCACACACGGATAATCCGTATCCGATGCAGAGTATACATTTTACCGGATATCCATTTTATCGGATATCCGTATCCGTCTAACATTAGTTTAAAATATTACTTATATAATATTTTAGGTATAAACTAACACTTGAAATAAAAGTTGGGGTATAAGTTTAATTATGAAAACTTTTAAATCTAACCTAATAAATTAAAAACACAAATCGTTTTTCCCCATTTGCCCAAAACACACATTTTCCAAAAACACAAATCGTCTCAAACCCTCTCTCCCTTGTCCCGCCCAAACCCTCCTTCCTGTCCTGTCCAGCCGATGAAACCCTTCCCGTCGGTAGCCAGTCGCCAGTCGCTAGGGCCCTATCTAACAACCGACGATGAAACCCTTCCCAACATGTAATGTTTTTATAGATCTTCTTCGACTGTTCAATTTGTCTCGTACATAGAGTTTTCGAAACTTAATTTGTGGTTTTTTAAATTATTTCTGTTAGTAATCATCGATCTTCTTAGGCTATTCAGATGTACTCTTCAAACGATTATCTAGATTAGAGTTTATTCTTGGGCTGTTCTTGTGTTGGTGTTTTCATTTAATAATTATCTAGACTGGAGTTAATTTGTGGGTTTTTAAATTATTTTAGATGTAGACTGTGTTGTTCTTGTTGGTGTTTTAAATTATCTAGACTGTGCTGTTCTTTTTAGTTTTTTAAATTATCTACATTGTGCTGTTCTTGTTGGTGTTTTCTGTTTTTGTTGGTGTTCTTGTTGGTGTTTTCTGTTCTTGTTGGTTTTTTCTGTTTTGGTATTGAAATTGTTAAACTGGAACGATACACAGAGAACTCAAATATCTAGATTGTGATTGTTAAATTTGTTAAATTGTTAATCTGGAAGGATACACAGTGTTTGTTGTTCTTGTTGGTGATTGTTAAATTTGTTATTCGTGATTATTGGATTATTTCAATACTTAGTATGTATCGTGGCACCATTTTTTGTTTATGGACATTGCAAACTTGACTATGTATCGTGGCACCACCTTTTGTTATATTGCAAAACTATTTGCACTTAGTTCAAATCATTTACCTGTTAGTTATAATATTTTAATTATTAGTTGATTTTATTATTGTATGCACTTCGTATTCTATCAATCAACAAGTTTTTTTTGGAACTTGATTGTCATGCTGATTTAAGAAAATAACGTGGACACACAAATGATCAATGAGTATGGATATTAAAGGTCAATACTTTATTTATTACTAGTTTTTTATAAAGTTTATATTGTAGCTTTTTTAATTGTTATTTTTTGCGATGGCTAAATAATGTAAATGGATACGGATATTATCCGAATCTGAGGTATCCGAGCGGATACGGATAGTTATTTTAACTATCCGGGCAGATACGGATATGGATAGTGCATCCAGATAGCGGATAAGGATATGGAAAACATGGTATCTGATTCGTATCCATCCGTTTACCACCCCATATATATATATATATATATATATATATATAATTGTGTATGTTATATGCAGAGTTTTGTAATTTATACATAGATTTATATTATGAATAAAAATATGAGCATTTTGACTTACCACCAATTTATACTTCACTCACCATTTTATTTTCCTTTTGACGTTACCACTATTTTTTTATTTATTTCAATTTTACCATCAATTTAATTTCGTTATTGAACTTTACAATGAGTGTTAAAGTTTAAAAGATTCAATATATGTATATATATAAAATAGAAGTTCAACATAAGGAGAAGGTGACACGTGGAACCATTCTTTAATTAAGAATGAATACTCTTGAGTTTTGCAACTGAATAGACACATAATCGTTTAGGGTTCTGAGAAAAACAAATGACCAACGAAGATGAGTGTCTTTCCCCCTCCCCCCTCTTCTCTACTTATTACTTCCAAGTTTCCAACTTTTCTGTCTCCCCGATTTGTATATATATAAAATAGAAGTTCAACATAAGGAGAAGGTGACACGTGGCACCATTCTTTAATTAAGAATCAATACTCTTAAGTTTTGCAACTGAATAGATACACAATCGTTTAGGGTTCCGAGAAAAACAAATGATCAACGAAACTGAGTGTCTTTCCTCTTCCCCTCTCTCTTCTACTTATTACTTCCAAGTTTCCAACTTTTCTGTCTCCCCAATTGACTCTTCACATTGCCATTAGAGTGGAGAGTTGGCGTGTAGTTCACAATATCAATCCAATAGCTTCTGATCCTATACATATACAACTCAGCTCCCCACTTTTACTGAACCACCCAAATATTACAATTACAGGCATGCACATGCTTTATTTCTCACTAAAAATTCCCATTTCCCCTTTCGTGCACAATTCCTCTCTCTCACAGACAACAGAGGTGGTACGCTTCTCATCCTAGTACCCATTTCAATCTTTATATTATTATATTTATCCTATGCTTTCATTTATTTTCTTTTTTTTATCCAACCTCATATTACTTATTTTAATTTTATTTGTGTCTTACTCACAGACATTTGTCGCATGTGTTGGATGTTTTTCACAATAGGGCCTTGGAAGAGAAGCGCACCAGACTTGGATTAGTAGAATGTGTCCATCGTGATCTTTTGCAACCATATCCCGCCATAGCTAGGTAAGTGATAGAAGGATGCTAATTTCATAATATTTTTCTTATCTGGTTGGATGGTCTCTTCTTGATTTTTTTGTTTTTGTTTGTAATATTTTCTATAGAATAGTGTTCAGTGGTTGAGTTTGAGTTGTTTGATGGACCGACGGATCACTTTGTGGTTTGCAAGATCTGGTAAGATATTTTGTGGGGTTTTCTATCTTCCTCCACCCAACCTGCAAGTCCCTTTTTTTTAATATGTTGTAACTATGTAAGGTTAATTATGAGAGGATCATTTTTGTTTAAAACAAATTTGGATTTCTTTGCTATGCTGAGTATTGTTTTGATGAATGATATGGAGATTGTTTGTATTGTATGGCTTCAGGTAAAGAGAAGCAGAAAAATAATTCCATGTAAAATAAATTATGGTTATCAAAACATTTCACGCTGTTGAGGTCATATTGTTAGCGAGACATTATATTTAGATTTTTTCATAATGGGTGAGCATGAACAAGTTGGAGGAGGAAGAATTATGATCTTTCTGATGTCTTGCTTTGTGTTTTCTTTCGGGTTCTTAAGAACATTTTATATAATTTGATAAATCCAATGCTTAAGTGTACCATAATGTAAACAAAATGCACCACTAACAGTTAAAAAATTTATTTTATTTAAAAACAATTTGAAATTTTGAAAATATTTTTGATAAAAAATTATTATTTTATTTTTTAAAAACATATCATTTAGGATTATGTTTCACAAATCTCTTCATGTACTAATTTATTTTTCACTGAATAATTTTTTTTTTTGATTTCAAGAACACTTTTTTAATATATATTTTGACAATTTCGTTAAAAAAAGACTCCGCATCGCGGGATTTGCATGCTAGTTAATGAATATAACAAAAGAAAAGAAAAACATAAAAGCACAATAAGTAAATGAAGGGTCTATTTTCACACCCATTTAAGCTTCTCCCACACCATTTATATGTCTAAAGACATTAATACCCTTATAAACTTTTTAACACCTCTTTTTCCAAATTACTCTCTTTTTATACTTTTTCCGATTCTCTCTGAAAACGCATTTCATCTTTCCTTTTCCCTTTTTCATTATATTAAAAAATCTATTTTTTATAACTGTTTTTAAAAATAACAAATAAAACATTTCCATTGCTTAAAAAAAATTACTATTAAAAAAATGTTTATTAGTTATAAAATGAATTTTTATTACAAAAATAAATTGTTTTAGCTGTTAAAATAATATTTTATATATATAAAAATTGAACTATAGAACGAACCAAATTTTATGTTTTTTTAATTAAAAAATTATTTATAAAATGTAAATTTGTTTTATTAAAAATTGTTTTTACTAAAGAAGTGTTTTTTTTTTGTTTACAAATTTTATTTTTGGTTAAAAACTGTTTTTTTGTACTATTTTAAAAATAGTATTTTTACTGTTTAAAAAAAAATGGTACACGCCAGCGGATGACAATTTATACATACCGCTTGCGCGGACCATTTTTCCCTACATGTTGGTCCGCGCAAGCGGCATGTATAGGCGGTCCGACAACCTATACATACTGCTGACGTGGACCATTAAAAAGTAAAAATATTAATTTTAAAATTGTACAAAAAAATAGTTTTTAATCAAAAATAAAATTTGTAAACCAAAAAAATACTTTTTTAAGAAAAGAAATTTTACATTTTATAAAAAAATAGATAAAATTTGGGCGACTCAATCACAATTTTTTATATATAAAAGACTATTTTAACCGCTAAAACAGTTTATTTTTGTAATAAAAATGTCTTTTATATTACATAGAATATTGTTTTAGTTTTTATAACAATTTTTAAAAAAACAGTTAATTTTTTTAAGACAATGATTTTTTTTTGTCTTTTAAAACAGTTATAAAAATACAATATTAAAGAGAAAAGGAAATATGAAATGAATTTTTGTAGAAAATAAAAAAAAGCATAAAAAGAAAATGGTTTGGGAAAGGTGGCGTTAAAAGGATATTATCTCAGACATATGAAGGATGCGGGGAAGCTTAAATCCTAAGTAAATAACATAGCTTATGTCATTCATTTCTTCGGGTGTGCATTCATGTTTCGCTTTAATGTCTCTCCTAATGTTAACTAGTATAAACATTATCAAAATCCAAAAGAAAACAAAATAATGAAAAAGCCTAGTAACTAAAACTAGACTGTTGATAACGTGAACGATGGCTAAATGTGTTATCAAACAATCCTATCGACAGGGAAAGCTCCTTAAATATAAACTTAAACCCATTAAAATTTTGCATTAAAACCGACTTAAGTTGTGAGGTCTAACATAGACATCAGTTTATTTTTTGGGCGTAACTATGCGCTTATATACAGCAAATGAGAGAGAACCTGAGAGGTGGTCATGAACACCGCAGTCTACGCAAGTGACAGAGCCCTTTAAGACCTGGCATGAAGAAAGTTGAACATTTGCAAGAGCCAAAGCGAAAAAGAGTGCAACTATAACACCATAAAGCGCCATTGAAGAAGGATGATAACTGATGAAAATAGCTAATGAGCTCTGAGTTTATGTAGAGAAGGTGAGGCAAGGCAACAAATAAATACTGCAACCATGTATCCTGACTACAGTTAATGTAAAGGGCCCCAAGCCTGAGTTGGTTGTTGGTGTTAATGAATAAGCAACTAGGCAGATAGATAAATAAATCTTTTTTATGTCACTGCAAATTTGACTATCGGAATTCAAGTCTTAACTCCAGTACATTAAATGCAAATTCATATTCATCCGAATAACAAATATGGTAAACCTTACTTTAACCCCTCAACTATCATTTTTTTTTTTTGGGTACGGAGGTAATCTCCGGACGAGTTTACACCTCGAGATTAATCCCTTCGCTCCGAAAAAGACTTTCGAAACAGGAGATGTGAAATCACACAATTAAGTGCACACATAAATATCCCATTGTCCGTGGCCTTTGCAGGATTCGAACTGACGATCTCGAGGAAGCAA
Organism: Sambucus nigra; assembly: GCA_949130495.1. NCBI lineage: Eukaryota > Viridiplantae > Streptophyta > Magnoliopsida > Dipsacales > Adoxaceae > Sambucus > Sambucus nigra. Next base: position 154,285,420 of record OX422217.1, on the reverse strand, counting down.
ACCCAACATCTAACTAGCTGAGCGAACCGTTCAAGTTTCAACTATCAATGTTAAACAATCAGTAGATCGAATTTTCTATTTAAATAAAAAAGTTATTTAAGATTTGGCTCCATTAATTTTGTCCGCATGGGGATTAACCCCCAATGAAATATTATTGTAGGATAAATACTATTGTATGATTAATCTTAATTTTTCACTTTTGACATATATTTTGATTTTTTTTTTTATATTTGTAGCAATACATCTTTTTCAAAAACTATCATTAAAAATAAGAATTAATCTAATAATAATTTTTAATTGAGGGTTAATTTTCAAATGAACAAAATTAATAGAAATTAAAATTCAAATAACCATAAATAAAATCACTATAGTGTTAAATGTAAAAATAGTGATTCTTGCTTCACACAAATCTTCTACCACCTTACATAAAGCGACTAAATCCTTAAAAAGTATAGGTTAAAATATTTTGAATTGGGAAATGAATTGGTAGGTGTGAGAATAGTCTAATCCTACATTTTTTTACAAAACTTTATCACATGTGCTTCATGTGAAAGGGGTAATACCCTTTGGCTATAACAACATGAATTGGGGTTAGCGGACAAGATTATTTTTCACTAATGGGATGTGTGACTCATATATCACAGCTTATGTTAGGAATTATATACTGCTACTGGTTTAGGCTCTATTGTCACGAATTAGAAAGTTAAGGGTATCATGCGTTTAAATTAATAGTTGAAGGAGAAAAATAACATAGACGTCATATATTAAGGGCACAAACCAAACCTACCTTATGTCATATTTACGTATACACTCTCTGAATCTTTGTCAGTCCCCAAGGACATTTGTTATCAGTGTTTTTGCTGCCATTTTTTTTAAACCGTTCATTATTATAGCTATATTCGGCCAAATACAGGCTTCGATTTTTATAATTTTACATAAGGTTTTATGCTCCATGTGAAAGTGAATGAAAAAATTGAGCCTTTTTTTTAAAAACTTCATTTGTACAATTTTATTGTATAACTAAATTATGTATTTTTAAGATTTAAAATAATATTAGTTATGGATATAGGATATTTAACTTTATATTTATTGAAATAGTTTATGCTTTTTATTAAGTTGATTTTATATTTTTAAAAATATTAGTTTTACCCTTAACTGAAATATGTTCCTATTATAATTTTAGGAGAATCAACTTTTTTTCTAATAAAATGATTCATATTATGATTTTAGGACAATCAACTTTTCTTTTATAAAAATGGTTCATACTTTTGTCCTTAATAAAAAAATAGATAATGTATTTTTAGGATATATAATAATGTTGGTTATGTATAAATGAGACACAACATTTTTTTGGGGGGTAAAAATAGTCCCCTAATTTTAAGTTGATTTTATTTTTAATAAAATAATAATTGTACCTTGTATTAGAAACTGTATAACAATATTTGTCTTCCAACCACCAGACCTTTGTGTCTTCGATTGTCGGATTTTTTTGCCTTCGGTTACCTGAGGGCTTTTGGCCACCGATATTCCGGTCAAGAAATAATAAATAGAAATTTACAATCTAAAAGATATACAAGACATAACTGATTTTTTTATTTCTCAAACACCACAATTTTGTTTTATTATTTGACATCGTACATTCTCGCCAATCCCCAAACTTATGAACTACAAGTTCAAATTTATAAATATTTTACTGCAAAATTAAATTTGTAGAGTCAAATGTGCCAAAATTTTTCACAGTTTGAAACTGCGAATTATAATTTGCAGTGCAAAATCGTTTGAATCTCCAAGGTAAAAATTATATCGATACTTACTATGTCCTTATCTGGAAATCTCCCATTCATAATAACAATAGGTTTTGAATGGCACAACCTGCAAACATGTTTCACTTGAATAAGATGATACCAACTAAATGGAGCTATCATATATAGGAAGTGAAACAAATGAAAAAATCCAAAAAATAAATAAATAAATATTAGAAGCTTGGAATGAAAACTTATTCAGTTCGTCATTTTTTGGGCATGAAACTTTTGATGTATTTTGTTGTTGGATGACAGATGAAAGTGTTGATCAGATGAACATATTCACATGAATATTTACCAGGCAAAATGTATGTTATCGTCTTTATAAAAGAGACAAGAGTTTTATTTATTAATTGATTTCGTGTAAGGGATGTGAACTAGAGATTCATTTAATAGATTTTTAACATAATTGGTTACAGGTTTGAGTGACGATGACTCTCCATATACTGTGGAGCCACGAGCAGCCAAGGACTAGTTCGAAGCAGGCGGGTATGTCAATGACTTGAAATTCTATCTGAGGGAGGATAATGCTAGCCCCTAGTGTAAGCTTTATGGAACCTATAACTTCTCGGCGAGCATTGGCATAAGAACACACAACGGAGGATATTGGAGTGAGATCACTGACTTTTATCCCTAGGCAATTAATGGTTGTGAGTGGGCAGACATTGAGGGAGGATCTGTTATCTACAAGTGCCAATGGAATAATCTTTCGCATGACTTAAATGGAGATGTTGAGGGTGTAGTTGTGATCAGGATCGATCTTTGGAATTTCCTCTTCAAAGAAGGAGAGGCGTCTAGTAGTAGTCAGGAACCCAAACATATATAGTGCTTCTTTAGGAGGAGGAGTTGGAGAAACCGTGGGTCCCATAACGAGCTTTATCAAGGCATTTTTATGTAAGTGGGAGGACATAAAGATCCCCCATAGGGTGATGTTGGACTGAGTCTTTTTGAGTTAGTTAAGGATCCTAATTTCTCCAACTGTCATCTCTAGCATTGGAAGTTCCTCAATGACTCCTTTTTCTATATTTATTTCGGCTGGTGAAGGAATTGGATCTTTGCATATTAGGTCATGTGGTTAATGGATGCAGGAAAGAACGCAAGACTTGTATTTTCATCTACTTCAAGTGTTATGAATACCTTGTTGATCCCTTTAGCAGTTCTTCGAAGGAATTATTCCACACAAAGAAACGACTAAGCTGGCTTCCTTATGATTTGAATCATCATCTGAACCATCAAAATAGCCCCCCCCATTTGGTGGCAATGATGTCATATTTCCCATGAAAGATCAATACACTCAATAACCTCTACAGCTTCATCAAACATTTTTACCTATTTAATGGGGAAGTGATGGAAGGAAGGGACTGGGCGCCCTGGAAGTTTCAGGAACATGAGCAACTAGGAGACAACGCATATCTCTCACTTCTGGAGGAAAAAATCTGACATGACCTGCACATTGTCATCTAAGCTAAACTTTTCTGCGAGTACAACCCATTCATTAGATTCTTGGCCCCACTTTCGGGCTTTTATAAACGTGTCGTTAATCTTTTCACAATCAGTGATCATCTCCGGGAGAAATTTTAGCCCAAACTTTTGAAGATGATCTAGAACCACAAGCATTCCATGCTTCCCCTTTCTAAACAGGTATGAACGGTAACACAGGCTCGAGTAAGGACGTATAAAGCTTGATCAACAGGGTTTATATAATGCAGGAGAAACGAATGCCACATTTTGAGGGGTTAGGGTGAGATGCTAGGTAGATTGGGTGTTTCATAGGGCTTAATTTTGGTTGAGGGGTCAAATTCTGGATCTCCTTCTAAAATTATGGCATTCACTCAAGTTTTATGTATTGGGAGAAAATTATTGGTGGCATTGGGCTTAAGATTGGCTAGTGGGGAAATGATACCCCTGTTTATGAGACAATAGTACACAACACCAAAACTACCCACTTGTCAAGGACTAAAATCGTGACAAGTCAAACTTGTTAAGGTCTAAGACCGTATCAAGTTTTAGGGTGCCAAAGATATTTGTCACGAACTTATCACGGTCAAAGATCGTGACAACTTTGCTAGATTTTTCACCGACTTTGACCGTGATAAGTCCGTGATAAAGAAAAACTTGTCACGGTCAAAGTTCGTGACATATAAAAATTTGTCACGGACCTTAATCGTGACAAGTTCCCTTTATCACGGACTTATCACGGTCAAAGTTCATGACAAATCTGGGCAGATTTAAAAAAAAAAATATTGGACAGTATGACCACTGCCATTGCCACTTCCCAACGGTATATTTGTACCTATTATAGAAAATTTTAACATGTCTAAACAACACATATATCAAGCAACATTCAATAATCAATAACCAATACAAATATCCATAACTAAAACCAAACCAACATGTAAATATCCATAAGTCAATAAAAAAAATATAAATAATATCCAAATAAAATGAATATAAATAATATAATGGAGGAGGGTCTACAGTAGGTCGGGGGAGGAAAGAAGTCCACACAACATATGAATTGAAACACCCATCAATTCGTCGAACGCCACATTGTTCTTACAACCACAAAGGTACATTCTCCCTTCTGATCATAAAATGTGTGGCACGAACCTTTGCCTCAAAGTCTTACATGACACGTCCGTGAACCAACATACTCGAGTGGGTGTCTGGGTCCCTCAACCCCCTCGTTATCGATGTGCCACCATATATGTCTATTAAAAACATGCTCGGCCAATCGATTACTGACATAGGCCATTCGACGGCCGTGAAGATGGGAAATGGATCATATAAGCGTGACGAGATCCATGCGTATCAACGAGTCCGTGCATATCGGAGACGGAGCAGTGGCGCCCTCATCTACCTCATTCTCCTTGCCCTTGCCCTTTCCCTTGCCCTTATCGGAGGTGGCCCCCCACTGACACTTCATAAAGGCGTACATATTTAAGATCATTGCCTTCAACCTTTCTAGCTTATTGTCACGAGTGTCCACCTTACGAGCCAATCCAGTGTTCCTAGTGTCTATCCTGATGATCCTCGATTTGACGACACTTGGCTGAGTGCATCTGTAGCCAAAGATGTTTTAACGACATCAGACTACTTTTCAGGCACTTTCGTAAGCTTTGCTTGAAATGACAAAAAGTATAGGATTAGTTAATTAAGTTAATAAAAAACTATAACGTAATTAAAAAAAATAAACAATTATAACTTACAATCGTCGCTGTCATGCTCGGAGACACATTCTTATCCTTGCCCTTTTTCATCTGGATTTCCACATAGGCATCGAGTCTATGTGGCCTCCACCTAAAGCCATTACCTGTCTCCAGAAATAAAATAATAAAGAATTAGTTAGTAATGCAAAGTAATGCTAAATTAGAATAACATAAAACTAAAATTAAAGAAAAAATAAAACTTTCTATCATGTACTCCATCTCGGCGTAAGACGACCGCCTGGAGTAGTGCACACCCACCTTTTTCGCCCGGTTTTCCCTCCCCGATAGACGAGATGTCAATTGCCTCTCCTTGATCTCATTGTCGACAAACTGTTGCCACTGTGCCAATGAGATTGGTTCCTTCGATGGGACGATATCACACACTCTCATAATTGACTCCTGGGTCTGCCCTAAGTACCGTGCCCGCATATTTTTCTTCCACATCTTATACTGATCTCTCAACTGTTCCAATGTGGAGTCGTGGACATGTGGGGGCAAGACGAATTGATCCTGTCAAATAAATACAAATAAAAAAGAAAGTAAGTATTAGTTGTATTTAAATTATAAATTATAAGTATAAATATAAATATAAATACAATACCTGTAATGCCCCCCAGATGACCATCTTTAGCTCATTTGGCACCTTCCTCCAATCATTGTACCCTGAACCAATGATCGCCTTCAGCAACTATGGGGATCTAGCCAGTAATACCGTCTTGTTCTCAATGACAGACCCCAATTTTTCCCATTTTGGGAGCCTGGTGGTAGAGGAGCCCAATTTTGATTCAAATTCAATAATAACAAAGATATAGAAGAATACGCGTTAATGACATTATAAATCTTAATATTGTTTCAATATCGGGTCATGTCATGGACATTTAATTAATGATTTAATTAAAATCCAAATTAACATATTCACTAACCAAAAAAATAATTTTGCTTCAAATCACTAATAACAAAGAATTAAAAGAATACAAGTTAACGACATTATAAATCTAAATATTATTTCAATATCGAGTCATGTAATGGACTTTGAATTAATGCTTAATTTAATTAAAATCCAAATTAACATATTCACTAACCAAAAAACCAATTTTGATTTAAATCCAATTATAACAAAGCATTAGAAGAATAAAAGTTAACGACATTATAAATCTAAATATTATTTCAATATCGGGTCATGTCATGGACTTTGAATTAATTCTTAATTTAATTAAAATCCAAATTAACATATTCACTAACTAAAAAACCAAAAAAATCGATAATAACAAAGCACTAGAAGAATAAATCCACTGGTTATTACAAGCAGTAAACTGATCAAGTATAAATGAATTAAAAGAATTGAGCTGTCGTCCGATAATAATAAAGCACTAGAATAGTACACCCACTTATCATTATAAATAATTGGAATACTTATTACAAAACTAAAAATTGTTTCCAATTCGGGTTATCATAAAAAATGGATTGATATTTGGTAGGACTGGCTAAGTCATCCACACTACTGTTTAGACGCTTTGGCGCATGTAGTACGATTGATCACGACTCGTTGTTGATATACTTCGAGTAAAACACTTGCTTGACCTTTTTTTGAAAAGCATAAACAAACGACTCATTGCTCACATGTTCTTAGGGGTGTGCAGAAAAACCGACCAAACCGGACCGAAAAATTTCTGGCCGAGTTTTTTTAAGGGTCGGTTCGATTCGGTTTGGTCAGACATAAAATCGAGGGTGTCAGTTAGGTTTTTGATTTTGGCATTAAAAATTTCGGTTTGAACCGAACCGAACCGAGCCGATTCATATTTGTTTAGTTTTATAATTATTTTTATATGATATAACTATAACACACACGAACACCGTTTGACACGCACGGTTGGACACACTCATGTTATTAAAACACACACTTCATTTTTTAACTCAAAAAACCCTAGAAGCCACATTTCATTTCTCTCCAACCTCTCACTTGTTGTCGTCCTCTCTCTTCTCTCACGGTTTCCATTAGCAACCAACCAACACAAGCTTTTCTACCTCAACCAACTGTGTTCCTCTCTCTTCTCTCACGGTTCAGTGTGGTCCGCTGTGGTCCGCCGTCCGTCGTCCGGTTGGTAAGATCTGTGGACCCTTTCCAAGTTCTTTGCTTAGGTTTTGATATCAACTGTGGTCCTCTCTCTCCTCTCACGGTTGGTACCGTAAGATCTTTGATTAGAGATATTTTTTTTAAAGATCTTTGATTAGAGATCTTTGATATCAACTATGGTCCTCTCTCTTCACTCACGGTTCGTTCTTTTTTTAAGATCTTTAGACACTTGTTGAATTTTTTTAGTTTGCTGTGATTGTTCAGATCTTTATTTTGAGCCTTGAATTTTGTAGTTTGGTTTGATAGATCTATAATAAATAACCTGCAGTATATAAAACTAAAATTCATTAAGGTTTGAGTATAAGTTCAAAAGTTTAGTTCTGGGTTTTCTCAAAATGAAGTTGTTGTGTTTAGTTGAAGTTGCTGTGTTGAAAATTGTTGTGTTAAAAGTTGCTGTTTTTTTAGATTAAATGTTATATTAAATGTTGGATCTAAATACACTCTAATTTTTTTTATTTCACTATTAACACACTGATATTTTTCTATTTTATTGTTTTGTTTTTCAGAGTTATTGGGATGCCAAGACAAAGAAAAAGACATTAAAGGTTGATGTTTGGATTGGATGTTTGTTTTAGGATGCTTGGGACTTTTTAAGACATTTACATTTTACATTTGGAATGTAATTTATTTAGACTTTGGAACTTTTTGATTTGGACTTGTTATGTCTTTGGGAATGTAATTTTGATTTGGACTTATTTATATTTTGAGACTTTTGGGGCTGTTTTTATTTATGATAGAATTATACTCCATATAAACAACATATGAATGGGAGCATATAAAGAGGAACAACATATGCTGAAAAAAACAACACATAGACTATATTGGTGGTAGTCTCATCAGTCCCTAAAGTAATAAATTTTGTAGTGGAGTACAACATGTTATATATGATATACTGAAAAAAAAAACATATACTGCAAAATGTTTTGAAATAAACAGTACTGGAAAGTGAAAGTGTGTATTCTAAAATTTCAATGTAAAAGGAAAAACGTAACCAGCTAAAATGTAATATATATATATATATATATATATATATATATATATATATATATATATATATATATATATATATTATTAAAAATGAAAAAACCGAACCGGCCCTGTATTAAACCGACCCTGTCAAAAATCGATGGATAAATCGAACCGGCCCTGTCAAAAATCGACCTGTTTCGGTTCGGTTCAGTCCTTTAAATCCAAAAACCAAAAAGGTCGATTCGGCTAAAAAAACTTGATCAAAATCGAACCGACCAAACCGTGCACACCCCTACGTGTTCACTGCTCTTCTACTTGAACAAGTAAACCATGATCAAATTGGTGCCAGGATCAACTTTACAAAAAAATTATCCTCAGCTCTAACCCAATCATAGTAAAACACAACCTCTTTGAAGCTTATATAGTCCAATTCAAATATATTTTGAACTATACCATAGTAAGTCATTTCAGCTTCAATGATGTTTATATCTTTTGCGCTCGCTCGAAAATAAGTAAGAGCCTTGTATGAAATGATCGAGTTATGTACATTTATATTTTTCTCGTACACCCTTGCATCGAATACGTAACGTTCAATCGATACTTTTTGTACTCTTGTTCCATGAACAAAGGGTCTAGTGGCTAGATAAGCAAGCCTTGATGTCGCATCACCCGTTATTAAGAGATGAGAATATAGATTGTAGACACCCCATTCTATTACCCCTAACTCTCCTTAAGTCCTTAGTACCTCCCTTCAGCACTACAAATCTAGGTCATGTCCCGAGTACTGACGTAGAAGCTATTAGGCACTCCCCGGCTCAGTTTGACCAAAAAGTCAAACTCTTTGTCTCGACCGAGACTGAATGAATCTTCTAAGGGAACTGAATACCCTTTCCAATGGTCCACTCCGTGCACGATTCCGACTTACCATGCGGACGAACAATCCGTTTGCGTCCGAAACTTGACCTAAAGGCCACTAGGCGCTCCCGGGCTCTGTTTGACCTATGTCAACTCTTCAGATCAACTGAGGCTGAATGAATCTTAAAAGGGTGCTGAATACCCTTTCCAAAGGTCCATCCCATATGCGATTCTGACTTTTCATGCGAACGAACGATCCGTTTGACTCCGGGAGGTCACCGAACGATTCTCGGGCCCAGTTGACCAAAGTCAACTCTCCAAACCGGTTCAAACTCTTTGGAATGTCAAAGTACATCTCCTAACCTTTCGAACGGTCTGCCCTGTGTGCGATTTGGACTTACCATGCAGACGAACGATCCGTTTGCGTCCGAGCGATTCCCCGTTCAATGGACCCACAAATGCTTTCGAGCCATATTTGACCCAAAGTTAACTCCCGAACCTGGGAGCGGTCCAAAGGACTTTCTAAGGTCTATGAATTACCTTTCCAATGGTATGCCCCGTGCACGATTCTGACCAACGGTTTGCCCTCGGCGGTCAATTTTCCGAAAAAGCCTGAAGCGCACTGCCAAATGGTAGGTTCCAGACCCTGCCTATCGGCACCTGCTGATAGGCAGGAACAGGTCTATACCGATCAGCACCCACCTGGGACTATAAAAGGAGGCCTTCACCTCATTTGCAAGGGGATCCCAGATCTGATAAAAATCTCTCTGAACGAATCCCAGAAACCTCTCTCGAAGACAGCGTGATTTCAACATCCAAATCCCCTTTTTACTTCCACTTTTCATCATTCTTTTCATCAAACTTGGTGAATTATCCACTCTTCATCATCATCCAAGTGCAAGGGCTTCTCTCCAACGTTCAAGATCAAGCTCAAGATCTTCAAGAAGGTCCAACTTTCTCTGCTCTCTCTTAAATTCTCAATAACTTGTCTTCTTAATTAGCACTTTTATTATCTCATCTCACACATCCTAATATACTTTTTTATTTATTATTATTGCACATCTCCTATTTTCATATAAATAAAACCCCCCCAAAAAAGAAAAAAGGGTTTGCTCATAAATTCCAAGTAGGGATTCTCACACTTTTTTCACACTTTTCTCACAATCTAAAACCCTTTTTTCTACACACACACACACTCACAAATAAGAGATTCCCCATTTGGATTTATGGGATAAACCCCACCCCTCATTTTATATGCGAACTACGTGGACTTTGATGCCTTTATAGGCTACGTAGGCATCTCGGGGTAAAACCCGAGACTCGAGTCCTTTTTCTCTCATTTTCTATCTTCTCTAAATCCATTTTCCTTATATTCTATATACTTGCCCTTAATAACGTATTGCTCCATATGCGTTATCGTTCCATTATAACGGTCAACGTAGGGGTAATCGCGTAAATCTTATTTTTCTAATATTACCCTTATATCTTCCTACGGATGACTCGCTTTATCTTTTCCATGATACAAGTCGAGGATTCCTACTTCCATTCTATATATACAAATGCACACATATCACAGGGGGAAATAAAAGGAAAATAGCAAATATTCATGAGAGACCGAAAGGGCAGAATGGGTGCCTAGCACCTTCCCATTTCGTAACTAAGCCTCTGAACCCTTCTCGAATCGTCTTGATTTCGCACGCACCAGTATGTCTTTGGATGCCATCCTTCGGGGTGGCTTCCCCTTTTTCTTTTATCTGTTTTGAGTAAAATAGACTGGCGACTCTGAATCTCTCTACATTTTTACACCACATCTCAAACGACGTCGGCCGAAGCGCTCCCGAGAGGGACGTGCGAGACCCGAAGGGTCCTTTCCTCCACGCCACCCACCCGCGCGGCGAGGATCGGGGATGGCCACATAGAGAAATTAAATAGGTTAGTTGCAAAGATTTCTTGTAATGTGACATTTAATAAGAGACATTTTCATTATAATTACCTCGTGTGACAACCACAATCTAAATTCGTTGTCTGATTGTGCCATTATTTTTCGTCCTTTATTGTTCCCACAGTCTTCATATTTTCTGCATTGATCATGACAAACGTATTACAAAATTGATCATGTATAAATATTAAAATAATATAAACTTACTTTTTCCATTTTTCGACATCTTCATCTGTGTCAAATAGATAACGAGCTACATGTTCATGTTGTAAACTAGTTAACACTACACCAAATCCTACGAATGGTCACGTCCAGTGGGTCACGACCCATGTCCGCGACTAGCTGGTCATGGACTTGGGCCGTGACTATCTCATTTTTTGGCGTGACCATATTCATTACCACATTAAGTCATGGATGCTCTGAAAGTGGTCACGACCCAAATCCCTGACCACTGTGGGTCACGAACTTGGGCCGTGATCAGGTCGTGACCATCTTCGCACCAAAATCCCCTCCAAGCTTGGTCGCGGATGGGCCACGGACTCCATGACCATAAGCATGACGAAGCACAAAACACTCATATATTGGGTCACGGGTAGAGGTCGTGACCATTTATTAGCATGGGTCACGGCTATGGGCCATGACCAATAGGTGGTGACCACACAACTTAGCTTCATTGATGGGTCGCAGTTGATGGGTCACGACTCTTGGTCGTGACCAGTGTCAATCCTAAAAAAAACATGCGCTTCATATTTTCATTTCCCCGCTCATATATTATTTCTTTCTTCCACAAAAGCTGGTATGGAGTAAGGAGAGATAGAGATTTCGTGGGTAGCAGGTGCGATATTGGTTATGGAGTAAGGAGCTGGTATGGAGTAAGGAGATTTCGTGGGTAGCCGGTGATATTTCATGAGGACGAGCAGCGGCGGCTGCCCACCTCAAGCTTTTCTCCCTCTCTCTGTAACATCCACCCACGATTGCATGATGTTCCACTTTGCTTCTCAGATCATGGGCGGAATGGCGTCGTTTCTCTATCCATCTCCTCCTTTCTCCGCCTCTGCTCCGGCATGGGCCTCCCCGTCGGCAAACACATCATCCCCGACAAACCCGTAAGCCCCCCACAATCCAATCTTAACATTTTTTACTCACAAAATCGCAAACAAACAAAAGCCCTAACTCTATTTTTTTTCATTTTTTGGTTTGTTTCAGCTTCCTGTAAATGATGAGCTGACGTGGGATGACGGGACTGCATTTCTCGAGCCTTGTATTGACCGTATTGCAGATACTGATGGCAAGGTATAAACCCAATTTGGTGTTTCTTATATTCAAAATTTCAACATTTCATTATTTCATTACATTGAATTTGGTGTGTTAATGCAGTATGAAGCTCTGGCTTGGCCGTGTGGAGGTTTAAGTTATTTTGCAGGCCCAGGATTTTTAGCTGTTTGGAATGACAAAGCCTCCTCAATTACATTTGTATGTTATTTCTCTCCACACATTGACATACCCTTTTAGTAATTTTACAAGTATTCTATTCAAAAGTGCCTATCTTTATTAATTGCTTTCATGATCTTTGGGTTTTTTACTCATATTTCACCAACCCAATTTGAGTTTTTTGATCTCGTCTTTTTATGCACATTGCAACATATCCCTTATGTTATAAACTGGATGAAGATTTTGACATATCCGTCTTAGTGCTTAATTATAAAATCTTTATCTCGGGGACCTGAAAAGTGTCTCATTTCATCAATTTGCTTACGTGATTTTTAAGTTTTGTGCTGTTTAGAAATGAGGTTCCTTTAGTTGGAATAATTTGTGTGCTACTACTACCATAATAATGATGCAAAATGATATTTTAATTACAGTTGGACAATTACTAGGTAGATAATTGTTGAATTTGACAAGGATGCAACTAATCTGTATAAAAAAGATTTTTTTTAAAGTTTATTTTATTATTATTATCTATTAGTCTATCTCTAGCTAATTAGTTTTGTTTTATACTTTTAATTACAATCCTTATTCATCTAGGTGTTTTGGTAGGCAGTTATTTAGGTTTATCTATTTGTCAAGTCTATAATTAATGCCATTGCGCAAACAATGTATTAATTTAATATCAATGAGCTGCCCTGCTTCTACTCCACGGACCAGAGTTGGCCTTACCCCTGCAATTTCAGGTACATGAGGTGGTTTGTGCAATTTTTGTTTTTTGGGGTTATGAACGTGGAAATTTGGGATGTTAATGAATGGGAATTTCTTTGATTTTTGTTTCTAGTTTTTTCTGCGGTTGCGGGACTAGAGCTTTCCATGTCCAAAGAGCACCACCAATGTAAGTTTTCTTTACCCTCCGCTCTAGTTCTTTTTTATTGTTTCGTATTAGCAATTAATTTTAGGATGTGTTTGGATAACAAAGTTAGGAAAATTGAAAAACAGTTGAATTATTATTTTCTATCAGAAACTGTGGGAAAATATAGTTACTCAACCAATAATTATTCAATTTTAGGGTGTGCCATGTCATACTGGGTTTTCGTGTGATGTTCTATCGGGTTAGTGTCAATATTTACTCAACCAATACCCAATTAGTTAATAGCCATTTCATGTTGTATCGGAGTTCGAGTTGAATCGTGTTCATGTAGGGGTTGCAACAACCCTACTGGCTTCTGGTGCTTGACCTTCACTTCATGACAAGTGATACACTTCGCCACGAAAAGCATGACATCATTTTTCATTCATGACCACCGTTAGTCTAAGCATAAATCCCAGTACAACTAAAATTAAACCCCAATTAAATATTTATGTTTTATCGCTTGTTGGTTTCTATGCTTGATTATTTATTAGTGTCGTTGATTTTTTTTATTGGATTTGGCTCCAATTGCACTAAAATTATGGATCGGCCACTAAGTTGGGGTGTGGTATTTCCAGATCTTTCCTCTCCATATCTCAGACGAATGGGTCACCGCAGGTTAGTTTTTTTTTGGATTCTCCTCAATCTCAAATGGATAGTTTCGGGTGCTTCACACCAATTTGTGAAGATTTGATTCACGGATCTATGTCGAAAAATAAATCTGAGGAACTCAGGTTAGTTTCCTCATACTCAAACTCATACGGTTTTTTCATATCCTTTTTTTAACAAAATCCATTTTGTAATTGTTTATAATCCTGAAAAGTCATAAAGAAATAGAGAGTTGAAAATGATTTCAAGTTTGCTGTTTAGGTTTTCATCATGTGTTTTTGCTCCCTCCCTACCAGAGCAGCTTTGGTATAAATATTTTTAGTAATAGGTAAACAATAATGAAATATCTGAAATCATATTGACAATCTTATTTCCTTTTTTATTTGTTGAAACTAAATTAGATTGTGGGCTAAAGTTTGGATGATTTTCAAGGTTACTAATAACTCTTCTATCATTTGTATACAAATGAGCTAAAGTTTAGACTATTCCCATTTGTCTTTGCATCTTTTTCTGGTGGCCCAAAAGTGTGTATGTACAAGGTTCTTGAGGTAATTTTCTTGGATAATTTCCTTTCGCCTCTATTATGAGTTCAGATAGATCAGTTTTAATAATTTTTTCTCTTTTTGTTGCAGCAGCGGCGACTCCTTTCCTTTTTCTCACATATTTCGACTACCATCTCTCTCTTTACACACATTCCGGTAAATCTCTCTCTCTCTCTCTCTCTCTCTCTCTCTCTCTCTATATATATATATATATATATATATATATATATATATATATATATTTGTCTATCTCTCTCTATATACATATATAATAAGTAATCGTATACAAGTTGATTTAGACGCTTCTCGTTACTATAATCTAGGCAGGTGTAAATTTACACTAAATCAACCTATATACGATTACTTATTACATTTTCACTCTCGTTACATAACACTTTCTTTGAGTTGTTATTGACTGGTGGATTTAAACATTTGGATGACCATTGCGTTGGTTGGCCGTAGGAATTTCTATTATATCGCATTATTATTTGAATTGTTGTTTGGGATTCTTGAATTGTTGTTAACTGATGGATTTGAAGATTTTGATGGCCATTGAGTTGGTTGGCCCTAGGCATTTCTAGCATCTAGGGTTGTGATTAAACCGAATATAAATAAGGCATAAATAAAACATACTATAAATTTTAAAAATGTTAAACAATTAATAATGCCAAATGAAAAATGACTAGGGGAATATACCAAATAGTCCCTTAAATATTTTTTAATACATGTTTATTCCAAGCCTTTTTATTTGTTCCAAAAAGATCCTCAACATGCCGCTAGCGCGAACTTTAAAAATAAGCAAATACTCCTTAAATGGGTGTTTGAGATACTTTTTGCAACAAAATAAAAACGCTTTGACTAAATGTGTATTAAAAAATGTTTGAGAGATTTTTTGGTATTTGATCAAAATAACTATGTATAAATCATCACTATAAACAATACTATCGAATAAATGAAACATACTTACCATGGTCACGCGGGTGGGACCAACACCTCCCACGGGACCAATGTAACTCGTAGGAACTGACCGCGCAGCCGCGAGACTCCCTTTTTGAGAATACGATAATAATATGCATAATTCAAGACTTAAGCTTAAAAACATGGCTTTAGAGGGTGAATACTCGAAACAGCCCTCGAACGGCCCCGTGGGTGGCACCAACACCTCCCACGGGACTAATGTGACTCGTAGGTTCTGACCGCACAGCCGCGGGACTCTCGGTTTGAGAATACGACAATAATTTACATATTTCTAGACTTAGGCTTAAAAACATGGCGTTAGAGGGTGAAAACTCAAAACAGCCCCTGTACAACACCGTGGGTGGCACCAACACCTCTCACGGGACCAATGTGACTCGTTGGAACTGATCGCGCAGCCCCGAGACTCCTGGTTTGAGAATACGACGGTAATTTGAATATTTCTAGACTTAGGCTTAAAAACATGGCGTTAGTGGGGGAAAACCCGAAACAACCCCTGAACGGCCCCGTGGGTGTCACCAACACCTCCCACAGGACCAATGAAACTCGTAGGAACTGACCATGCAGCCGCGGGACTCCCGGTTTGAGAATACGATGTTAATTTGCATAATTCAAGACTTAGGCTTAAAAATATGGCTTTAGTGGGTGAAATCCCGAAACAGCCCCGTGCGTGGGACCAACACCTCCCACGGGACAAATGTAACTAGTAGGAACTGACCCCGCAGCCGCGGGTCTCCCGGTTTGAGAATACGACGATAATTTTCATATTTATAGACGTAGACTTAAAAACAAGGCGTTAGTGGGTGAAAACCCAAAACAACCCCCAAACGGCCCCGTGAGTGGCACCAACACCTCGCACGGGATCAATGTAACTCGTAGGAACTTACCGAGTGATCATTAACTTCCAGTTTGAGAATACGACGTTAATTTGCATATTTCTAGACTTAGGCTTAAAAATATGGCGTTAGTGGGTGAAAGTCCGAAACAACCCCCAAACGGTCTCGTGAGGGGCACCAACACTTTCCACGGGACCAATGTGACTCGTAGGAACTTATCACACAGCCTTGGGACTCTCGGTTTGAGAATACGACGATAATTTGAATATTTCTACACATGCTTAAAAACATTACGTTAGAGGGTGAAAACCCCAAACAGCTCCCGTATGGCCCCATGGGTGGCACTAACACCTCCCACGGGACCAATATGACTCGTTGAAACTGTTCGCGTAACCCCGGGACTTTCGGTTTGAGAATATGACGGTAATTTGAATATTTCAAGACTTAGGCATAACATGGCATTAGTGGGGGAAAACCCGAAATAACCCCCGAACGGCCCCGTGGGTGGTACCAACACCTCCCACGGGACAAATGTAACTAGTAGGAACATACCACGCAGCCGCGGGACTCCTGGTTTGAGAATACGATGGTAATTTTCATATTTCTAAACTTAGGCATAAAAATATGGCGTTAGAAGGCGAAAACCCAAAACAACCCCCGAACGGCCTCGTGGGTGGCACCAACACCTCCCACGGGACCAATGTTACTCGTACGAACTGACCGTGCAGCCGCGGGACTCCCGGTTTGAGAATACGACGATAATTTGCATATTTCTAGAGTTAAGGAAAACATGGCATTAGAGGGTGAAAACTCGAAACAATGCCCGAACGGCCCCGTGGGTGGCACCAAAACCTCCCACGGGACCAATGTAACTCCTAGGAACTGACCCCGCAGCAGCGGGTCTTATGGTTTTAGAATACGATGATAAATTGCATATTTCTAGACTTAGGCTTAAAAACATGGCGTTAGAGGGTGAAAACATAAAACAACCCCCGAACGGCCCGTGGGTGGCACCTACACCTCTCACGGGATCAATGTAACTCGTAGGAACTGACCCCGCTACCGCGGTTCTCCCGATTTGAGAATACGACGATAATTTGCATATTTCTAGACTTAAGCTTAAGAACATGGCGTTAGAGGATGAAAACTCAAAATTTCCCCCGAACGACCCCGTGGGTGGTACCAACACCTCCCACGGGACCAATGTAACTCGTATGAACTGACCGCGCAACCGCGAGGCTCCCGGTTTTAGAATACGATGATAATTTTCATATTTCTAAACTTAAGCAAAACGTGGCGTTAGAGGGTGAAAACTTGAAACAACCCCTGAACGTCCCCATGGATGGCACCAACACCTTCCACGGGACCAATGTAACTCGTAGGAACTGACCCCGCAGCGGCGGAAATCCCGGTTTCAGAATACGACGGTAATTTGCCTATTTTTAGACTTAGGCTTAAAAACATGGCGTTAGAGGGTGAAAACTCGAAACAGCCCCCAATCGTCCCCATGGGTGGCATCAACACCTCCCACGTGACCAATGTAACTCGTAGGAACTGACCGGGCAGCCGCGAGACTCTCGGTTTGAGAATACGACAGTAATTTGCATATTTCTAGACTTAAGCAAAACATGACGTTAGAGGGTGAAAACTCGAAACAACCCCCGAACGTCCCCGTGGGTGGCACCAACACCTCCCACGGGACCAATGTAACTCGTAGGAACTGACCCCGTAGCCGCGGGTCTTCCGGTTTGAGACTATGACGATAATTTGCATATTTCAGGACTTAGGCTTAAAAACATGGTGTTAGAGGGTGAAAACTCGAAATAGCCCCCGAACGTCCCCGTGGGTGGCACCAATACCTCCCACGGGACCAATGTAACTCGTAGGAACTGACCGCGCAGCCACGAGATTCCCGGTTTGAGAATACGAAGGTAATTTGCATATTTCTAGACTTAAGCAAAACATGGTGTTAGAGGGTGAAAACTCGAAACACCTCCCGAACGGACCCGTGGGTGGGACCAACACCTCGCACGGGACCAATGAAACTCGTAGGAACTGACCCCGCAGTCGCGGGTCTCCCGGTTTGAGAATACGACGATAATTTGTATATATCTAGATTTCGCCTTAAAAACATGGCTTTAGAGGGTGAAAACCCAAAACAACCCCCGAACGGCCCCGTGGGTGGCACCAACACCTCCCACGAGACCAATGTAACTCATAGGAACTGACCCCGCAGCCGCGGTTATCCCGGTTTGATAATACGACGATAATTTGTATATTTCTAAACTTAGGCTTAAAAACATTGCGTTAGAGGATGGAAACCCAAAACAGCCCCCGAACGGCCCCGTGGGTGGCACCAACACCTCCCACGAGACCAATGTAACTCGTAGGAACTGGCCGCGCACCCGCGAGACTCCCGATTTTAGAATATGACGGTAATTTGCATATTTCTAGACTTAGGCTTAAAAACATGGCGTTAGAGGGTGAAAACCCAAAACAGCCCCTGAACGGCCCCGTGGGTGGCACCAACACCTTCCACGGGACCAATGTAACTCGTAGGAACTGACCCCGCAGCCGCGGTTCTTTCGGTTTGAGAATACGACGATAATTTGTATATTTTTAGACTTAGGATTAAAAATATGGCGTTAGAGGATGAAAACCTAAAACAGCCACCGAACGGTCCCGTGGGTGGCACCAACACCTCCCACAGGACCAATGCAACTCGTAGGAACTGACCACGCAGTCGCGGGTCTCCCGATTTGAGAATACGATAGTAATTTTCATATTTCGAGACTTAGGCTTAAAAAATTGATATGTTGATAATTTTAACTCATATAAGCAATTTTTCAGCTTGATTAAATTTTTTGTAAAACTACTTGTTTACTGATATTTTTTTTATGTATCCTATCATTTGTAGGATTTTTGCACGAGGAACAAATGAAGGAGGCAATGGTTTACAACAAGATGATTGTTTATATGATGTGGACATTCAGGATTTTATTTGTTGTGTTACAGCCGTGCAGGCTTTTATTTTTTAGTTTTATGGCCGTGAAGGCTTTTATAATTTGATTGTTGAATTTTTTGGCCGTGCGAGCTTTATAATAAGTCGGTTTTACATTTACAAGTTTTGGAATGTCAATAAAATAGAGGAAACTCTGCCCAATTTTTTTTTTTGGTCTGTGAATTATTAAGACGTGTAATATTTATAAGTTTGTATATATATATTTGTTTATTAACAACTTTCTCGATTCGCAATTTGTGATTTTTTTATTATTTTGCCAATAATAAATATTTATAACACCTCGTACGCGTCAAACGTTACACGTAGCAACCGACGGTGCACTCACAGGACCCCCAATTTTAGGATTGGATCAAAAAATATATTTTTTTAAATTATAGTTAAATATGGTCACGGACTTTGTCCATGACCATTTTTTTCGTCATGCATAAAAATGGTCGCGGACTTGGGCCGCGACCATTTTTTTGTCATGGTTGTGGGTTACGGACAAAGTCCGCGACCATTTTTATTTATTTATTTTTCACGGTTGTGGGTCACGGACTTGGATCGCAACCATTTTTTTTATTTTTTTTTGTCACGGTTGTGGGTCACGGAAAAAGTCCATGACCATTTTTTTTTAATTTTTTTATCACGGTAGTGGGTCACGGACTTGAGCCGCGACCATTTTTTTTAAAATTTGTTTGTTACGTTCGTGGGTCGCGGACTTTGGCCGCGACGAATTTATCACGGTTGTCACGGATGAGGGCCGCGACTATATTTTTTTAATTTTTTTTGTCACGGTTGTGGGTCGTGGACTTGGGCAGCGACCAATTTGTCACGGTTGTGGGTTAGGGATGAGGGCCGCGACCCGTCACGGCATGGGTCACGGCCCAAGTTCGCAACCATTTGCCATGACCCCTCTCAGCCGTGACCATTTTTTGGTCACGGACTTGGGCCACGACCCACGAAAATGGTCACGCCCGAAATGGTCACGGCCCAAGTCCGCGAACCACAGCTTTGGTCAGGGATTTTAGCCGTGACCAATCGCCAGTTTTGGTGTAGTGTAATTTTACTTGTTTGCCCATCACATGACCACCCTCATCGACGAACTCATCAATGTCATCCACGCTGCTCGGGTCAGGCATATATTCTCGAGTGTAAATTGATGACTCCACAGTGATGTATTCTTCTGTAATTGATCCTTCAATATATCATGTATTCTTGGAGCAATCTTTGAAAACTTTCATCAATCTTTCAAAAGGATACATCCACTGATATCTAACTAGGCCACAAAGAAGTGCCTCGTCCCATAGGTGTACGAACAAGTGAACAATTATATATGTCAAAGAATGATGGGGGAAATTACTTCTCCAACACACAAATCGATTTGGTCACCATTAATTTTGCATCTACTATGTGATCTCGATTGACTACTATCTCATATAAAAGTGAGAAGAAGATACTAATTTGCATAATAGCCCTTTGCAAATCCTTGTGCTTGGAGAAACACTGCTTAATCAATAGAGGAACCAATTCCATGATCACATGCACATCGTGGGACTTACACTTATGTAAATCATGGGTAGCATAATTCACAATCCTTTGCAAGTTGGACAAAAAATTAGATGGAACCTTCAAATTACATATTGTGTCAAAAAGCACATTCCTTTACTCACTCGTCAAAGTAAACGCGCTAGGCGGAATAATTTTCCTTCCCCTACTATCTTCTTTTAACCATAATTGTGGCTTAAGTTTCAACAATTTAAGGTCTTTTTGTGCATTTTCTCCATCCTTCGAATGACTCCCCCAAGGCATTTACCCATAATATGTTCAGTGATGTTCTTCTCTGCATGCATCGCATCCAATACACGGTGCACCGGGTTATTCTTCCAATAAGGCAAGTCAAATAAAATTGACCTCTTAGACCATGCCTTTGTTATCTTAGTTTCATTCTTATTTGGTGTCTTCTTATGATTGACATTATTAAATTTAGGATTGTTACCTACCATATTAGGGCCACAATAAGAAGATTTACTTTCAATTTCTAAACCTGAAAGTTTTCTCAGAGGTAGCCTATGTTCAACCCCGCCCGGTAAAAAATTGAAACCTTTCTTAAATCTAAAACTATGAGCGGGAGATAAAAATATCTTATGGCAATGATATACATTTTTTGAGTTAATGGGGAGATGAAGAGATTCATTATCCTTTCCAAAAATAGAAAACCCCAAATAATCATGTACTACACAATCGGATAATGTCCCATAACCTATAAAATCATGAATTTCCCACATCAACATAGCTTTTAACATAAACTATTCTTTTTTAAAAGAGTCAAATGGTTGAACACCCTCTTCCCACAACTCATTTAATTCTTCTACCAAATGAGACAGGTAGACATCGATGTCCTCACTTGGTGCCTTTGGCCTAGGTATCAACAAAGATAACATAAAAAATTTAGGTCTCATACACCGTGAAGGATGAAGGTTGAGTGGGGCTAGGATCACTGGCCATACACTCTGATTGGCATTTAGATTTCCAAATGGATTGAAACCATCCGTTGATATTGCCAAATGAATGTTACGCTATTCTCAAGTAAAAATTGGAATACACAAAACTCATCCTCTTCTAAGCTCTAGAATCAATAGGATGACACATGAGATTACCTATATTTATTCCCTAGCATCCCAAGTCATTACCTTTGCTATCCATGGCAATGTGAAAAACTTCTTTAATTTAGGCCCAATGGGAAAATATTTCAATATTTGTTTAGGCACTTTTGAGCGTGTGCCTTTATTGCCAGAAGATTGGACATATTTAGGTTCATTGCATACCGGA
Organism: Sambucus nigra; assembly: GCA_949130495.1. NCBI lineage: Eukaryota > Viridiplantae > Streptophyta > Magnoliopsida > Dipsacales > Adoxaceae > Sambucus > Sambucus nigra. The sequence continues at coordinate 154,263,379 of OX422217.1, read as the reverse complement.
CACTAATCGAGATTTTCATACTCCTTTCAGTATAGTGTGAAGTCATACACACATGCATGAATTGATTTATACTTAATTCCCAAACCTTTCAAATTGTTCTTCACAATAGGATAAATATTTGGAAGCTTATTCGTCTTAAATAACAAGCCCTTCACCCAATTCAAAATTCCTCTCACGCAATTGCCAGATAAACCATATTAGGTCTTCAAACTATGCCAACCAACCATGGCATGTAAAGTTGTTTGATCTTTCTCATAGCCAGAGTACAATGATTGGGTCGAGTTAAATTTTAAACTTTTGTAGTCATCGTCAAGGTTTCTCCCGGTATCTTCATGAGCACCTGAACCTTGTACATCGTCAGCGACCTCATTTTCTTCCACTTTATGAACTCCATATGCGTCATCAACTAAATCCTCTAGCATATTATGATATACATTATCCTCCTTCCTTTGTACATCTATTCTACTTGTTGAAGGTTGTTGTGAAGGTTGCTTTGGGACAAAAGCAAATTTTAATTCCACATGAAAAATTTAAAATTGATAACTATCTTGTATACCCATCTTAACAAATGTAGTTCAATTGTTTTCCACTCAAACACCTTACCATTCGTACACTTAGCACACGGACATGGGAACTCTTCATCATTATGACATCTCTTTGTGAATTTCACAAATTCATTATCACCTCTGCGAAATCGATCCCCTAATCTATTTGTCTCACCCATTCACTGTTTGTATTTAGGATATCCCATCATAGATACCACAAACAATCACCTATTATGGGTAAGAAGCGTATATTCATGGACTAGTATAAACAAAAGTGTAAACATTTAGTTCCCATTAAATAAATTATTAAAAGACCGACATTTCATCATTCGGTGTTATATTATAAAAACAATATAATTCTTATTTACTCCATCTCCTCTAAAGGGAGAGTGGTATTATCCCATTCAAGACCACATAATTCAGTAATATACTTAACAACCCTTGCACATTGTTCCGATTGGAGGAAAGTTCGACAGCATATCCCCATAGTTCTCCAAGCACACGACATAGATTCACAAGTGTAAATGTTATTTAACTTTATCAATTAAAATAACACTTAGCATCGCATCGTCTAGTATGTACCCAGAGAATATTGAGATACGACAACATAATTTCCCCCCAAAGTAACAAGTTTAAGCCACTAATAATATTATTATACAGAAACTATGCAGTCCCAAACTTTCCAAAATGAATAATTCGAGAGATCTCATTACATGGGTAATGACTCTCGAATAGGTATAAGGGCTATTGAATGCATACGTATAAGGACCAGAAGGTTAGTATCTATGCGTACTCTATGTAATTTCAAGTAGTTATAAATGTTATTGAACCGTCATGCATTCACATGAGAATACATGCATGCATGAACCCCCAAAACAAGTGTTATATAACAAGCTTACTTAATGTAAATTTACACATCATTCCTAGATTATAGTAACAAGAACCGCAATAGATAACCAATGGCTATCTATTGCGGCTCTCGTTATTACCTTTTACCTTCGTTACTTATTATATAACACTTTCTTTGCGGGATACATGCACGCATGTATTCTCATGTGAATGCATGATTACTTATTTATATTCAGTTTAATCACAACCCTAAATGTTAGAAATGCCTAGGGCTAACCAACTCAATGGTTATCTAAGTGTTCAAATCCACCAGTCAACAACAATTCAAGAATCCCAAATAACAGTGTAATTAATAATTTGATATATTAGAAATTCCTAGGGCCAACCATCTCAATGGACATCTAAATGTTCAAATTCATCAGTCAATAACAATTCAAGAATTCCAAACAATTCAACAATCTTTATGTGTGTGCGTGTGTGTATATATATGAGAAGGTTCACCTACAACACGTTCTATACATCATCCATGCATCACACATAGTTGTACGCCCTAAAAAATATTTTTTCCATTTTTTCCATTTTTCTTTTGAAATTAACCTTCTGATAAACACATGTTCAAAAAATTAGGTCAAAATACATTTTGTAGCTATTTATAAAAAAATCCACAAAACATTGCTCAAAATACCTTATTCACGAGGGTCTGTGCCAACAGTTTTTTGTGAATTTTTTAAAAATAGTCACAAAGTGTATTTTGACCTAATTTTTTTAATATGGATCGATTAGAAGATTAATTTCAATAGAAAAATAAAAAACTTGGAAAAAAGGTTTCTTAGGACCTATATATATATATATATAGAGAGAGAGAGAGAGAGAGGAAGAGATGGTCATCACTGCTTTAATTAGAGAGACAAACCAAATTTCAATTACATTAGTGACCCCAAAACACACACACATAATTTCAATTTTATAAAAAAAATTCAATACCCCCCCCCCACACAGTGACCCCAAAACACACACACAATTACATTACCAATTCCAATTTTGTAAAAAAAGAATTCAATACCGCACACACACAGAGTGATCCTGAAACACACACACAATTTCAATACCAATTTCAATGAAAGCACACATACACAGTGACCCCCCCCCCCCCCCCCCCCCCCGCACACACATACCCCCCAACTAACACTGACCCATATACACACACACACACAGCCACCCCTACCCACTTCACATATACATACACTGACGCACACAAACTCACACACACACAAACTCACACATACACACACACAAAGGAAATAAAAAGAGAGAGAAATGTACCCGTTGAGATGAGAGAGAGAGAGAGAGAGAGAGAGAGAGAGAGAGAGAGAGAGAAATAAAAGAGGGAAACAATACGAGGGAAAGAAAAAACTGAAGCGACAGGGGTTTTTCTTTTTAATTTTATCACGGACGCGTTACGATTTTTTACCGTGACCACTTTACAAGGTTGTCACGGTCAAAGACCGTGACACATCTGTGAGAACCGTCTTGTCACAATCAAAGACTGTGATAAGAAAATGCGCATTTTTTGTCATGATCTTTGACTGTGATAAGGGTGCCTGGGTCAAGAATGACATTCTAGCCTTTTTGGTGTAGTAGTATGCTCGACGATTTTGTGGAAGTTGTAATGGGCGTTATGTTTTAAGTTGTTGGGAAGAGGATCTAACAACGGTCGGGGTTCCAACTGTAATATCCTTCCCCAATAAATTAATTAAATTATATATAGACTCTATATGAGGAGGAACTAATTGTAATTATAGGGATTGTGGGTTACAAATTAAATTATATAGGAGAATAGTGGATAAATTGGAGAAAGAAAGGTAATAAAAGAAAAGGAAGACTTTGCGTGATATGCGATGTTGCTAGAAGCGACAGGAGATGTCGCGTAAAATGGGTCGTTCGAGCGACATCATCGGTCATTCGAACGACGTCGGACGAAGTCAGATCTGCCGATTTCGCTGTCAGCCCCTTAGCCCTTGGATTATTTGGGGCCAGCTCTTGGAGCCTAGCGTTTTGTGTACAAGAACAAATGGATTATTCTCATTAGGGGGGAATTTTTAGTTTTATTTATGAGAGAGGAGGAGTGGTGTGGGATACGGAGAACTCATTACCATTCCCATATCTATATACCTCATGAAATCACAGTGCTCCCCTTCCTTAAACCGTCATCCACCACCCCTTTTGTGAGTTCTAGTGACTATGCTGTAACACCCCAAGACTTTTGAGACTGAGAAATTTAATTTTGGGAAAATAAAATTTCATTAAATTGGAGAATTTTAAATTTGGGAATTTAAGTCCAAAAATAGAGGACGTTTTAAAGTATTCCGAATGATGATTTTAAGGGTACCATTGATCCCGGAAGGGTCGAGATAGTCAAAATGACTGTCATTGGGTTTTATTTCGGCTCCGGAATGTTTTTAAGTATGTTTGGCTCGAATTGTAGTAAACGAGTCATTTAAATTGTGTATTAACATTTAAAATTGGGATTTTGTTTTAAAGGTTTATGATGCTTATGGATGAAGCCATTTCTCATTTGAGAGAAGAGAGAAAAAACCCTAGAGAGAGAAGAAGAGAGAAAGAAGAAGAAGAGGAGAGAGAGGAAGAAAGCTTGGTGAATTCCGGCCAAATCGCGACATCGAGGACGATCCAACCTCTACAAATCTGTGGCAAGTGTTTAATCTTGCTAAATAGCTATTTGTGTATTTTCATTTCATAATTTGTGGGGTAAAGAAATGGATTTTGGGTATAAATATCAAAACCTAGATTTTTGGGTTAAATCTTGAAATCAATGTTTAAATTGAGATTTAATGGCATAGAAATGGTTGGGATAAACTTTGGGTTGATTAATGGGCTTAAAATCATGATTTGATGAAGGTTTGGGGGTTAGAATGGAAAATTTAGGGTTTAGAATTCGTGGGTTTTGATGAAGAAGAAGACCCCTTCAAAATTTGCAGGCCCGAATCGATTCGCCCCTTAAGCGAATCGATTCGGAGTAGGGGAAATTGGCAGGTCTGCATTGACCGAATCAATTCGGACCCAAGCCGAATCGATTCGGCCTATTGCAGAAGCCCAGGTCTTTGGACTCGAATTGATTCGCCTTGGAGGCCGAACCGATTCGCTAGGCCGAACCGATTCGGAATAAGGTCGAATCGATTCGGAAATAGGGCATTTTGAGGTATTTTCTCCATAGTGATTTCAAACCCCTTTTTTGGTTGGGTTTATTGATTTGGGCCTTTCTCTTATGATGAAGGGATATGTTCTTGGAGACATATAAGTAGTTTCTCACATATTAGAATTTTGGGGACTCCTTAGGGTAGTTTGGGAGAAATGTATCCATGTATGTATTTGGAGTTGTGTATAGATATTTTGGGGAAACCCTTTGGGATTTAGAATCCTAATTGTAGATTAAAAGTAAGTATAGATGTGATGTGAGGCTAAGAACTCTTAGAGAGAATTGTGAGGGTATGTTGTGAAATTCTAAGGCCAACCTTTATGTCAAATCCTTATAAGGATAGGATATTATTAAGATATGATTTGGGGCAAAAATGGAAGAGTGTAGTTGCGTACCCTTAGTAATGATAAAAATTTAAGAAATACATCCGAGAGATCTTAGACTAGGGGATTCACAAAACTGATTGAACCATAGTCGAAATCGAGGGAAATGAGACTATTTGATGAATAAAATAATGATCTTGAGCTTTATAGACTATTAGTCATATGTATACCGATAGTCGAAATTATTACTAGATTTATAATGTGCATCTCGGATATAAATGGAATGTGTAGTGATGGTTTCCTATACAAAATTTTGGGTGATAACCCTAATGTGGAATATATATGTATAGATATATACATATGGTTTTGGGAGACTATTCATCATAGGAAAATGATTGAATATGTTGCAAGTGAGGGATTGTATTCACATATCGAGGTGAATTTAATAGAAATTGTGGTGACGCCTTGTATATTGAGGATTATGTATACTTATAGTTGGGTATATATATATATATATATATATATATATATATATATATATCTTATACATATGAACGAGAATTAGTTTATATATATATCGATACAAGGATATGTGAATATATGTATATATATATATCTATATAGATATGAATATATGGATATATTTATGTTATGGATATACATGGTATGGATATTTAAACCTTATATGATGGTTTAATATTTGATCATATGATTGGATCATATGGATGTATATATTGTGCATGTGAATGATATATACTTATTTGGTTAAGCATACCCCGCTCATGCTATCATTGGGAAGTTGCGTGCGTAGAGGGTTAGCATCTTGGCTAGAAAAGCAGGGTGTGGATATTCCCCAGGTCATAGTCGTCCCGTGTGTTATTATATGATATATATATTTATTTTTGGGATGAGACGTAGTGGGTATGTTTCGTGTCATTGCCGGTTTGGAGCTATGACCGCTTCCCGGGACGTCGTGTGCGTGAGTTTACCACGAGATGGGTGTCGTTTAGTCCCACCATGGTGGCCCCAGTATTGCTACGTGAGCCGAGCACTGGGAAGATGATAGCAATGATGCAGTTTTATTGGCGCTATATATTGCCGGGTATTTATTTGTGCATGGACTTGGTACATCATATATGGTATGTATACAGGGTCATGGGATTGTATGATGGTAGGTATATATATATATGGTGAGAATAAAATACCTATATATATATTTATATATCCTATAGGGGAAAGGATATAGAATTCTAGTAAAGTACATCTTAGATGATTATGGTGTACTAGATTGATGTATCGCACATAAGGTATAATTCGGTTACATCATCCCAAGGATATTATTGGTGATTCTTTTATTTTATTTCATTTATTTTCTTTTTCTTTTCTTTCTTTCTTTCTTTCGTTGGTAGTTTATAGTTTAGTAGTAATGGTAGTATTATATAGTATGTTAAGGATTATGGATCTCTAGGATCGACCTTGCCCAGGAGTAGTGTAACGAGGTGGTTACTTGTTTGGATTTCGCTTTGCGAGACACCTCACGCACGAAACGCAGTGCCATGTCGAGATTTGAGAGAAGTAATTCTATTTGTGGCATCTCGGATCTCTGGTCTTGACCTTGTCAGGAGTAGTGTAACGGGGCGGTTCCTTGTTTGGATTTCGCTTTGCGAGACTCCCCACGCATGAAACGTAGTACAAGTTTGAGATTAGAGAGAGGTTTTGCCAATATTCCATGTGCATGATATTAAGAATATAAATTCTTACATTTTAGCCTATATATATGTATATATATATAGGGGTAAAGTATTAAGACTATTAATTCTTTAATTATATATTGGAATCTATAAAGCCTATTATGACATAATTGCTTATGATCATCAACTAGCAAGATTAGAAACTTTGGGTGGATTCTTGGGCTAAGTTAGGAAGGCATTTCTCGTGGGTATAGGCTAGGCCTATGATAAGTTAGGTTGTCCTAATAAAATTGGGGTAATTTAACTAATAAAATTGAGGGCGCGAATAGGTGCGCGCCTTTAGATGAGAGGTGAGTTGGGGTTTGACTAGAGTGCGGTCTCACTTTAATTATGAGATAAGTTCACCGGTATTTATTATGCACGGTTAACACTTGCTAAATATTTTTCACAATCGGGGCTCTGACCCATTTTATTTTCTCTCCTGCTTGTATATATATATATATATGTATTTCCACAGGTATCCTACCGCATGGATGCCGGATGACCTTCTATCCTGAGTCTTGGGAGCAGTGACAGGTGCGGACTGTTACGGGATGTATCTAGTAGCCACTTCCTACTTCTTTAAAATTCTAGGTAGGATTCATGTTGTACATCGGGTTTGTACCCAAGGGATATTTATATACATGTTTATATCTATTCCATTTCAGTTATTGTATTGGCTGTGACCCGACAGCTTATTCGGGTCTACTTTTTGTAGTACATTCGGTTGTATTTATTTAGTTCATTTTATTTCTAGAATTTCATTTATCTTTTTCTCTCATGTATCTTTTATTCATGTATTAGTAGTGTTATAGTGTTGGTTTGTTGTATGTTGCATGTTTTAATTTATTCTAACATCTCGCTTATTTGATATCGGGTAGTTAGTCCTATATTATATAGTATCGACAGTTGATGTTGAGACTGAACCATCTGGAATTCCTGATTTAATATAGTATAGGGCTGGCCACCCGTTATTATTTTAAGCGGGGTGTTACATATGCTCACACCTTAGGATACCCATTTACACCATTTCATTAACACAGAGCTAAGAAAATAGGAGAGTTAATGTTGGAGGTTTGATGGGTATTGAGGTTGATATTTTGGGGAAGAAGATGAATGTGTTTTTGGAGGTTTTGAAGAGGGCTTTACTGAGGACTTCTTGGAGATGGCATGGTGGAACTCTTGTAACTCCCTTTAAGGCCACCTTTTAAGGTGGGAGAGTCACCCAACTTCACCACCACCACTTCAAAGTCATTTGATGTGGGATTCACTAACCTTGGTTTAGGTTTATTGATGAGTAAATTTCAGTTTGTTATTAGCATACATTATGCTCAATATATGTAGGTTGTGATAAGTTTGCATCAATAGAGTTGTTGATTGATTTGTATAGTGTAATGGGTATTAGACAAATGTTTTAAACAAGTTTTAGAACTGAATATAATTTCAGAATACTATTTTAAACCATTTAGGTAGGAAAGTATGTAACTAAGTTATTATTTGTGTAGTTTTTTAATAAAACTGAAAATGAACGTTTTTATGGAAATAAAAAATGATATTTTAATGTATTGTTAGTAAAAAAACTATTGAACATTTTTATGAAAAAAAAAATGTAGGAAAATGATATTTGGTGTATTGTTAGTAAAAAGAAATATTGAACATTTTTACGGAATACAAATGTGAGAAAATGATATTTTTGCGTATTTCTATTAAAAAAAAGTAATGAACATTTTTATGGGAATAAAAATGTGAGAAAATGATATTTTGTGTATTTTTAGTAAAAAGAAATAATGGATATTTTAAGGGAATGAAATAGTGGATAACGTAACTTTTGTTCAAATATTCATGAAATAAATATTTCTAAGCTCCTTGCAAAAATGGAGATTTTATGAAAAAATGGACATTTGTTGAGTTTAAAGAAATTGATATAATGTCTTAGTTGCTTGAAAAGTTTGTTTGTTTTAAATGGTATAAAACCCTATAAGAGAATGTATATTTAATCCACTTAGTAGGACTTAGTATATAAAGTACACTTTATATGCATACAAACATGCAGTATCTTGATAATAAATATGTGATCAAGTTTAAAGAAAGTCTTGTTGGGTTTTAATATAAAATAAGACAAGTTGGAATTTTAGTCTTCAAATAAATGTGTACTTGGGAAATGTTGATAAGAAGTATTAATTAAGTGTTAATGGGTAGATATGGAATGACTAATGTTGTGAAATATTAACACTTATGAAATAAAAAGGGAATTAAGGTGTAAAAGTGTTTTTAATCAAGTAAAGAGATTACTCCAAGTGTAAAATGGTGTTAAAGAGATAAAAGACTTAATAAGTTGGTATGTATAATTTAATGGTGTTTGGGGGGTGAAAATTAACACTTGAGAAATGGAGTAAAAGGTGATTTTGGAATGAAATGGGTAAAATAATAATTTTACTTAAAGTGAAACATTTTTATGAAATAAAAATATTCGAAAGAGTGCTACACAAAGTGGAACTAAATAAATTTGATTTTTTGAATAAAAATAAAGGTCAAAGGGTAAAGGACATGAAATGGTAAATTTTCAAAGTGTGACACAAATTGGGGTGGTAAAGTCCCGGGTTTTGGCTTCGACCGGGTAAAAAGGATAAGTGTAATAATATGGATATTTGTAAAATGTTAAAACACATTAAAAGGAACTCGGATGACACCAGGATAAGATAAGAAGGGCCCAGAGCCCTTGGGTGAAAAGCCCTAAATCACTTGCCAGAGCATATGGTGCGCATAGCTGGCGGTGTGGAGCCCGTGGAAGTATGCGGTATAGGAAGATTTCGAGAAAAGATAAAGGAAATATGAAAAATGTTTAGAAATGGATTGTGTGGTAAAATGTGGTAATGCAACCAAGCTTGAATGAATATAATAAATGTTACGGTAAGGGAAAAATGGACAAGTAAACGTGTAAATTCATTAATGCCCATGAGGTAAGGTTAAAATGATAAAGTAAGGGGGGTAAATAGGTAAGTAAGCAACCAAGTTGTTAAACCCTTAATTTGCATACGTATACATGGGAAAAGGTTTTTCAAAAGACAAATAACTATTTTCTATCACGGTGAATGTGTGTATTGAAATGGTAATTTTCAATTAAAATACTAAATTGTATTGAAGAGAATAAAAGGTGTTAAATTTCGGCAAAGGAATGGGTTTAAATAAATCAGGTGTAATGGTTTCAAGTGTTGAGTTGGGTGTGTTAAATAAAGAGAAAATGCTAAGTATGAACAAAAGAAATTCTTTAATAAGATTAAGGTAAATTAATCTGGATAAGTAAGGTTTTCAGAATATAAAATGGTTATTGAATTGAAACATGTATATTTCATGGTATACCTATGTATATATGTACATATTTTTGTATGCATGTGGTTGTAGTGTGTGAGTATTCCCTTCTGACGTTCGTTTCTATACTTTTTGTATAAATCCCACTGGGCATGGATCACATCCCCACTTTGTTACGACGGGTTGAAACGGTTCCATAAGTTGAGGGCGTTTTATAGGTCAGTATATTTAATTTATATCTACGTTAATAGCTCTATTTACTTGGACTTCGGGGTACTCCCCATGGGTCCCTCACGTAGTCTACTTTGAAACTGGAATTACATGCTACGTTAAATTAAAATAAAATTGAATTAGCAAGATTATATAGGTTGTTCCATTGAACATCATATCTAACGCTCGAGGCGGATCAGATTGACTCACGGGTAACCCATAAATCCGGGTTGAGGCATTACACCGAGGGTTTAATAAGATTTAGGTAAATAAGGGATGATAGAGGAGCATGAAGTTGAGTATAATCCTTTTTGGAAGAGTTAGGACGACTTTCGAATGTCCAAAAAGTGACAGGTTGAGATATTTTATTAATGGTTGAGACTGAGGTGTTGGTCGGGTTATCATATTTTCGCGGTGTGAACTATCCAGTCAGCCTTTTTGGTTCAGGCTGTGCTTTTTAATTTTTGACCCATTCTTCAACTTCTATCCCAGCCTCCCGAAGGGCTTTGAAGTGAGGATAAGATCAGATATGGGGTAAAAAGTTCTTCACTACGCTCACATCTTCTTCTTCTAACAGTTGGTTTGCTATGGTAGTTGCTTTCTCTTTCCACCTTTTGATAAAGCTACTAATTAATTCTCCTCGATTTTGTTTAAGCGGTTCTAAGTCTTAACGAGTGACTTCTAACTCTTCATTATACTTATACTGTGTCATGAACTCTCTAGCTACATATTTTTAATTGCAGATTCTGGACTATTCAAGGGATAGGAACCACCTGAGGGCACCTTCCTTGAGGGTTTGCTGGCAGTGTGGGCCATTATCTCATCTAACGCCTTAAGGAGAGTCATGGCGCAATGATATCTACGTAGGTGCACAACTAGAGGCTAGATGCCTCTGAACTTCTTCATGTCTGACATTTTGCATTTCTCTAGTAATCGGGCCCTGCGATATGGAACATGTGAGTGTAGTCCATATAGTTCCCTCAGTTCTTGACCTGGTCGAATCTTTTACATAACAACTTAAGGTCCTCCATGACCTAGTTCAGTTCCTCTTCTTTAGGATCAACCATCACTGGTAAATTATCCCCTAGCAGGGCAAGATTTGGTATTGATAGCTCAGCTGGCAGCGACCCATTGGTAGATGGGGCACGTGGGGCATGTTGATACTCTTATGGAACCCATACTAGTTCAGGAGCAAGTGGAACCATGGCATGAGTAAGGAGGATTTTGGGCTTGGGAGCCTCATGAATGTGACACCTAATCTATTTTAATCACGAATGATTAGTCCTTTATCAAAATAAATAGGAATCTAATTTGGTTCATTCTTAGCATCACTGTCGATAACTTTTTAAATTACTAACGACCTATGTTAAATTAAGCCGGTGCCAAATTTTATCTTTCATTAACGTAACAACATGCGAAAACATAGAAATATAATAACTCATACATAATAATTATAAGAGTCTAAATCATCACATGATAGATAGATATGAATAAATACATAATAAACCTTTGACTACAAAGTAATATCCAAACCATAAGTCCACAGAAATAAAATTGAGTCCAAGTACATCGTCTAATAAATAAACTAAAAGTGTATCAATTGAAAGGGTTAACATGCCCAAATGAACTACAGAATCAAAAACCTTATCTAGTAATAAACAACTAAAGCGTCTACATAAAGTCCTGCAAGCCTCCATCATGCTGTAGCTACGCATCCCTGGAATGAGTCATCAAGTTTGGCATCCCTGTGGCTGGACACCTAAAATGTTTTGAAAAATATTTTGACATGGGTTAGATCCCAAAACCATTTGAAAAATATTTAGCAAGTATTTAAATTGTAGTTGTAAAAGTAGTTATTAGATACACACGTTAGTCCAGTGTACACTCCCTCAACTTCCTCCCCTCTTATCAATTGTGCACACCTAACACTACACCAAAACAAGATTTTAGTAACAGACTGTTTTTTGGTTTACTAACAATATTATACTGTTACTATTTCTCACAACACCATACCGTTACTAATATCTGATAAGTGTTACTAATATTATTTAAATATTTTAAAAGTAATTAAAAAAAATAATTAACTAGCATTCTCACAACACAATACACCTAGCGTCAAAATATCCCCGACAAAGAAATTGTCTTTCTCCAAAATGCTCTAGCGTGACCTAGGGTTTCTCCAAAAAGCTAGCGTTTGAAATTGTCTTCCTCTTCTACAATACGCGATCTTCTTCTTCTCCAAAATGCTCTTCCTCTTCTCCAATACACGATGCTCTAGTGTGACCTAGGGTTTGAAAGAAGTCTCAGTTAGCGTGACCTAGGGTTTGGAAGAAGTCTCAGTTAGCGTGACCTAGGGTTTTGGAAGCATTCGGCGCTCACATCACAACCTAGGGTTTGGTAATTGCGATTTGCTTTCATAAGGTAATTATCTCATTCATACGATATTTGTCTAAAACGTTCTAAGCGATTTACTGTTCATAAGAGATTTGCTGTTGGGTTACAAGTTTATTTTTTTGGTAAAATGCAATGTATTTTTGTTATTGTTGTTGGGTACATACTTTTTATTTTTTTGGTTCAAGTTTTTGATTATTTTGTATTAAATCCAAAGCTTAGAATGTTTTTTATATACTGATTTATAAAAAACATATAATTGTATACACTGATTTATACTATTAAAACACATAATTGTATACACTAGACCTGGTATTTAATACCCTGTTATACTATTAAAACACATAATTGTATACACTGATTTATACACTGATTTATACTATTAAAACACATAATTTTATATAACTAAGGAAATTGCACCCTCCCCTGAACTTTAAGGTTTGTTCTAACAAAATTACATGTTGTAACTGTGATTTTTCTTATGTGTATCAATAATTCTATTTTTTTTGTATAATCATATAACTTGTGTGTAAACCATATTTTTTTGGTAGTGCAGAATGTCACAAACATTGAACAAAGAGTGGATGAATGAGAGGAATAGAATAAGTGAGGTGTACACAAATGGAGTTGCGTCTTTTATTAATTTTGCAATTGCAAACAATGGCCATCAATTCTCGACCTTTCCTTGTCCATGTGTTAAGTGCCGAAATAAGAAGCGTTTTACTGCGGTAGATATCAAGGGTCATTTGATAATGCACGGTATAGACAGGGCATATACTAAGTGGGTTTTACATGGTGAAACACTATCATCGAACCTAACATGTCCCGTAGTAGATACTATTGATTGTGAAGGACATGATGAAGCTGATAACAATGAGAATGAAAGGTTTCCAAACTTAGTTGACGCATGTTACGGAGTGCACGAACAACATTGTGTAGAACCCGATCAGGAAGGATTCTCTGAAAAATCGTATGTCGACAATGAGAAGTACGATCACTATAGTAAATTAGCGATGGAGAAATTGTACCCTTCATGTGAGGGTTCTGAGACTACTCTCTCTGCAATTGTTGAATTGCATAATTTGAAAAAGCAGTTTGGTTGGTCGGGAAATAGCGTGATCTCTCTGTTGTCGATTTTAAAGAGGTGGCTTCCAAAAGGAAACACATTAACAGAAAAATATCCGCACATGAAGAGAATGATAAAAGACCTAGGTATGAAAGCAAATTACATTCATGCTTGCGTTAACAACTGTATTTTATACTGGAAAGAGAATGAATATTTGGAGGAATGTCCTCAGTGTGGAGAACCGAGATATGCAGTGACCTCAAAGAAAGGGAAGAGGAAATGCAAAGAACCGATGAAAGTGTTGAGACATTTCCCTTTAATTCCAATGCTAGTGAGATTGTACACTATTCCTTGGATAGCGCATGAAATGACATGGCACCATCGGGCAACAAGTTCATGGGATTATCAGCGACATCCTTGTGATTCATCCCAATGGAGAATGCTAAAAAGTAGATGGTCCGATTTCGCCGAGGAAGGGCGCAATGTTTGGCTTGCAATAGCAACAGATGGGTTTAATCCCCATGGTATTCAGCCTAGTAGTTATAGTTGCTGGCCTGTCATGACCGCGCCTTATAATGTGGGGCCTTCTTTATGCTTGAAGCGTGAGTTCCAAATTTTATCTTTGCTGATTCCTAGGCCAAATGCACCGGGTCAAGACATTGATGTTTTTCTTCAACCATTAGTAGATGAGTTGAAACAACTATGGGAAGGAGTTCCAGCTATTGACATGCACAAAATGCAACCTTTTACGTTGAGAGCTATGTTGATGTGGGGGATTCATGATTTTCCCGCATATGGAAACTTATCTGGGTGTGTAACACATGGTTACAAAGCATGTCCTATTTGTGGCGATGACACTCCATCCATTTGGCTAGAACATAGCATGAAGATAGTTTACACAAACTATCATATGTTTCTTAAAAGCGATCATCCTTTTAGGAGTGGTAGAGGTTTGGGACTTAGGACACAAGAAGTTGGACGTCCCTCGCTTAGACTAAACGGAGATGCACTTGTGGAGAAGTTAAGAAATATAAAGTATGTACCTGGAAAAGTCTCAAAAGTTCCCGCTAAGAAGAGAAAGTCTAATAATGTTAATGGGAGTGCTAATGTTGAAGTTAAAGAAGCTTGGTGTAAAAAATCTATTTTCTTTGATTTGGAATATTGGCCATATCATCAAGTTCGACATGTCCTTGATGTGATGCACATCGAAAAGAATGTTGCAGAGCATTTGATAAACACAATTCTCTATGATAATAAAACAAAGGATACTGAAAAGGGTCGATTGGATATGAAGGGTATGGGCATACACAACGGTCAATGGCTTCAAGTTGATGGACGCACCGGAAAAATGATAAAACCAACAGCACCATTTATCTTAGATAAAGAAGAAAAAAAACAATTCTGCCAAATTTTGAAGGACTTAAAGCTTACTACCAGTTTTTCCTCTAACTTGAGCAATATAGTAAGTCTTAGTTCCCCATCTTTGCACTCCTTAAAGTCGCATGATTATCATGTCATAATTGAACATCTGCTACCTGTGTTGCTCCAACATGCCTTTCCGAAACATCGAGATTTAAGAAGAGCAATCCAACAATTAAGTTTGTTCTTTAACATGTTGTGCTCTAAGGTCCTAATTCGGCAAGATATCCAAAGAGCCAAATACATGGTTGTTGAAGCATTTTGCGTGTTGGAAAAATATTTTCCACCTACGTTTTTTGATATTAGCATTCACCTCACTGTGCATCTAGGAGATGAAGCCCTGGTTTGTGGACCCACCGACGCTCATTGGATGTATCCGTTCGAAAGGTGATTTTTTTTACCTTTTAATATAGTAAAATATGCCCCATTTAAGTTAATAATGCTTGCTATTAATTTTTACTACCTAATACAAATAGGATGATGAAAGATTTCAAAGATATACCCAGCAATAAGCGGTATGTTGAAGGTTCAATTGCTAAATCCTACGTTGTTGCTGAATCTGTTAGATATTGCATGGAGTACATGCCAAATCCATCTGATGGAAATCATAAACGCTCCCGTGAGGCCTTTTTAGAGGAAGGTGGAGATTTCTCTGATGAAGGGCCTTTGCTTGATGATAAGACTATAACATTGGGACCCGTACAGTTTCAACAAATACGTCGATGGGTATTATTTCGACTAAATGTTGATGGATTTCAAGAGTGCTATAGGTTTGAGTTCTTTCATTTGTTTATAGTTAAGAATTAATTATCATTTTGAGTTATAATTACTTATATCAAACTACATATTGCAGTGAATATGAAGCATCACTGAAATCCGTGTCTCGTCCTAAAGGGAAGGGGATTGAAATGACAGAAGTGGAGAAACAAACTTCTTTTATCCCTTGGTTATCCGAGAAGGTGATTATATAAATACTAATATTTTTATTAATATTTCCATTAAGTATGATGAGAATTGAAACATTGTAGTAATTATGATTTGTTTTCATCAAACAGTTGCTGAAATCAGGAGAGACGAAGACAAATGAAACATTGTGGCGGTTAGTTCAAGGGCCGCAATTCAAGGCTAAAACATATAAAAAGTATTGTGTAAATGGTTTCGTATTCTCTCATAAGTATCACGACGATACTGTTGTCACACAGGATAGCGGCGTTTGCTTGAAGGCATGGACACAATTTCGAGCTAAAAAAAGTGATAAGAATCTCACAAATACTTGGACTATGTGGTATGGAGTTATCAAACAAATTATTGAGCTGGACTATACCTTGTTTAAGGAGGTGGTATTTTATTGTGATTGGGTGAGAGTGGAGGATAAGACTAATGGTTGTAAGCTTTGTATGGAATCCAACTTAGTGATGGTAAATTTTGATAAGTTTAAGAGCATTGATAATGAGTATGATGAGCCTGCCATTCTCGCATCTGAGGCTAGTCAAGTATTCTATTCGAAAGATCTTAAAAATCCCAATTGGTGGGTTGTTATGCAGTCACCTAAGAGATTGACGAGTCAAGTGGACGACTTAGAGACACCAACAATCTTCCAATCTATTCTTGAAAACCAACCGCACTTGGAAAGTTTGCTCAAGCAATACGACTCGATTTAGTTGTTTTAATATTTTCTTTTGGATATTGTAACCGTTGAAAGTTGTTTTGTTTTACCAACATGACTATATATATATCTCTATCAATATGCTAATGTATTGGGCATCTATTTTTAATTCAATGCATATTATTTTATAACAGTTATTTCTATTGTTGGCATCTTTTTTTTGTTTTGGCTGCACTGTATTGGGCATCATGGCTTCAAGTGCAAGTGGTGGTTCGAAACAACAAACGTCATCAACACCACAACAAATATCATCCACTCCGCATAAAGAAAATAAAAAGAAGCAAGAAGAAATGGATAAAAAGGCTAAATAATTACAATATATGACCCAAGATGGTAAAATGAGAGTCACCGTTCAAGTGGATGGGAGTGTAGTCGGTCCATGGAGTGGGAGATGGAGCACTCGGGTTGGTGATCTTGTTAGATCTTATATTCCGATTAGTTACGAAGATTGGAGAGTTGTGCCAACCAATTACAAAGATGATGTTTGGAATGCTTTAATGGTAGGATTTTAGTTAGATGTTGAACCGGAGGTGGCTCGCCCGCTGATGGAGAAACGGTTTGCACAGAAGTTTAGGATACACAAAAGTAATATGAGATGTTTTTTGCCTACCGAAGACAATCCTGGAGTCCTACCGGAAGGTGTTGATCCCAACATACGGATATTATTTTGTGAGAACGAAAGGAAAGCAAAAAAGAAGTCACAAAACATTCAAAATGCCAAGAATCGAACCAATTTAGAATATTCCCATACACTTGGGCGTCGCACCTATGCTGCTTTGCAATATGAAATGGTATGTATCATAATGTTTTTCAAATATCAACACTACTTTTGTGTATAACATGTGATATTTAAATTGTAGGTTCAATCGAACCCAGAAGAAGAATTAACGCGAGTAGACACATGGCTTGCGGGACACGAGGACAAAACGGGGAATGCCTTAAACAGTGCTAAGCTTTACTATGTGCGTATTTACATAAAAAATAATAATATTTTTAGTATTATTTATTGCGTTTATTAATGAAATTTTCTCATTTGATAGGATAAAGTAAAGGATGTGATTGAGAAAAGAAAGAGAGAGAGAGTGGAGAGGGTAGTAGCAAGAGCCAATGCATAGAGTATGATGAATTGATAGAGGTTTTTGGGAAGGAGAAAAAGGGAGGAGTTCGTGGAGTTTGTCCCCAAATTTCGAAGAAGCAGTTGATGCATTTAGGGGTGGAAAATGCCAAACTTAAATAAAGAAAGAAGGCAAATGATGATGTGGATGCATTGAAGGAAGATATCATCTCTTTTGTCAATAGAAGATTTGAGGAAAATAACACACAAATTATGGTATATGTGTATTTTATATAATTTCATTTATAAAAAAGACTTATTTAGATATAACAGATATTAACTTACTATTGTTTGATCCGTTTTTTCATAGGATGCTATAGAGCGTTTGGTTGATGCCTTCAATGCTCAAAACGAAAAGGGTCCACCAATCACACCGATAAGTGATCATGCATCCAATACAAGTCTACAACATAGGAATCTCTGTCAAAATTTGGATAATGTTTTTGCATCCGCTTCTCGTCCTGTTTGCGCGACCACACCTTCTCTTACCAACAATCCCAAAGTAATTTTGCTTGATAGGTATAATGAAGAACTGGCAAAGGGGTATGTAGTGACAAATGCAACAAAGGATATATGTCATGGTAAGCGAGTTGGAGTCGGGGAGAGGAAAGTATATGTGGAGGAAGTGATGAAGCCGAATGCTAGGTTGTTTGATGTTCCTCAAGGTGACCAATTCACTTTTGCTGACCTAGTCTTGGGGGGATATTTAATTTGGCTGGATTATTGGCTTAAATATGTTTAGTTTATGTTATGAAATTTGTTTGAGCTATCTATATGTGGACTTAGTTTGCATTATGCGTTTGTTATGAACTTTGTTTCAGTTATCTATATTTGGACTTAATTTGCAATATGTGTCGTTGTGAACTTTGTTTGGATCTATCTATATTTGATTTGGAATTAATTTGGACTGTCTTTTTTTATTGTAAAACCCCTTTTAACTCCGCCAATGCTAATATTTATTTGAGCATTGCCGGTCCCAAGCCCGGATAAAGGAGGAGGGAAAGGTCATTGATTTGGTTTCTTTATTCTCATTTTTCATTTTGTTCTCATTCTTCATTTTGCTTTTCTTTCTATCACAAATGTCATTCATTTTGCTTTTCTTTATGCAGGGACTCAGATGCTCCTGAACCGATTTGGGGACTGATCATTGTTTTTAACTTCAGTTAGCTCCCTGCTTAGGAATGCATTCTTGATTTCAAAAGAAACTACTGTGCGTGACCGGTAATTGCTATTCTGAATGTGCTCCTATTAGCTATTCTTGATTTCAAAAGAAACTACTGCCCATGTCTTTCATTTTCTTTATTGCTGTTCTGAATGTGCTCCTATTAGCTATTCTCTAAATTTCTTGTGGTTTTGTTTTCAAACTGCCCAAACAGAGCAGAGAATACTTCTATTCTTGCTGGTTTGATTTAGAAAACAAATGCTCAGGAAATGAAGTTGACATCCTCAAACCGAACCAGATCCAAGGTATTAAACTATCACTTATATGTTCAGTTTTTATTTTTAGTCACAATTTTGTTAGCACCACTGAAGGAGGATAAGAGATTTCTAATCCAAAGGCCATTTAAGACCACATCATTCAATACTTTTCGAATACAAATTTCTAATATGCGTCAATCTAATATATATAGCTCACATAATTTCATTCAAGATAGAGGTCTTATGTAAGTATGGATTAATCCTATTATCAAGCTTATAAACTAATAGTAGAAAGAGATGGTTGCACAAAATCGTAATAGTGGCATAACTGTAAGTCACCTTTTTCTTGAATGCTCTCATGATTCTAAATTATGGCACTGGTATTTTAGCAATTTTAATTTGCACATGCCTTATGTAGACCTTGATTCTGGTTCTGTTTTATTCTTATCCCTTATTTTATTCATTACTGGATTGAGGATCAATATTTTGTCTACCTTGATTCTCATTCATACATTTTTGTTTTTTATACCCTTTGTACAGGTCTGTCGCTCATGCTATGGTTATCTCTCTAGACCAATTGGACACATCATTGCATTTAGATGTTTCTCTACTTTGAAATGAAGGCCACTGTTTGGTTAGCTCATACTTATGCTATAGCCTGGGGCCTCACTCACAAAAACACAATTAGTTTCTCTTGAGATTTGATTTGGAGACATTGTTGGACACACTTTATCAGGATGATGACAAGGACACACCTACATTCAAGCCAACCCAGACATGGTCTGTCTACCTTAGAGCTCACATGTATTCTCTTGATTTTGTTTCAATGTTTTCTTTATTGTACTCATGAAAGTAGCACTTTTTAAAAAACCCCATTATCGTCAAAGGTTGTTGACACTAGTTTTGAGTAAAAATCCCTTCAATAAGGTTTAATTCAGTGTTTGCCCTTTAGCATGTACACCTCTTTTGCTGAACATGATTACTGTAATGCAGGTAATATTGAACGACCCATTTCTTGGAAAACGAGTTGAAGAAAGCAACTTTTCAACTGTACCGTTGAGGGATGAGTTTCTAGAAAATGCCCGCCTTTTCATCTTTGAGACCTACTGTCGGATACATCAGCGCATTGACATGGGGTACGTACCTGCTTTATGAAGTATATCGTTACTATCGAAATTCATATATACACCATATTACATTACCCCTGTCTTTATAACTGGTTCTTCGATATTTTGATGGGATATAGAATGATTGAAGTTTATAAATTTAGCTTAAATTGTCCATGCTGTTCTTCTTTTTCAGCAACTTGGTTTTTATACTAGATAAAAATTAAAGCCATTTATATTAGATTAAATTCCTTTCGTTGAACTTCAAAGCATGTTTATGTGCCATCCATTCAGTGAGGCTATTTTTGAAAAAGAAATCATTGAAACTCTTTTCAACCAGTTTTGATTTGTGGTGTTGAATTTTCTGATTGCGTTGTAATACTATTGATTTCCAATCATTAATTGTTTGGTGGTACAGCAATGTTGATATATATACCCCAAGGTTCGTTGTTTTGAAAGTTAAAACCTTTGTTTTTTTATTGGAAGAGTGCTTGCTGAGAAACTAAATTTGAACTATGAGGAGGCTGAGAGGTGGATTGTGAATCTTATCCGGACCTCAAAGCTTGATGCCAAGATCGATACCAAAACTGGAACCGTTTTAATGGAGCCTAGTCATCCCAATGTGTGAGTCTCCAAAGACCGTTGAATATTTTTATTTATTTATGCGTGATCTTACTGCTATGCAGTCCACCTCATAAAATGAACTGCTATTTTAAGAAGGGGAAAAAAATGACCCCCATTCTCCTAATAAGGGAAAAAAAGACAGTCCCAAGGAAAAACTTGGTGGAAAGAAATTTCTCCACCAACTTTATCGAAAAGTTCAACCATGCTCATCGGTGAGTTCAATTAAATTCAGAACCACCTAGGCTGGTGAGTTCAATTATTTTTTACAGTACATTATAACATGCTCATCGGTGTTTATCCTTCATTTTAGATTACTCAATTACTTAATGTCACATAAGGGTTGCCTAGTACTGCCAATTATCAACCAACTGTTACAACTTGTGCCTTATATACTTATTTTATTAAAATCTGGTTATAAGTGTGCCAAATGCTAGAAATCTTCCTATAATGCAGTATTATTCGTCACTATTGAGTGTACTTTGATATCATGTATAGTATTGACTTTATGGAACCTTCTCCTGGTGAAAGCGTGAAATTTACAAACATGTCATGCTATCTTCAATATTTGTTTTGATTTGAGTCGTAAAGTTGCACTTACACTATACTGTAAGCATCTATACATCTATATAAGTCGTGGGTAGTAAATCGTCTCCAATTTACATAATGATGTGAACTTGTTGAACCTTGGCCTTAATCTTTTAACTTCTGTCCTAAATATGGTTTCTGAATGCAGGTATCAAGAAAATTGATATTTCGAGAGCGAGTTGGGTATAGAAACTGAGTCTAAATCTGTTTTGCCCTCTAAAAACTAGGATAATAGTGACCCTCAAATCCTACTGGTTTGATGCAATAAAATTATTATTAAATAATATTATTATTTTAATTCATGAAATAGACGTAGTTTATTCTATCTATTATCCACTGAAGAGTTGTTATCCTTCAATTAGACTTGTTCAACAACCATTTTTTTAATGAGTTCTTATCTTTCCTCATTTCCCACACTACATTGCTTATTCAATTATTCACCTGCTCCACCGTTAATCAGCATAGCTGTCATTGAAATCTTCTTTAATTTCTGTATTATGAGAGTGCCCCAGTTAAACTCTAATCAACCACACCCTTCACTTTACTTACCATGAACTTATATCCATCATAGTTTGGGATATCTCTCCATGCTTTTTTTTCTCCAAAATACATAACAATCTCAGCAGAGTACCACAGGCCTGCAATAGGACATGGATCATCCAACTAGTCTTAAGGG
Organism: Sambucus nigra; assembly: GCA_949130495.1. NCBI lineage: Eukaryota > Viridiplantae > Streptophyta > Magnoliopsida > Dipsacales > Adoxaceae > Sambucus > Sambucus nigra. The sequence goes on along the minus strand of OX422217.1, from coordinate 154,241,133 downwards.
GTAACTAGAGTCGCAATAGGCCCCCACAATCACGAGTAGTTAAGGAGTGGTTAGGGACCGAACATTGGGGTCAATATGTTGCAGGTTGACGCATCTGTAGCACATTCGTTGTTCACTCGGAGAAAGTTTGTTACCCCAATGTACACTACATTTGCATCATGTAGTCCTCGTTCATAGGTTCCTTGGCATCGAAAGGAATGGATAGACGTATTATTGATTTGTGACTCTGGCTTAAGTCGTTCCATATATAATCCCATTCCTTCCCCTTCATTTCCACATCAGGTTGCGTAAGGAAAAGAAGTTGCATATAACTCTTGCCCCCATAGTCGCGAGTAGTTGAGGTATCCCGCAAGGAATACCTTTTATTTCAAGGCTTTTAAACATAAAGTCTGGAAAAATATACATTTAATAAACTTAACGTCGCATAACTCTTTCCCTCCATTTATTCGCATGTTGAAGTTAACATGTGGCTTTGAATGTTTGTCCCACAGTAGTTCAAATACCACAGGAGGGGTACCTGGCGATGATCCTATACCCATAGCTCATGAGATTGAACTAATATTTGGTGTGACAAAATAACATTTGGGCACTTTGGTGTGGAAAAAATGCCTAAATGCTTTGGAGATGGTCTTAAAAGGAGAAAATAACTGTAAATTTCTGAATTAAATACACAAATATCATTTTATACATTTGAAGTCAGAATTGTTCAGATATAAACACTTTAAAAATGAAGTCTATATAATACAAGTAGTATCTAAGGGTTTTCATACATCCATATTGGGTTTATGCAAAATGGGTTCTTCTCCTATATTCTTTGGTCTCTATTTGTTCTACACTGGCTTAACGATCCGATCTTCTACAAAGAAGATGGGTTCTTCCCTTATATTCTTCGGTCTCTATTTGTTTTGATTGTGTTTATTCAAGTAGGTATTGTAAGGATTCTTTATTGCAATTTTCTTCCTATATAACTATATTTAATACCTATCTTCAGCTTATTTGCCTTCTTAATTTACCGTATATTCATTCAATTAGGAGCGTCTTTGGAAGATAACTGATGCTGCACAAATATGTCGCCGAGATGCTTTTTCTCAGTTAAGAATCCAAGAACAAAATTCACATTGGAAGCAAAAAGAAGTAGCTCACACCTTGGCAAAAGCTGTGATGGAGTTCTGACATTCAATAGAGGTACTTCTAAATATTGATTACTTGAGTGGTGATTCTGAAAAAATGAAATCATGGCTTGTTTGGACCATATGTGTATATTGTAACAATGGAAAAAGGACATAATAAGAGGTCTTAATATAGTGCTGGTTTCATAATTTGACTTTATTTTCTTGTTACTAATTTAAGGATTCCACTAGTGGGGTGGGCTATTCACATTAGTATTGCTACAATTTTTTTTGTCAAACTCATGACTCAGGTTACAACCTGTGGCAGCCTACCAAAACCCCCACCCACGCCTTCATTGTTGGGGTGTCCTGATTTTTTTGTTTTGTTATCATAAAAGTCAGGGATTTTAAAGTTTAACTATTATAAAAATAAGTGAAAATGAACATTAAAGTTTAGGCTAATGTCAAAAGATATTCCTACATGTTTAACCATATTTGGAAAAATTTGAACATTGTCTTTCAGCTGACTCTAGAGCATACTTGTAAAAGAATTAGATTTTTCAAATTGATCCTATATTGTAGAACAATTTGGCTTTCCCTATTATCGATTGTTTGAGTAGGATCGTTTTGACATTTACTAGACCTGTCAAAATACACGATAACCCGTTAACACGACACGACCCGACACAAAATTATAAGTTAATGGGTTTACCCTTATTGGGTTTGGGTCATTAACGGGTTGACACGGTAGACCCGTTAACACCAACGGTTCAGGTTTGGAAATTTACCTATACCCGTTTTAACCCGTTTCTACCCGTTAACACTAACGGGTACTATAGGGTCACCCAACCCGTACCCAATAACAATAACCATTAAAACCCATTATTTCTAAATCTTTAAAGACTAACGGGTGCTATAGGGTCACCCAATCTATACCCAATAAAAATTACAATTAAAAATCATTATTTTTAAAGTATTGAAGACTAACGGGTATTATAGGGTCACCCAACTCGTTACCCATTTCGACCCAAAATGATTCGTTAATATTAACGGGTGTTAACGATTTGGGTCGTGTACCCGTTAATATTAACGGGTCGTGTTTGGGTATTGTTATTAGACCCGTTAGGCTTAACGGGTCGTGTATGGGTTAGGGTGTTTTGACCCGTAACCCGTAACCCGTAACCCGTACACGACCCAAATCGACCCGTTGACAGGTCTAATATTTACTATTGAATTTCTTCGATTTGAATTCCGGAGGTAAGATTAATAAATATAATTGTTTTCCTTTCCCATCAACAGAATGTTTGTAGAAATGAAATAATTGAGTTGGTGTTATGTGTACAGGTGGCTCTAGCATAGGAGCAGGGCCTTATGTGAAGATAGTGAGAGAAGCACTATTGGAAACAAGACAAAATATACTATTGGAAACAAGACAAAATCTATGTGAAGACCTCTAAGTTGGCTATATTAAAAAGTTAAAATGAGGGTGCTTTAGATTGAAGTTTATGATCCATTTTATTGCTGTATTTTTTTTCACTCTAAAATTGCTTTGATTTCTTATCTGGTGCGATTGATCTCTATTTGTTTTCGAATTTGTCTAAAGTGGTTTGAAATCAATGAGTTTGCCATTAATCTAGTGTAATTGGCAAGGAATTGGCCAAAGGTTCTGGATTTGGGGAGGGCCCTTGGATTATATATTTTTTAAAATATGTACTAAGATTAGTAACACAATTTTACCGTTACTAATTATGAATTTTACTGTTACTATTAGTAATATAATTTTACCGTTACTAATTTTGATCTTTCTGTTACTGTCAGTAACATAATTTTACCGTTACTAATTCTGAATTTTCCATTTCTATTAGTAACACAACTATAGCGTTATTAATTTTGAATTTTACCGTTACTATTAGTAACATAATTTAACCGTTACGAATTTTGAATTTTACCATTACTATTAGTAACAGAACATTACCGTTACTAATTCTAATTTTTTCTGTTACTATTAGTAACAGAATTTTACCGTTACTAATTTTAATTTTTTCGTTACTATTAGTAACAGAATTTTACCGTTACTAGCTTCGTGCCCCACGCCTTTTTTCTAACAGAAAAATTGTGTTACTAATATATTTAGTAATGGTAAAATTGTGTTACTAATGGCGTGTTTTGGTGTAGTGTAAAGTCTCCTATCTTATCTACCTAGCCATGCTACCCAGTTTAACTTGGACTAAGTATATAACTAACCACTTGAGGTTGCGTTCCCTTGTACCACCCATACGATACGCTACCGTCAAACCATTAATCCAGTTTAATCGAATTATTATTATCGTATCATCTATTTAAGTTTTCTTATACTTAAATTACTTTTAGATATACACTATCTATCTTTTCTACCATGACAAATAAGTATAATATCAACACTTATATATGTAAACCACATTATAAAATATATACCACTACAACATCTCTTGAAATGACTACCACGATGCAGGCATACTCTGCTATCAACTCCATGTACCTCTCGAACCAAATCAGGGACTACCGGTTCGAAATTTCTTCTCGAACAATAAATCAAACAATACACAATGGAGGTGGAATATAGTTCTAAGCCTCTGGGATACACACATACCTAACGAACCCAAATGATACCTCGGTCCCACTAATATAGTGTGTATAGTAAGCTACCCTAAGTTCTATGTTATGGGGCATACATCCAGACCTCGCTGGAATCGCCAAGGTGGGATCGCCCTCTGCGTGGAACGTCCTGTGATAGCAGCCAATGTAGGTATATTCACATACATATCAAATCACATAACAGGTATCCACATAACCTATATATATATATCATTAGTATAAGTATACACACAACCTATAATATATCCCATACGTGGTATTTATGTCTCTCGAATACTCGATGTACTAATATTTCACACCTATTATTATTTTCATACTTTTTGAGTATCACTCACTACCCTAAAGGTCCCCAATTATCCCTTACGTTATTTCAGAATTTAACACTTCACTATAGTGATGGTATTTACCTTAGGTAATGGTTTGCTCTTTCCGTAACCTAAATCGTATATTCCTGATACATATCTCAATCGGTTAACTATCGTTAGTCCTAATACCAATTTTACCCTCATTAAGATTAATCAAGCCTTAACTAAATGTCTACTGACATTCTTTAAGTCTTTGTATAATTACTAAACTATCATCAAAGTTTTTCATAATTAATTTCATTAGGAAGTATAACTAAAAAAGAAAATTTCATCAAATCTGGGTAGCTGAATCGATTCGGTAGGAATTCCAAATCTATTTTCCCACTGAATTGATTCGGTCTTCAAACTGAATTGGTTTTGACCTTACTGAATCATCCTCTTTGTTGATAATACGGGTTTTCCACATTCAAACCTCAACAAAACTACATGAAACTTCCCCAAACTCCCATCTAACATAACCAACTATAACTACATGTGTAGGGACAATTTTTAATGTAAACAACACATCAGGACTAATAGAAATCTACCAAAGAACAAATCAAAACCCATGAATTCATCAAAACTCTATCTTATGTGTTCTTCATGCATATTTATCATTTTACCTATATTTCTTTCATATTAATCACTCATACTCATAGATTTCGTGTTATCGATATACAAGGATTTGTTCTACATGAATTTTAACTCAAAATCATGAGTTCTATCCACCCCAACCCCAAGAATTATAATTTAAATCATGAATTGAAAATCCTAAACTACATGGGTTTTATAGAAATTGCCTTATATTTACAGGTCTGATTTATATTTTGAGATAGCGAGGATGTCCTTTTCTTGCTCCGATCTCGATTTCGGTAAAGTTTGGGGTGAGAAATGGTGTGGAATTGCATAAGATTCTTCACCTCTTCCTCTCTTATGGCCTTCCTTCTCTAGAGTGTTGTAAGCCTAGCCTCACACTCAAATGGGCTGATATAACACTCTAATTTTCGGAGTTCCCTCTACCCTAGACTCCTAAATGATCGAAATGCCCTTACGTGATGCCGGGTTGGTCTAAAATCGCCTCAGGACCCAATCAGCACATCCCGATACACTATTCTAACTATTTCGACCCATTTGGAACCAATCGTGACTTCGAAATCTCCATTCGAGTCACTTTATAATAATTTCCTCTGTCGACCTCTTGTAGTCTACACTCGACTCTTGGTTGAGATATAACACTGCCACGTCATTATCGCTCATTATGACGTAAAATAATCATATACTACTCACTTAGTAATTTAATTCCATAACTATTAATCTTTATCTCTCCCGATTAATATTTTAACAAACACATAATATTTAATTCAATTAAATTACGTCACGTGTGTAATTTAAAATAATCGAATTAATTAAAATTTAAATACTTAGAAATATGGGGTGTTACAATGAGTCTGAACTTGGTGTCATTACATTTCCTGGACTTCTGTCTAAAGGTTATCAAGCTTAGCATAGAGTTGGGCAAGGATGGTAATCATATTTGGTTGGGTATTTGCATCCTAGTTAATGTTCTCCATGAATAATCTTCAGAGAGGCAACTCAAACTCTGTAGAAGCATGTGAATATACACAATTAAGAGAGAAACATGTTCCACGTGAAAGAGTGACAAGTGAATATATGTGAGGGAAGAGGGTATGTGTATATATACAAGTGAGAGAAATGTGAAAGTGTGTACTAGTGTGACTAAGCATGGACATCTATAAGTGGTGTGCGAAACGTGTGAGTAAGCATGACGCTATGTGCAAGTGAAAAGAATATGAGAGTGTGGGGTAGTGAGACTAAACATGGATATCTACAAGTGATGTGAATTATATTCAAGTGAGAGTAGGTGGAGTGATATATGGTAGATATATATAAGTGACCAAAGAGTAAAATATGGTGAATATATACAAGTGAGTAAAGGGTGAAGCATGTGATATGGAGATGATATATACATGTGATGAAAATAGATCATGGTAGAGAGAAATATATATGATATGAACAAGGAATATATACAACATGTAAGTATGAGAGTAAGAAGAACATACAAGTGGTGGCATATGTTCACATGTAGTATAATAGAGAGGGAAGAGAAAACGACACAACACCCATGTGAAGTAGAGTCTAATCCATTAAAAATATACCCAATAGAGTTGCCACTGTGTCCATCAGGGTCGAATTCCTTCGGCGTGGGCCTACTTCACAATTGGAGGGGAAAGAAAATAAGAGAAATTTCTCTCTCTATGCGTGCGAGGATTCAAGGATAAAAGGGAATCCTCTTTCCACCACTCGTGCTGAACTTTGTAGGCTTCCTCGGATATAAATCAATCGTCGTCAAAAGGGAGGAAACTATAGAAATAGAGTCCCCAACCTATTTTTCTCAAAGAAAGTAGAAGGATGTAGCCATCTCTAGAGAACGACACCAAAAGACATACTGATGCGTACTAAGCCAAATGAGTCTAGGGTTCGAGGACTAAGCTACGGAATGGAAAGGTGTTATGCACCCATTCTGCCATTTCGGTATCCACTATGATATAATAATTTCTACTTTTTTCTAAAATATGATATGTGTGTACATATATCCGGTGTAAATAATGAGAGAAAGAAATCATCCGATTCACATCATGGGAAAGGCGGAGTGGAATCATTATAAGGAATGTGCAAAAGAGTAACATAAAAATATAATGTGTGTAATCGTAAAATCACAAGTCATTATGATGAAGTGAGCGTGTATATCGAGTGGAAACACTAATATGTAGGAGTACGCATATTCCCAATACTACTAAACATAAGAAAACATAAAGTGACAAAATGAGAAAATAGGATTCGACTCCTAAGATTGGATTGGGATTCTTACGTATTCCAAAAGGCATCAAAATCCACATAGTTCGATAACACATAAGGGTGGAGTTTAACTAATAAATCCTAAGTTATAACTTCGTTTAGTTTGACTTTAGAAAAATGTACGCAAGTGTGAGAAATGTAGAAAATAAGGAAATTCTAATTTAGGGTTTATAGTAAAATCCTGTTTTTGGATTTTTTATATTTGGTGAAAATAAGATTTGTGTGTACTAAATAATAAAATGAAATATTATATTTAAAGTGAAGAAATAAAATAAAATATATATATCAAAAGTGGAAAGAAAAGTAAATAACTAATACTAATTAAATGAGTTGTAAATGGATAAGAGTAGACGTTCTATAAAACTTTAATTCTGATTTTTTAGTAGTAAGGGCTCATTTTTATGTGGTTAGATGATGGTGAGGTAAGAGTAAAAAGTGTGGTGAAATATGGATGAGAGTGATATATAAAATAGGAGAGAATGCATGGGAAAAGGGAAATTTGGCGCACTAAATTTGAAGAGAATGTTTATACTTCAGAAAAGGATTCTTAGGAATGAAGTCATGATCTCCTCAAATAGTAAAAGATTAGGGTTTCAGGAGGAGACGATCGGCATGGTCCCTGGCTTGTCTATCAGCATAACACTGCCTTGTTAGCGAAGAAAAATACATCTTGCCAATAGGTAGGGCGTGTTGGTGTTTATGGGTAGTCCGGAATGGACTTTTTTTTGGAAAAAATGGGCATAAAATGCAAACTATAAGTCCGAATCGCGCATGTTCAGGATTATTGGAAATGGTATTCAGAGACCTATAATATTCCATTGAGACACTCCCGAGTTTTAGAGTTTACCAAAGTCAAATGTGGCTCGGAAGCAACGATGGCCTTTAAATGTTAGGTTCTCAGAGTAAAAAGGGAATTACGCATGAACCGTAAAGGACAATTCGTGCACGATATGGAGCATTAAAAAAGGGATTCAGAGGCCAATGAGGTTTCAATGAGCTTCACTTAGGTTAGAGAGTTGACTGAGTTTAAATGGGGCTCGAGAGCATCTGATGGCGTTTAGATTAGGGTTTATAGTAAAAAGGTGAGTACGTACGAGCCGTGAGGCCGATTTACGCACGGTATGGACCTATAGAAAGGAGATTCATATTCCTATGAGGTTTTAATGAGCTTCACTCAGGTGTTATTATGGGTATCTTCCATGAAGGGAGTAATGCAGTTTGGGAAGAAGGGGAAGCTGATGCCTAGATATATGGGGCCCTTTCCCATTACTGAGAGGGTAGGGCCAGTTGTGTATAAGCTTGCCTTAACGGAGCACTTGCAGTGAATTAACGACGTGTTCCATGTGTGGTCATTGAGGAGTTATCTCAGGGATGACTTGGCTTATCGACATATAGCATTAGAGAAGATAGACTTGTAACAGGACATTACTTACGAGGAGAGACATGTTGCCATTTCGGTCGTAGGGAGTGAAAGCTTCAGTTAAAGGTGGTACCGTTAGTACATGTGCAGTAGGGGAAATATAACTCCACTGAACCGACATGGGAGTGTGAGGATGACCTACTAGAAAAGTATCCAGAGCTCTTCGTGGTAGGTACATTCGAATTTTGCGGACAAAATTTCGTTATTAGAGAGGAGAATGTAACTTCGTACTTTTGAGATTATTTTATTTCCACGTTTGTTTTCAATTATTAATTTAATTGGGAAATTAAATTGGTTTCAATAAATATTAATTATTAAGTTTAGGATTAATATTTATGATTAAAATAATATATTTATTTGTAAATTGAAATGAGTATTATTATATTTTCATCTAATGAGTGAAAGGCGACGGATTATTATATCGTCGTTAAAGTGTTAAAATGACGGATTTAAATGGTTTAAGAGCGACGCGGACTGTACGCATATGATGAGCTCGATTAATGAGACGGTAGAATATTTCTAAGTTCTGTGACTTGGATTACCTTTTTGAGTGCACCGATGATCCGAAATAGGTCAAAATAGTCCAAAATGGGTACCTATGGGTTATAATTGGGTTCCAGGGGATTTTTAGACATAATATGTCTCGTATAAGGGCATGGTCGTCTTTTTTCCTTTAGGGATTCACCTAAAAACGAAATTAGGGTTTAGTTAAGTGGTATTTGAGGATTAGTGGGATGGATGGCAACCTCGCCTTAGCCAACACTTAGTGGGGATTAGGGGAGAGATCAAAGAGAAAAGAAATCTTGAAGAAGAAAGGAAGGACCATCTCCGAATTATATTAATCTCTAACGTATTTAACTTTGGATTTTAATCTAACAAGGCAAGTGTTTACTTGATTTAGATTTGTGATTTTACTCAGTTAATTATGTTCATAATTAATATGGTAATTTAAGATGAAATCATGGGGCTTAGTTGAGAGGAATAGGTTTGTGTTTAACCTATGATCATGATTGAGAATTAATAAGCGTGAATTTGTGATTTAAATCTGAGAATATGGATATGATCATAAAGAACATTGATAGGGTTTTATATTAATAAATTTCAAATATTGATAAATTCTAGATTATGTAAATTGAATTAATGATTAGGAATCCTTAATATTTAACTTTAGATTCAGGTTTAGATCGGGCTTAAAATACTTCTGGGATGATTGTGTATTGGTTTGGGATCTAAATTTATGGTTTTGGGAGGCTAGATACCTCGATTGAATTTAAGAAAAAAGACCTACATTGATTGTTTTGGGAGGTGAAAATCCAAGGTTGAAGACAAAGGGCAACCCAGCAAGTCGAACTGGATCATTGGGAGGTGAATCGGTTCACTTGAGCGAATCGGTTCAGTCTGTCAGTGAACTAGTTCAATTTGCTGGTCTGCATCAATTTTTATTATGTGCTTTCTTGATTTTTTAGCATTGGATAAATAGTTGTATGTGTTTCCGAGGTAGATTGGGATGTCCTTCGAACAATATCAAGGGTTGGTCGTGTTTTAGGCCAACTATTAGTTGGATTCGAGTGATATGAATCGGATTACAAGTGAGTGACCGCTTAATTGAAAATTGAGAAGTTGGTTCGGATTTCAGGATCGGTAGACTAGTACGCTTTGGAATTTTCGTACGTAGTCAGTTCTCTCTCTCTCTCTTTATATATATATATATATATATATATATATATATATATATATATATATATATATATATATATATATATATATATATATATCTGTGTGTGTGTGTGTGTGTGATTGTTGTATATTTTTTAAAAATATATCTACTCGATAGTGCTATCATTAGGAGGTTGCGCGTAGTGGGCAATCCACCCGGGCATTGACCAACAGGTGTTGGATTGATTTTTCAGTTCACAGTATTGTTGCATGATCACTATCCATGTGGGAGGATAAGTGCTGGTTTGGAGACCAGTTGAGAGCGATTTGGTATAGTTGTGACCTTCGGACCTATGTTTATGATTACCTATGTTGTTTGTGTTTAGGTTTTGGGTTCAGTATTCAAACCTGATGCCCCGTTGTGGTATGTGGTATGCCTGGAGACTGATAACACAAGATGGAAGCTTCCGCGAGGCCCTACTATAGGGATGTTGTATATACGTATATAGTGAGTGATATATATGTATGTGTATATGATATAGTTTTGTGAATACCTAATTATAACATGTGTGTAGCGACGTAATATTTGTGTTGGGATAATAAAAAATGAATACGTTAGGTGCGCAATGTAGATGAGAGGTGAGAAAAAGGTCTTATGTGAGACTATTAAGTTAATTATGAAGGTAATGCACTGCACCTTTACATTTAAAGCATTTAAATACTTACAAATATTTTTCGGACTTTGACCTGCTATCAAATATTTTTCAAAACCTCATGTATTCAGTAGTAGGGACCGCAGGGTTAGGCTCTTCATAATGTCTTTGCATGTAGTATCTATGGATATTGCGAGAGTTGATTGTAGCCGCCTCAGTTCATTCTATCTAGATATGATTCAATTTTTAGTATTTTCTTTTGGGCATGTTTCTCGTAGATGGTTAGGACATTTCTTTTTGGACAAATATTTCCTATTATTTCTTAGTAATATGTTTATGTTAGTATTATTGTAGTAATTGATGGTTTATTCAATTTACGTTATTTATGATTATCTGCTTATCAATTCTATTGTCTTTTAGTTGGTGCATTTTCATATTGGTTTTTATATATTTGTTACGACAGCGATGCTGAGGAAGAAATCATAATTGATTCCAATTTTATTTTAAGAAAAGTCTTATCATCCGATATTAGAATATGCGATTTGTCATAGGTATCCATTTCTTTAGTCCTAAATATTTCATTTTCATAATTTGTTTTGCTCTTTATAAATCTAGTTCCTATTTTATTTTTGCTTAAAATGTGGTATTTTATTAAAAACTACACTAGTGTTATAGTTTATTAAAACATTAGACAATGAATGTCATCGTACTTCCAGTCATTATAGTACAACCACTGATGCTCCTTCGTCAAAATGTAAATTTAAATTTGCGCTGTGATTTCTTTTTCAATCATTTTTAATGTATATATCATTTATTTTTTCTTTTCATAAGAAAATGATTACATTGAATAGTCAATTTTTAGTATTGCATTGTGGAATGAGTTTGTTGTATTAACATTGCAAATTTAATTTTGCAGTGAAAAAAGTACAAATATAATTTTACAAAGTTGCGGTGATAATAAGGCGATAAAGAGTGATTAAATGGTATTACATCTAAAATATCAAATTGAAAATATAAAATATAAAAATTTGACATTACAAAATTAATTTTGCACTCTAGCGAAGTAAGTAGTGGTGGCGAGTTTTTAGACTACATGAGGTTTAATGATATTCTTAGTCTAATATTTGAAAAAAGAAGAAGCAAGATTTAGTATTTTTTTTAACCAAAAAACCTCATTCTTAACAAAAAATAAACAAGGGATATATTTTAAAACCAAAAGAAAAAATGCAAATTTAACCATGAAGTTTGGGTTGATTTTTGATTTTGGACCCGATGTTTTAAAACTTGGAATAGTAACCATGATGTTTAAAAATTGATTCAATTATGTCCAACATCACATTGCCGTTAAAAACTGTAACAGAGTTGCTGAGTTGAAAGTCCACCTAGATTTTTCATTTATTAGAATGACTAATCAAATACTCACACTTGGATTAAAAATAATTAATAAAAAAATAAAAAATAAAAAATTTCACATATACAAAAAACAAAATAAAATTTATTAATGTAATAATTTTTTGAAAAAAATAATTCAATACGCCTTTTTAAATTAAAATAATAAATCAGATCATTCAAAAAATCTTTACCCACCACCGACTGCCCACCACCTGCCGCCCACCACCCACCTCCTTCCAATGTATAGATACATACGTACATACACCCAAATACACACACACACACATACACATACACATACACCCCCCCATACATACGTATACACAAACATTAGATTAGCCTTGTATACACAAATATACTTGAACATCCATATATATACAGACCCATATCATACATATACAAATCAACCCAGAACACACATATAATAACCACATACATATTCACATATATACACGATTTATGTATATATATACACAATTTGGGTATATATAATCATTGCGTATATATATACATCGATCCATGTATATATATATATATATATATATATACAAAAACCATTTATTTATATACATATATGTGTAGAGAAAGCAAGAGAAATTCCTTGTTGACAAAAAGTGCAAGATTCAATGGTTGAAGGGGGGGGGGGGGGGGGGGGTGTTTGCAGGCGAGGAGAGAGGCACTAATTGTTGGGGGAAGGGGGGGATTGTGGGGAGGGAAGGAACAGGTGGGAATACGAGAGAGTTGAATGTTAGAGTTATTTTTTCTTTATATTATTTTATTTTTTGTCTATTGATTTTTATTTTATTCTTGAAAGGTATTATTTAAAAGGTGCGACATGTCAAACTCTTATTGAAGCATATATTGTTTTTGCCACATAAGACATTGAGTCAGCACATCTCTTACAATTCTCAAGTGCAAATGTAATGACGGGACTAATTGAATCGATTTTCAAAATTCAAGGTTAACATTACACTTTTGAAGGGTCCAAAATAAAAAATTATTCCAAATTTCAGAGTTAAATTTGCATTTTTCCAAAAAAAATGATAATTGTTTTTTTAAAAATAAAAAGTTTAATTGTGGACAAATAAATAAGGACAACTTTAATACATAAAAATTAATTGTTATAAAACTATTATATTTTAAAATGGTGAAATAAAATTTTACAATTTTATAACACTATTATTCTATTTTGAAACTTCATCATGAAATTTTATAATGGTAAAAGTAAAAAATATTGTATTTTGAATATATTTAGGGGCTAATTTTATAACAAAATTATGGTGTATTAGGGATATAATGAAAATGTTAACAAGTCCTTCCCTTACAAAAATCAACAACTTTAAGAACAATTAATATAGGGGCTATTTTTAGAAAACAAAAGTTGATTGTTCTAAAATTAAAGGTGATAAAAAAATAATTGCATTTTAAGATAATAGAATGGTATTTTTGGTATACAATAATTTTAGGGGGTAATTTAATAACAAAATTATTAAGTGTCATATAAACATAAATAAAAATGTTAACAAGTAATTTTTCTACATTAGCCCTTATATAATTAGATAAGATTTTCAACTAGGTTATTCTCTCGTACATAATCTTTAAATTTTTAACCGTACCTTTATTACAAACCCAATCATTAATTATTAAAATTCACACTTGCAAATTTTTAAGACAAAAATACCCTTTTAACTTAAAAATTCGATTTGGATTTTCTGTTTTGAATGTTTTTAATTTGCAAAAAATGGTCACAATGTTCCAATTTATTAATCTTGGGATTCAATGTTTGGATTCTATTTTGAATGATTCATATGTTTGAATTTTTTTTATTTTGAATTTTGAATGTCACGATTCGACGCAAAGAATGAAATTGACCGGTTCTCGGTAAATTTCATGAAATTGCTTGCTTTAGTTTCATTTGTTAAAAGTTTTCTTTACTAAATTGACTCTCCACTAAGAATGCCTACGATTTCATTTCTTTAATGAAATTATCCCACTGTACATATTGGTTAATTATTTAAGGTTTATTGATAAAGTAGGGTTTTGATTTCGGAAGAAGATGAAGTGATGATATAGTTTTAATTCGTTCATTTTTTTTTATTATGGCCAAATCACTATGCTCTTGATGGTAATCTTTTTATGATAGTTTTTTTTAAATAAATTTAGTGTTTGTTAAAAAGATAGATATTTAATTTGGGGAGTAAAAGGTGATGGGGTATTCCGGTAAAATAAATATTAAAGGCGTCAAGTCTAATTTCTAAATAAGGATGTTTGAACATAGCTATGATGGTGTTAAAAGGATGGGGACTATTTCTAAGAGATTAAAGAGTTAGGTTCTATGTTAAATGAGGTATCAAAAAGTGAGGGTTATGTAAAAAAAGTCATTAAAAATTTTGTGCCTTGTTCCAATAAAAATAAAATAAAAAGTCAGTCCACATTTAGATTAATTCTAGTTTTTCTAGCCGTTTTTTTTAATGCTATAAGCGATTGACCATTATAATATAAAGTGGCCTTTTCAAAGAAATTATTTATTTAAATTGGCAACTATATAAATTCCTATATTCTCTTTAAGTGTTTTTACGCTTAAAATACAACAAGAGAAAATTAACCTAAACTTAAGAGCACACCTCATGGCACAATAATTCAACAAGAGTCATCACAAGTTTTCAGTATTTTTTAAATTAATATTTATAATAAATATTTTCTAACGGACTAAGTACGTGACTATATAGTCACAATAAAAAACCATAACAAAATATGTTCTAAAAGTTCTACCACCCACATATTTTGTCACAATTTTTACACGTGACAAATTTTCTCCACTGATTTTTAATAATTTTATCCATGAAAAATTCAGAAAAACTCATTTAGTATTATTGCTCCGCAAAATTTGTTTTGATTTTTTGATTATTTTAACATTTGTCACTCATATAATCAATGGCAAATTTACATAAAAAAATTTCACTCCTTCAAAAAATCACAAAAAAATAAGCATTTTTGCCCTTCCTACCCAGAATACCTCGGTGCAACCACACCTAAGACCAACCTACATTCAATCAAGGAAAGGAAAAGTTCATTCAAACAAAATCATCCAAACAAAGTTTAAACTACATCAAGTAAGGAGAACTCAACCATCAACAAGCCCAAGGAACAACCAAGCTTTCAAACAACTATTGAAGCACTCGACAAAGGTTCATAGGCATCCACAAAGATTCATAAGCGACCATATAGGGACCAGTTTTTACCCAACTCGAGGGCTTTGCCAAGGGGATCCACTCTCACCTTACTTATTTATATTGGCGTTGGATGTCCTTTTACGACGTGTGGAGTCAAACTATCTTTTAAAATATATGACAGCTCTCCGATCCTCTCGCAAAAGGTCCCCCTATTCCTGAGTTTTCTTTTTCTAACGACTGTATTTTTTCCTCTAACCCACGCCAGCTTGTGTGACTCGCTTCCATCATATTTTAACTTCTTTTAGCTGTTTTTCGGGGCAAACTGTTAACAAGGATAAATCTACATTCACTTTCGATCCTTCTACTCTACATACCATTAAACAAGCTACTTTGTGCCAACTGAGGCTTCATGGGTATCATGGGCAGGATAAATACCTTGGTTTATCTCTTATTATGGGTAGGGTTATGCTCCAAATATTTTCTGAGCTTATTGAGAATCTCGACCACCGCATACATGTGTGGTATAATAATTTCTTGTCTAATGCTGGCCGCACCACTTTAATTAATGCGATGTGTACTTCGTTTCCATCTTATTACATGTCCGCGAATCCGATTTCGCCTTATATTCTTACTATATTATTAAAAAAAATTAATTCGTTTTTCTGGAATGCTTTTAAACTTTCTCATGAAACAGCTACAGTCCCTTGGGCTATGATTATCCTTCCCAAACAATACGCTGGTTTGGGAATAACAAATTTACATTCCTTAAATAAAGCTTACATGATCAAACTTCTTTGAAAACTTTTTATCGAGACCCATAACCTTTGGTCTAAAATTATGAAACATAAATATTTTCTTCACACAAATTTGCTGGCATCTCATAGTAAGGCAACATACTCGTGGTTCTGGAAAAAAAGAATCTACTTTAATCCCTTCCTTTGCCACTGGGATAAAATCGCGACTTGGTTTCGGCTCTATTTCCTTTGAAAATCATATTTGGATCCTGCGAGATTCTTTCAACCATAGTTACACACATATTCTTCCTCATATTTTAGATGCCCCCCTAGCAGTTTCATCTCTAATGGGTAGTGGGACTTTCTGGCTTTAGGTCCACTGGATGGTATTCACCATATTCATGCCCTGTAGATCCCATCCCAAAAAACTCGCTGGATGTTCCGTATTGGTGGCCTTGTTCTACGGTCACTTTTACTCTTAAATCGGCCTATCACTGGCTTCACATCCACTTATATGCCCAATACCTTCCTGCGCTTCCTTAGAGATATTTATGGAAAAGTACTTTTCCCCCCTAAGCTACAATTTTCTTGTGGTTTCTAATTCATAGGGCTTTACTAATGGCAGACTTACTCTTTCATTACCATAAATTACCGACTCCTCTGTGCACTCATTGCGAGTTGAACGACTGCAATATACATATTTATTCTGACTGTCCTGCATTTTTCCAGTTTCGACATTCGATGCCTCTGTTTGATCTTAATCCTACATCTATCTATCTTGAACTCTCGCACATACAGTCTACAGCTCGGGCAACAATCAATCAGCTTCAACCACTTTTTCTTATGTAGTTGTTTTGGATCACACGCATTGGCGCGATTTTTCAACATACACCCATAACTTTGTCCTCGTTCAAGTCCACCTTATCTCACCAACTCCGAAACTACTAACAGTCTCGTCAATATATACGGCTAGGAGTGTAAGCGGTACGATTTGGTCGGTAAATAGTAGATACCAATACCAAAACCAAACTCTAGATGGTAAAATCAAACCGTACCAGTTTACCACCCGGTACACCAAAATCAATACCAAAACCAAACCGGTTGGTATTTCGATTTTTTCGGTAATTTCGATTTTTTTCTGGTTTCGGTAAATTCTGATTTTTTCTGGTTTCTTCTGTTTTTTTTTTGTTTCGGTAAATTCTAGTTTTTTCTGGTTTCTGATTTCGATTTTTTATGTTTCGGTAAATAACACTAAAAGTCCCCAAATACCAAAAACAAAACCAACCAACTTTTTTAAATATTAAAACCAAAACCAAAACCAAAACCAACTTTTTTCTGGTTTTGGTAAATTCGGTACGGTAATTTTGGTAAATTCGGTACGGCACAGTAATTTTGGTACGGTTTTTTCTGGTTTCGATAAATTCGGTACGGTATGATAATTTCGGTACGATTTTTTCTGGTTTGATAAAATTTGGTACGGTAATTTCGGTAAATCGGTTTTTTAAATATTAAAACCAAAACCAACCAACTTTTTTGCGGTAATTTCGGTTTCGATAAGACTGGTTTCTGGTATTTTAATATATGAAACCAAAATCATTTTTTTTCGGACCAAAACGGTATGGTACGGTAAAAACTCATACCGCTTCCACCCCTATATACGACCCAGTATATCTCTCCCTCCCCCCAGCCCCCCATCCCCCACCCCCCTTTGTAGTCTGTAACATTACTTGTAAGGTTCCCATAATTTAATTAAAGCTTCCAGGTTTGGGCAAAAAAAAAAAAAAGATTCACGAGCGACGAGATCGAGAACATATTGTATCAGAAAAAGAGTAAATTCAGAAAATAATGGGTACACATACCATGCGCTCAAAATGCATGGAAGAGTCTTCCGGATATATATCTTCAGTTTTTTGACTTGTGTACTCAGTTTACATTTTTTTAGCATGGTTGCAAAGTTGTGTTAGTGTGAGGATCCGTGGTCATTGTGAAAAATGCTAAGTTGGCAAAAAAAAAAATTCGGGAAAAAAAGTTCAAGGGATTATTGTAAAAAATACATAGCTTATGATTTTTTTCCGCATCTATCCTTACAACTATTAAGTTACTGAATAATAATTATTGGAGTTCAACTGAATCCACATACATATATCTGTGTAAATATATCAATGTCCATATTTTTAATAGATCACTCTCGAGAGGATTTAATGAGCTGATAGTTGAGAACAATAATTCACTCTGGATTGGTTGGTGATGACTTCCGTGTGACCAAGGTACAAGAACATGATCCTAAGCACGACATAAATCCATATATATATATATATATATAGAGGCAGTCTCCTGTGCACACTAAGTTTGCACACTAAATTTGCACATTACCTTTTATATATAGTAAAAAAAATATTTTTGAGTTGATTTTTTTTGTGTGATATTTAAACATTTCAAGGAACCCATATAAAAAAAATCAGCTCAAAAAAACTTTTTTTGCTATTTTTAAAAAATCGGTCAAACTTTCGCAGTTTTTAAGCCCTTTAAAAACTGCGAATGTTTGACCGATTTTTTAAAAATAGCAAAAAAAGTTTTTTTGAGCTAATTTTTTTTATGTGAGTCCGTTGAAATGTTATAATATCATATAAAAAAATTGGTGTGCGCCAGCACGAAGTTTGCACACTTTTAAAAGGTAATGTGCAAACTTAGTGTGCATAGGACCCTGCCTCTCTCTCTCTCTCTCTCTCTCTCTCTCTCTCTATATATATATATATATATATATATATAATAATGTTATTGTGCGGACTAATCTGCATTTTAAGAATGCGGACCGAACATGTGTCACCTGACGGTAAACCAGAAGAGAGAGAGTGTGTGCCTATAATTTCTAAGTGCACCTTTAGGTGACACATATCCAGTCCGCATTCTTAAAATGCGAACTAATTCGCACAAGAGCATTATTATATACACAAGGGATCTTAGACGGGTGAACTTAGCGGGTGTTTTAAACGGGTTAGTTAAAACAAAGATGTGTGTTGCAAGAGCAAGTAGACCCTTGAAAAAGTAAAAAGTTTAATCACATCCATTCTCTCTCACTTATCTATTCCTTATCCGTGCACAACTGTGGACTTCATTTTTCATTCCCTCCAATAAGATAAACAACTATTTATTTTTTATTTTAAGTAGATAAAGTGTTTTAAGTAAAAAAATTAAGAGTAAGTCAAACTTACCCTATTCAAAACCCTTTTTATTAAAAAATAGGACAAAATACTAGAGAAAAAAAACTGTTATCAATAACAACAAAAACTGTTTAATTTGTTAATAATATGATTTTTTTAGTAGATGAAAACTAAGAAAAAAAGAACAAAAAAGGTTTTTTTAATAGAAAAAAATAGGACAAAAAACTACATGAAAACAACAAAATAAGTTGTTATTAACAAATAACAAAAAAATGGTCATTAACAACCGTTTTTTGTTTGTTAATAACAAATAACAAAAATAACTGTTAGCAACAACTGTTTTTTGTTTGTTAATATCGTCAATACAAACCGCTAGCACGGACCAACATATTTGAGAAAAATGGTTCATGTCAGCGGTATGTATAGGTGGTCGGACCGCCTATACATATCGCTGGTGCGGAACATTTTTTCTAAATAGTAAAAAGACTATTTTTAAAATAGTAAGAAATGGTCCGCGCCAGTAGTATGAAAAAAATAATACGACTCCATGCCATGCCATTTTTTATTTGGGTCGTATTATTTTTTCATTCCACTGGCGTGGACCATTTCTTACTATTTTTAAAATAGTCTTTTTACTATTTAGAAAAAATGGTCCGCGCTAGCGATATGTATAGGCGGTCCGATCACCAAAACACACCTCCGGTGCGGACCATTTTTTCTAATATGTTGGTCTGCGTCAGTGATTTGTATTGGCGGTATTTTCAAACAAAAAACAGTTGTTGCTAATAGTTTTTTTTATTATTTGTTATTTGTTATTAACAAACAAAAAACAGTTGTTATTGACCATTTTTTTGTTATTTGTTAATAACAGTTTTTTTTTTTTGTTTTTATGTAGTTTTTTGTCCTATTTTTTATCTATTAAAAAAACCTTTTTAATTTTTTTATTCTTAGTTTTCATCTACTAAAAAAATAATATTATTAACAAATAAAACAGTTTTTGTTGTTATTGATAACAGTTTTTTTTAACATTTTTTTGTTTTTTTAGTATTTTGTCCTATTTTTTAATACAAAGGGTTTTGAATAGGGTAATTTTGACTTATTATTAATTTTTTTACTTAAAACACTTTATCTACTTAAAAATAAAAAATATATAGTTGTTTATCTTATTGGACGGATAAGGAATAGATAAGTGAGAGAAAATGGATGTGATTAAAGTTTTTACGTTTTCAAGGGTCCACTGCTCTTGCAATACACATCTTCTTTGTTTTAACTAACCCCTTAAAAACACCCGCTAAATCCACCCGTCTAAGATCCCTTTTGTGTGTATATATATATAGAGAGAGAAATGCTACATACCCCAAATAACTTTCTCAAATTTCCCCCAAAATGATTTAGCTTTGTCCCCTGACGGGACCCGCACCACATGACAATAGATGACTGACAAGTTTGAGGGAGATTTGGGGGAGTTATTTGTGATTCAAAGTATTTTCCATATATATACACACACACACACACAAGACTATATGTTAATCGAAACATGGATTAAAATCCTTGGGAGGGACTATAGTTATTTTTATTTGTGATAAGGATGATGAAATTCTAACATATAATAGGGTACCGTTATAAATACACGACTCCTGTTGTTATTATTGAGACTCAACAAATAGTAGATATTATACATGTATATATTGAAGTGTCAGGTATGGATTCCACTTGGGCAGCTCCCAACCACCACTGGTTGGCTTTGTGCCAGTGAGTATTGAAGAGAGCTCTAAAAGCATGAAGAAAATTTAATCCAATTTTCAAGGTAGTTGGTTCCCCTACCTCCCCAACACACCACATTGATTGTAGTAATGTTCATCTGTTCATCTCGCCAGTACAGCATTTCCTTCCCAATACGTAGTCCTCAATCTGAAAGTTTTCAAATTTGAAGTAATGATACAGAAAATTAGATGGACAAACCTCTAACCCCACCCCCAGAAAATAATGTAGTTACAAAAACTTTTACATAAATATGAATAATGTTTCAAAGCACGGGGAAGTTATGTAAAATGATACGCTTGAAAATTGTATCTTTAAATTGTGTCCTAAGTAGTCTTAAGGGCCTGTTTGGCAATCCAATTCCAAGGCATGGAATTGGAATTGGAAGGCCAATTTCAATTCCGTGGAATTCAAATTGGCCTTCCAATTCCAATTCCACGCCTTGGAATTGGGTTGCCAAACGGTCCCTAAGTTCTTATTGTGTTTCCTTATGACACATTTTATTGGGTCATTATGGAATTGTCATGAGTTGATCACACACTTTACAAGTTGTCACGAGTTGAGACAAGAGTCTAGAACAATTTGGTGGGGTTATATTATCCACCTGATCAGATCGCACTACAATAGCTATTCGGTCTTCTTGAATTTAACAAAATTAAAGGCCCCGAGCGACACATTTGAAGTGTCAACCATCACTATGGTGACTTCATAAGTAACAATGACAACTATATCTACTGCAGTTGGTAGTAGGGGTGGCCATAGGCCCGACGCCCGTCAAGCCCGCCCAACCCGCCCAATAAAAAAATAGGGTTTGGGAAGGTAAATAAGCCCGCAAAGCGGGCTTGGCAAAATTTTATAGCCCGATTTTTTTTCGGGCGGGCTTGGGCATGAGTTCTTAAGCCCGATGAGGCCCGGCCCGGCCCGAGCCCGAAATATATATATATATATATATGTGGGGGGGGGGGACTTCTATAAATATAAAAACGTATACCAAGTCTTTTCATGTAAAGTGAGAAACTTTATATATGGACTTTGTAATATATGGAGTTTAAAACAGATTTTTAATTAAAAAAATTGGTCTGTAAATAAAAAAATTGGTATTTTAATTTTAAAAAAAAATCTTTTAATTAACATAATAGGGGGCGATCGGGCGGGCCTGGGTAAAGAGCTTTCAAATCTGGGCGGGCTTGAGATTACATAATAAGGCCCGATCTAGGCCCGAGTGGGCTTGGGATAACACTTAATTTTTCAAGCCCGGCCCGAGCCCGACCGGGCCTGCCCAGGACCGGCCCACGGCCACCCCTAGTTGGTAGCGGTGGTGCCTGCTGCGACTTTCCGTTGCTCCTCCTGAGCGTCTCTCTCTACAGTCTGTCGTGATCTATTATGATGGGTGTTTTCCATTTGAAAGAAAACAAGATTCATATTAGCTAACAATTCTATATAGAATAAAAGAAATCCTATAAACAGGTCTCTATAAATCAAATAATGCTACAAAAAACGTAACGAACGAAACATAATTCCTAAGGACGCTAGAACCCGGATGCTTGGATACCAACTATAACAACCCCTATTTTCCAAATAACAGTTGGCCAGGTAAATATGTCGAAGATAAGGCTTGAAATCTATTTATACCATTCTCAGAGAACGAATTTAAAACCATTCACAACATATGATAACTAAAATGATAAATAACTCTAAATAAAAGTATCTCAAAACATCCAACAATATATTGTCTGAATAACTCCACTCTAAAAAAAGCTAGCTGAAATAAATACTAAAACTCAAGGTACATATAATCTCTCAAATAATAACTAAAATGAAATACTAAAAAGAGTAGTAACCTAAGCTAAAATCAAGGAACTAAAACTGCCAATCTATTGGAGTTACAAGTCAGAAATCTCCTCAGCCTATGGATCCTATTTGTGAATCCCAAAAAATAGTGTTATATAAATTGGTTCAGAGCTCAAAATTTTAAAGAAATATATTCAATATCAACTGTATAAATAATGCAATTCATTTATTATAAACATGCCACACCCTCAACTCTCACATGTAATACTATGAGCTTGTCCCAACCCAAGGCATAAGCTACACTAAGAGTCTACTTCTAGATTAAGTGAGTAAGCAATCGATACTCAATTGCGATAGGAATGTAACCAACTACACATATGACAGTAGAGCCTAAATACCAATCCCTGCAATGTCACCCATAAGTACGATGTACACAATCTCATAACACATAATGACGACACATAGTTTACTTGTCCATCTGGAGAATATAGTATCTTTTTTTATATGTATTCAGAATATAATCACAGGAAGAATAACCTTCGAGGACCATCTCGTGCCTATATAATTAAGTCTATAGGAGTCCCCCGCCTAACGAACTTAAGCAAATAAACAAATAATAATGGGGAGATCACTATGCCATAACACCACCAGCTACTCCTATAACTAAACTCACTTTATGGATCGAGTCCACTTGCATTTCATTATCGCGAAGTGGTGACCATCACGAACGGCTGATCATACATAACGACCTCAATAACAACATGCATTAACAACCAGGTGTATGGTACCCGATCATAACCTCTAAAGCAACCCGAACCGATAAATTCACGACGAGTAATGGTATGTTCACACAAATCACTATAAGAAAAACACATTTTTATGACGGTAAAGGTAATAATTTAAAGGCATTTATTACAATAATATCATTTAAAGGTTAATGCTATTATTAATGTGACATTTATAATATAAAATGTCATTTTATACATATTAGTATTATTTTTCATGACAGTTTAAATATAAAAATCATATTTGATTACGATAATATGACCTTTTTTATGAGTTTCTCTAGATGTACACATTCTCCCCCCCCCCCCCCCCCCCCCCCCCCCCAAAAAAAAATTTAGAATCGGGATTTTTTCCCCTTAAATTTTTTTAGTCTTTCATTCACCCGCTCTCTCCTTTTGGTCTCCCACTCATCCTTCTCTCTCTCTCTCTCTCTCTCTCTCTCTCTCTCTCTCTCAAAGATTGATCCGCTCAACTCTTTATCCTCTCAGTATCCTAACGTTCCATGTCGGTGAAATATTAGAGGTAATCTTTGCACTTTCGGAATATTGTCTTTATTTTTTTAATTTTTAACAGATGCATATTATATAAAAAAAAAATACAAAAGAAATTAACATACACATATTATATACATAAATACATTATATATATATTTTTCAATTTTTGATATGTGTTCAATTGTAGACGTTTAAGTGATAGGGCACATGTCAGTTTTTTATACACTCTCGAATTAAACTTTACGCATATATAAAATGTGCATATGAGCTGTCGATTTATCAGTAATTGGATCAAGTTAGTAGACCTGGTATGTGAGCACATTATTAGTAAGTTAAATGTTTAGTATTTTAGGAGAATTTATGTTTTTTGAATATTGACTGGAACCTTAAATTTCCTTATATCTTATGGTGGCATTTAAGAAAAATAGTGATTCTGATTCATTTTGTGTGACATTGACGTGTCTGCAATGTTGACACAAGACGCCAGTGTAGTTCACAAAGGGAGTTGGAGTAAAGGTTTATTAGGATTGAGGTATAAACTCATGCATGCTTAATTCCCAAAATGGAAAGGTGCAATCTCTGTCAATTTTCTTGTGAACTTGTTCATGATTTTTATTTATGTTTTGTTGCTTGAAGGATGATTGAGAAGTACACTAGAATTCATTGTAATAGGACATGAGTTTACTTGAAAATACTGTGGTGCCTTGACATTACTAGCCCCCCCTATATATGGTAATATAAAAATGGTAAGAGTAAAACTATATCTTTTCAAAGTTGGTTGTGTCAAAATGTAATTTCTATATAGAATTTTTTGGTTGTTTTGATAATATTTAGTGACTTTACCTAGTTGGGAAGTTGTGGGAGTGTTGTAATTTCATCGGTTAAAACAACTGTAAGAACTAGTGGGAAGCTTGTTAAGTAAAGGGTTGGGAAAGGTTCAAATACTGTTGTTTTACTTTTTCTTTAGATTGTTAATTTGAATTGGCAAGCTAAATAAATACCATCAACAAGTTCAAAAGAAAATCGCACTAGGAGATCTGATTTATCTTCATAATTTTGTGAAGCCATTTAATATGATTAAATAATCGAGTTATTTTTTATTATTATTTTTTTAGTTTTATCTTTCAAATGTTTTAAGAAAGAAGAATTTCTTGTTGTAGGAATTAGTCAAGAGCACAAAGTCAGTCTTCTTATGACTATTGATAATAGATTGGGACCAGTAGTTATCTCCCTATAAATTAGAAAAACAAAACAATCGTGCCAAATATAAATCTGAAAAGAAGATGACTTGGTATTGTAACAGTTGATTTCTCTGGGCATTAGGTTTTTATTTGGTTTTCGGGTTTCGTTTGGGATTTGATATTGTGACAGTTGATTAGGTACAAAAACGCTATATATTTTATTTTCATTTTCTATGAAATAATAATCAACCTATGGAATATTCATCTTCTACGATATTGTGGCGGTTGATTTTAGTTCAGTCTGAATTTGAATCGACCTATGAAATATTAATCGACAAACAATATTAATCAATAAACATTATTAATCAACAAACATTTTATTTCTCTTTCTCTAAAGACATTTATATTTCGTAATATTTTTTTTGAATCTTTTGTAAAAATATTTATGATGGATTAAAGACATCTTTTATTTTGCTTATCATGGTTTGAAGCTTCCATGAACTTCATCAGTTTTTACTCTTCTTGATTATTTATTGAAGCTTGGATTAACTTCTTGTCATTTTATTCTTGTTATTTCCATAAATTGTTTATAAATATTCATCCACAAGAATTCTACTATGGTTTAATTATTTTTTCATTTTATTTATTAGTGATGAAACGTGGTAGTGAATTTAGAAGGTAACGGTTCTTTGTTTCCTTGGATTATGAAATCAATACTTTCCACTTAAACCCAGGATAAAATAATTGTTTTGTTAGTCTTAGTATTAAAATTCATGGTAGGTGATCCAAATTACCTCATATAGGACGACTATTCGACATTATTAGGCATTAGGGACGGTAATCGAGTTCTGCTGATTTGGGTTCACGTACTAGTTTTTGAAGTAGTAAATCTGAAACAAGCTTAATTGAATTGTGCTAACTATCGTGTCGTAATAGGGTTGTATAAAACATTATCATTTAAAAAAAATGTGTTGTCGTGTAAATAAATTTCACCTAGGCATTGCCTATTGTTTGATTTGGAATGTTTTGCGTAAAAATTCTTACTTATTTTTTTGTGTAAGACATGCGATTAGGAACCTCGGGAACTCGAGTTAACATGCATCCATTATGTCGTTTATCTTTGGTGATAAAGTTAATGTGTAACGAATGTGTTAGTATTACTTCATCAATAACATTATTTTTGACTTAAACTAAGATTAATTGTCTAAAACACATAAATAATTTTTGAATTACAAAATGAAAAATATTTCCCGACTTTATGATTTGTTTGAAGATAATAAAGTTTATATTGTGATTTTTTTGAATGAAAAATATAAAATATATATCAATGGAGGAAAAATAAGCGAATTCGATTCTTTGTACTTGAGAACTATAAATTTGTTATATTTAATTCAATTTTATATTTGAATTTGAAAGTTAAGGTTTTTGATGCTTTTATATATATTTTAGTACGATTAATATGATTTGAGGATTGTGTTATATTATATGGAAATCACATTTGTACAAATAATATTTACAATTTTAATACAAGTACACTTTGAGAAATGGGAATCGACATGTCGTGGATGCCTATGCATTGCTTATCAAATGAATACTTGCAAGGGGTTGAATATTTTCTTAAAGTTACAGAAAGGAATATTGTAATTAGTGAATCTGTATGGTGTCCATATACATTATGCAAAGATTTCTTAAGTGTAGTTTAAAAAAATTAATGGTAATTTATGTGGGAATATTATTTATCAAAGCTATCGTATATGGATATGGCACGAGGAAGTTGCTCCAAATTCAACTTTCGCACATGTCAATATGGGGTACCCCATCCACCACAATAATTTGGTTGAAAATCCAGAAGATGATGGTTGTATGGCGGAGATGTTTAAGATGGTGAATGAAGACTTTTTAGGCGAACCCAAATCATTTATAAAATTGCATGAGGATGCCAAAAATCCCTTTTACAAAGGGTGTAAAAAGTTTATGAAGATGTCTGCATTGGTGAGTCTACTCAATTTGGAAGCAAAAAATGGGTAGATTGATACGAGCTTCTCAAACATCCTTGAATTATTTGCCCAATTGCTCCCAAAAGATAATGAACTACTTTTCTCAATGAAAAGGCCATACAAACATTGTCCGTGCTTGGAGTGGGGTACGAAAAAATACATTCATTCCCTAATGATTGCATACTATATATAAAAGAGCACAAAGATTAAACTGGATGCCCTACTTGTGGAGAACCAAGGTATAAGATAAAAAAATTACAACCGAGGTGAATATGGGAGTGCCTATAAAATTATTATGGCATTTTTCGCCCATTCCTAGGTTCAAAAGGTGGTTTCAATCTATACAAACAACAAAGGCCTTGACTTGGCATGCAAACAAAAGACAAGTTTATGGTAAGTTGCATCACCTCGCGGATTCCCTGTATGGAAGTTGATAGATAAGAAGTGGTCGAGTTTAGAAACGAAGCTAGAAACCTTCGATTATCACTTTCAGCAAATGAAATAAACCCACATAGTATTCTAAGTAATATGTATAGCTATTAGCTGATCATGTTGGCAACTTATAACTTTGAACCATCTCTGAGCGCAAAGATAAATTTTTTGATGTCAACAATGTTGATATCGAGTCCGCGACATCCTAGAAATGATATCGATGTTTACTTAGCACCTTTAATTGAGCACTTGAAAACCTTATGGGATGAAGGTGTATAGGCTTATGATGCTTACCTCTAAGAATCCATTACTTTGAAGGACATATTACTATGGACCATTAATGATTTCCCTGCTTATGAAATTTTTTATGGTTGTGCTATAAAGGGATATTATGCTTGTCCAATTTATAGTGAAGAAATAGATTTTATTCGATTAAACCATTCTAATAAGAATGTGTATACATCACATATAAGATTTCATCTGCAAACGTAAGATTCTAATGGTAAGAAATAGTTTCGTGAATAACCTTATCCATTGAACGGAGAGTAAATACTAGAGCAACTTGAAAATATTAATGCATGTTGGGGAAAAAAATGGATCCAGAAAAAGCGCAAATAGAAAAGGGAAAGGATAAATTAAAACAAAAGAGGAAGAGAATGTAGATGAGACTAATAACTCCAAATGTTGGAAGAAAAAATAAATATTCTTTAGCTTGGGGTATTGAAAACATTTGCTTATTAGACACAATTTGGATATTATTCATATTGAGAAGAATGTTTGTGACAACATAGTAGGGACGCTACTTAATATTCCCGATAAGACAAAAGAATGAGTCAATAATCATCTTAACCTTGTAGAATTGGGTTTATGAGAGGAGTTGGCCCCATAAGGTAAGGGAAAACGGATGTATGACCACTTGCATGTTATACATTATCTAGAGATGAGAAGAAAAAGGGTATGCGAGATGTTGCTTCGACTTAAAGTTCCTAATGGATACTCATTAAATTTTAGTAATATTATTTATATTCAAGAGTTAAAATTGTTTGGTCTCAAATCTTATGATTTTCACATACTCATGCAACAGATACTTCCGGTGGCCATTCGATCCGTGTTACCAAAGCATGTTAGATTTACAATCATATAAATGTGCTTTTTCTTTAATGCTCTTTATGCAAAAGAAGTGGTTATGAAAAAGTTGAAAAGTATTCAAGATGACATTGTGATCCCATTGTGTTTGTTGTAAAAGTACTTGCCTCCATCATTCTTTGTTATACTGGTGCATGGTACATATTGTTAGGGAGGTTGAACTTTGTGGTCTAGTTTTTGCTTGTTGGATGTACTGATTTGAAAGGTTTGCACATGCTTAAAAAAATATGTCACTACTCTATAAGGTTATAAGATAAAACCATTAAAATTTGTTTTATTTAAAATGTTTGTAGGAATATGAAATTCTTAAAGGGCTAAGTAAAAAATCTAAATCATCCAAAAGGTTGCCTCGCTCAATGCTATATTGCCGGAGAAGCAATTGAATTTTGTACGGAGTTCTTAGATGGGCTCGATGACATTGGGGTTCCATTAGGTAGAAATACAATAGACGACGATAATAAAATATGTTATGGAAAATCAACAGGGTTGGTAAAGTAATTGAGGTGGACGAATTGTCATGGGAGAAAGCACATCGTTATGTGTTGCAAAACATAGATGATATTCAACCTTACATCGAGTAATTTCTTTTTTCATTGATTTTATAACAAATCATGTACTATATTGTATTTTTTTTAATGGTTCAAAAAATGTTCACTATTAACACCTTTATAAGGAGCATATGGATGGCTTGAGGCGAAAGTATCTTCGAAAGTGCAAAGATAAAAAATGATTAGAAGAGGAACATAACAAGATCATTATTGGTTGGCTTTGTGAAAGGGTATGATTAATATTAATATGTATCAATTTAATATACTATTAAAATTGTAACTAACATTTAGAAAAAAATCAGGTTCAAAACGAGCTAAATCTCCCCAACAACGATGTTTTAGACATCTTAAAGTGGATAGTGATGATACGCAAATATTGCGTATTTCATACTCCGAACCGACAGATTTTAGCCCCCTCGTGTATCTTATTACCTATATTTATGATCGTTAACTAGAAAACCTCAGATTTCTACGTTTACATGTTTTGCAGGGGTTAATTGATCTTTTATAGGTATTTAAATGCTAAGTATGAAGTTCAGACGCATTCCGCTCGATTTTTGTACACGACCGCACGTTCAAGGGCAATTTAGTCTTTTCACAGCTTGAGCACCTAGCCCAACATCTCCACGGAAGTTGTATCCCTCCTCGCTAGCTTTGCGTGTCAGCGAACAGTGTGCGAATCCGATTCAGAACGAAGAAGTTACGGCGATTTCAACCGACGAGAAAAGCTTGGAAACCAAAACAGCAATGCAGTGTGCTGCCCCTGCTTGATCGATCGATCGATCAAAAGGATCGATCGATCGATCCTTATCGACAGTTGATATTTTCTTCATCATCGATCGATCGACCAAAAGGGTCGATAGATCGATCCCCTATTTCCAGGAGATATTTTGGTCTTTATTTTCTTTTTCTTTTTCCTTTTCTTTTCTTTACTTTTTCCCACTTACTATAAATACCCATTTTTGTTGTAATAATAGATATAATTCGTTTTAGGTATGACAGGTTAGGGTTTTGGAGGTTTGAGAGCTCATTTCTTCATCTCTTTGGATTGACACCCAATTGGGCTTGTAATTTATGCTACCATCTTCCATCTCCATTAATATAGTGTGTATTTACTTATTTCCTGCTTTATAGTGTAATTTACATGCTTTCATAATTAGTTTACATGCTTTGATTTACTTGCTTTCTAGTGTAAATTTAGCACATTTATTTACTGCTTTCTTTATCGCGTTTTTAACATGCTTTCAAGCTAATTTAAATTAGGTTGTGTTTGAATTGAACTCAATCGAGTTGACGCGTTGCTTGGCTTTGGTGATGGCATTTACGGGTCTATTTCTGGTGCATTGTCCTAGTTATTGCGCCTAGGAGATTTAACTGGGCATATCATGTATGTCCCATGCTTACGACCTTGCGTGTGTAATTTCTGGGATATTTGTTGACGCCAAAATCTTATTACGATTTTTATGCGGATTTAGGGGCGTGACAATCCTTGGTTCAATTAACCGGCGAAACGAGACGCATTCTAAATAACTCATTGACCCATGTATCCATTTTATACAAATTAACTTGGGTGAGGGATATTCGACGCAACCTATAGTTTTACTCGCTTTGTTAATCTAGTTTCATTTCCCTCGCCTAGATAAACATTTCCCTTTTATGCATCTTTTCCGTTTTAGTTTGTAATTCACCTTTTGGACTTTTATTTCGGAATATTAAATCTTATAAATTCTAGTAACTCGTCTCAGTGGATCTCTTGATACCCGACTTACCGCTAGACTTGCCCCGCAAGTGTAGTCATAATTTAGGTTTTTGTATAGTCGCAGCGAGACAGAAAATAATGACTGTGCCCTTACACACGCACACCTCTCGTGCGCTATCAGATAGCTCGAGGACCTCACCGATATGTGATCAATATCAGGGTTATATCATTGATGGTTGTCATTACCATACGAAAGAACATGATGCTGAATGAGTTAACTAAAATAGTGGAATTAACATCATAACCACAACAATGCAAGTTTCTAGTGCAAAGGATAAGCATCCAGTGGTTTCAAATTTGAGTTTCTATAGTGTCATCATTGAAATATGGATGCTTGATTATTTTAATTTCAAAATTACAGTTTCCAAGTTTGATTGGGTTGAAAACAGTAATGGAATCAAAGTAGACAATATTGGCTTTAAATATGTTGATCTTTGTAAAGTTGGCCATAAGAATGAGCTGTTTATATTAACTTATCAAGCAAAACAAGTTTTTTATGTTCAAGATCATCTCATTACTAAATGGTAAATTGTTCTTGTAACTCCACAAAGAGTTGACAGCTGCGGTTGTGATTATGATGACTGCTAGTGGATCTGTCGAATATTAAGTCGCTACTAACGGATTGCCAAATATTGAATTGACTAATGAATGTGAAGATTCATGTGCACATATAGATTGAGAGGGCATTTGGATTGATAATAAAAAAAAATAGAGTGTTAGGCATGTTTTGCTTTTTTTTTAAAGTTATCTATGCTTTTTAAGGTGGTTGAGCATCTTTTGTCATCGTATTATGTTAGGTTTGTCTCATTAAAAGAGTTAATTTGAAATCTTATTTTTATGAAATAATTTGGTTGAACATTATGCGGTTGTATATTGATTTGTTCCTTTTTTAACCTTTTAGTTATTTTGCTTAAAACATTGACATGTATTTTTATTTGTTTAACTTCAATGAGAACACTAGAAATAGTTAAACGTAAATTAGGCATCATTTTTCTAATTTATTTACACTATGTATAAGTTTTATTTTTAGCTTATTCCACTCTCTCTCTATCCTTCTAAAAAATAAACCCTAATTAGGGTTTACATGGATGCTCACATGTATGCATTACCCTTAAATACTAAACCTCATGATCCTAACAACATTTGGTCACATTCATTAGCTAGTGTTGTTGCCAATAAACCAATGAAAGATGTTGAACTCAAAACTCCTTCACTTTTTGAAGTTGAACAATTGGATTGTTTTTGCAAGAGGATATTGAAGTCTTAGCAGAATATTTTAATTTTTTATTATTGGAAAGTTTTCACATGGGAGACCAACAATGTAAGAGATTTCAAAAAAGATATTGACATTCAATCTAAAAAAATCTTGTACTGTAGGATAAAATGACGACAAGCATGTGTTCATAAGGTTGAATTGTAAGGAAGACTTTGCAATGGTTAGGAAGAAGGATTAATGGTATTTTGGAAGATATCCTATGAGAAACTTTAAATGGTTCCCCCAATGAAGAATAGAGTAAGAAAGTTCTATAGTGCCGAGATGTATTAATATCCCTAATATGACAATCAATCTATTTGTGAAATATTCTCTTTTTTCTATTGCTCAGATAATAGGCAACCCATTAAAAATGGACGACTCAACTGTTTCACAAACATGACTAAGTTTAAAAAGAGTTTATAATGATCTAGAATTAATTAAAGATAAACCAAGGAGGGCATATATAGTTATTGGAGATAATGGTTTTTACCAAGAAGTTCAGTATTAAAATTTAACTTCTTACTATATATATTGTATGAAGAAAGGCCGTGTAGATGAATCTTGTAAATTTTTTAAGCAAAGTAAAGGGGAAACAACAATTGAGAAGAAAAATACCTTTAATAATTATAAGATAAATATATTCAACCCTCAAAGATCTTTGTAAACCATCAAAATGAAGAGGCTTTTATGTTACATAATCCTCAATCTCCTGATGGAATCACTTCTGCAGTAACCAAGGTTAATTCTTGCCAACCTTTAAGCCAAGAATCAATTGATACTGAAGCTAACCTTATAATCAATAAAACTTTACCTCATAAACCCAATTCTAAGACCAAGACTCCTATTAATCATGCCCAAGAAATCTCCGTTCAATGAAACTCTCCCAACTAATCAACCATCCCTCAAAAATCCCAAATCATTAAAAACCACATTTAGAAGATTTAACACTATGATATTTTTCTCAACAAACATTTATAGTTAACTAATGAATGGTTTCACTAAGGGCTATAGAACTACCTGAATATGATGTTCATCAGGAAAAATAAAAAGAATATCTATCTACGAATGAGTAGGATAATGAGTATTCTCATCCAATGCAAGAGGAGTTAGAATATTTTGCCAGTTGGTCTGATAGGAAGTGGAAGAGTGGAGAGGAAACATAATCTAAAAGAAGGAAGAAGAATTTTTAGAGAAAATATCATCATAAAGTTTATTAAGAAGTACTATTTACCTTCTATGTCAATTATTGAGCCTAAGGTGTTAAGTTCCAACATTGAAAAGTTTTCGTTCAAGTGGAATTTTGAAGAAGTAATCCCCAATAAATCAAACAAATTTTGGTTTATGTGGAGATTGGGTTGAAAGACTAAAGTTATTTTGAGTGAGGATGAATTCCTTACTCTAAAAGTGTCTTATGTGAACATGGTTGAAGAGGAGATATTACCCTTGGTGTATGCCAAGTCTACTAAATAAGAAAGGATATCTCCCTGGAGAGATTTCAAATTCATTAGTAGTACCTATGGAGAGTTTCCTCAATTATATATTGGTGATTTCAATGTAGTTTTTGTTAAAAATAAAAATATTTGGCGAAATAATGTTGATCATAAATTTGTGGAAGATTTTAAGGACTGTGCTATTTGTTAAGGCCTTTTTGATATGGGGTACCAAGGTATGATATTCACATGGTGTAATTATTGAATTGAAGAAGATGCCATTTGTGCTAGATTAGACTGAGCTCTTTGCAATCTTAACTAGTCCAATGTGTATCCAAACTGTTCAATCTCTAATTTATCAAAGCTTTGCAGTGATCATACACCTCTCCTTTTATCCATTAAAAATCAATTGTATGATCATCCTAAACCTTTCATTTTCTCAAAAATGTGTCTTTGACATAACCATTTTGATAGGACAATTATCAAAGCTTGGGCAGTCCCATTAGAAACATTTCCTATAGTTTCCTTCTCATTTAATCTTAGAAGATTAAAGGTAGATATTAAGAATCAAAGAATCTTTCAAGAATTTATCTCAAAATATTATAGATCTTGAAGATTAAGTTTTAGTATTGGAGAATGATTTTGAATGTAATCTAAGTCCTGACGATAGATTCAAGTTGCAGAATACGAAAAATAGTTTGAACTATGTCTTGAAGCTGGAAGAAATATTCTGGAAGAAAAAATTTAAAATCAAATGGCTTAATGAAGGTTATTCAAATACTAAATGTTTTCATTATATTGTGAAAACTAGTAAAAACAAGGTGTCTATTTTTAAAATCAAAGATGATAAAAATCACTAGGGGGAAAATAAAGATGAAATTGAAAAGCTTTTTGTTGATCATTTTATTGAGAGATGGACTGTTGATCAGATGGATTTGGATGATGATATTCTGTAGGTGATTCCTCAATTGGTGAATGAAGAAATGAATGATATTTTGTCAAGCATTTCGAATGAAGATGAGATTTTATTGGCCATTAAGAGTCTTAATGAAGATAACAGCCTTAGGCCTATTGGATTCTCTGGAGCATTTTATGTAAAATGTTGGGACTTAATTAAGGAGGACCTTATGAAATCAATTAAATTCATCTTTGTTGGTAAGAAAATTCATAAGAGCTAGTCGTCCAATAATATTGTGCTTATCCCTAAAATAAAAATCCCCACTATATGTCTCACTTTAGCCCTATAAGCCCGGGGAACTCACCCCAAAAGATCTTATTTAAAATTCGCAATACAAGGATAACCCATAGTGAACAAGGCTATACAGTTAGAGCTTGATGCTGAGGATAACAAGGCTATCCTGGAGAAGAAAAGGGAGCCTAACGAGTCCCAATTAGACTATCACAAGAAGTCTTGAGGTGGTGCTCGAGACTTTTTTGTGAAGCTTAAGGCCGTCATGGGGGTTGATTCTTTATTAGCCCTATGAACTAGCAATCAAAAGCCCCATATCCCCCACAGAGAGGACCTGTTTTTCTCATTACCTATTATTATACTCAAAATGTTTTATCAAAGATAGAAATATCCTCTTCTCTCATAAGACGGTGAATCTTTTTAATAGAAAATGCCATTGATCCAATGTGCTTATTAAGTTGGATTTAGAGAAATATTATGGTAGAGAGTCCTGGTTATTCCTAATTAAAGTTCTTAAAAAATTTGGGTTCAGTGAATCATTTATAGACTTTATTTAGAGTCTGCTATCCAAAAATTGGTTTTGCATTTTGAACTATTGGCAAACCAACATGATTCTTTCACTCGTCCAAAGGTATCAAGAAAGTTGACCCGATCTCTCCTTATCTATTTGTTATTCTAGCAGAGGTGTTAAGCAAAGGTTCTATATAAATTGGTTCTTTCTAAGAAGGTTGCCCCTTTTTTTATCCTCTATGTAGTAAATTGAAAACTCACCTGAGTTTTGCTAATGATATTATACTGTTTGTTAGTGGGAACAATAAGTGTCTCAAAAACCTTATGTCCTTTCATTAAAAATAGGAGAACACTTATGGACAAATGATTAATTGAAAGAAAAGTTTCTTCTCAACTTTCGAGTCAGTTTCATTGTCTAAAAGGATTGGTATAACATGTTATTTGGGATTGACTTATAAAAAGTTTTCCATTACTTAGCTCGGTTACCTCTTATTTATTAGGAGGAATAAGATATGACACTTTTTGAGTTAATTGATACGTTTATGGGATGGAAAATAAAATATCTATCAATTGAAGGTAGACTGATTTTCATCAAACATGTTTTGGATTTTATAACCATATATACCCTTGCTTCTCTCAATCCTCCTAAATCTATCATTAGTAGAATTCAAGCCATTTCCAGTAAATTTTTTTATGGATATGATGGGATAAGGTGTGATAAGAAAGTTTGGGTGAGATGTGAAACACTATGTTTGCCAAATAATGAAGGAGGACTAGGTACGCGGGATTTAAATGACATCATCAAATCTTTTTCCTTTTATCTTGTTTAGAAAATTAATAACTCCAATAGTATATAAGCTACATTTATGAGAAATAAGTATAAAAATTCTCTAGTAAATGGCACCAATGGCTTTCATGTCATTAAGAGAATTACGAAATTTAGACAGAGGTGATAGATAATACTATTTAAGTGGATGAAGAAGTGGTGTGGAGTCCTTCAATTAATAGAGAAATTATATCGAAAATAGCATACCATTTGATCAGGTGCTCTGGAGTGGAAAGGATAACTTGGAAAATGTTATGGTCTTCACACGTTCATATAAAAATTTCTATATTTGTTTGGAAAATATTTCATGCAGTTATACCTACTGATGATAATATTCAGAAGATTGGGATTAGATTATTCTCTAGATGCCAGTGTTGCAGGAATTAGGAGGAAATTATGCATCATTTGTTTTTGGCTAGCAAGTTGGTTAAAAATGTTTGGTGATTAGTTATGAATATTGCATTTAGTACCCTTTATTCTTGCACATTCTAGCATTCTCGTGTACATTATTTCCTA
This sequence comes from Sambucus nigra, assembly GCA_949130495.1. Classification (NCBI taxonomy): domain Eukaryota; kingdom Viridiplantae; phylum Streptophyta; class Magnoliopsida; order Dipsacales; family Adoxaceae; genus Sambucus; species Sambucus nigra. Next base: position 154,204,359 of record OX422217.1, on the reverse strand, counting down.
TATTTAATCTCATATATTGGATAACCTTTGTTCTATATGTTTATATATTTTATGAGGTGTATTTGAGCTTTTGTAGGTATTATGGATGCATAGTCTAAAGTTGGATGCATTTAAGGATTATTACACTGAAAAATGAAACTTCAAGGGCAATTTTGGCTTTTTAAACTCACTAATTTGTATGGAATAAAGTTACTAACATGTATATCATCAAATTATCTTTGCGCGGATACTGATCGTGTGTCATTCCGACCCCGAATGAGGAAGTTATGGCCATTTTCGATAGATTTTGGTATTTGTTTCTATTTAAAGGGACTTTTGGTAATTTCATACTACATTATTTGGAGCATTTAAAAAATAACCATGTATATAATTTAATTAGCTTCGTGTCAGTTCTCACCACGCGTCAGTTCGATTTCGTATGAGGGAGTTATAGTCATTTTCGTACAACGTATCAAAATTGGATCGAAGAGGAAAAGGAGGATGCCAACAACCCAAGGCTAAATTTCAAGACTAGGTCGATCGACCCTTTTTAGAGGTCGATCGACCCCATCAGATATTGATGAAAATTGACTTATTTGGGGTGATTTTTCTTGGTTTTGTTAAGGATTTATTTTGGATTATTAATAGAATGTTGGGGGGTTTATTTTGGGAGAATAATTCATTAGAAATTAGATTTTTTAAGTTCTCTTCGGGATCTTCTCTCTCAGGGTTTCTACCCATTTATGTAAGTTTCTACTGTTCGCTGTCTTCTTCACTTTGTTTAAGCTTTATTTTGTGTATTTGTTGCTTTGTAACCTAGATTTTTTTACTTTCAGTTATTACTCTCATTTACTTTCTTGCATTTAAATACATGTCTTCCATTATGTTATGTAGCTAATTCAGTTTGGGTTGATATTGATTTAACTCACATTGGGTTGATTTGGGTGCTTTACTTTGGTGATGGGTTTTATGAGTTTAATTCAATTCGGTTGTTCTGGATTTTGCGCATAAGAGATTTAATGGGGTATATCATATATGTTTCGTATATACGACCTTATGTGTGTAATTTCCTGGGTATTTATTGATGAAAAAATCATAGTAAGCTTTTATGATAATTTAGGGGGTGACAACTCTAGATTTAATTGATTGTTGAAATGAGATTCAATCTTGTTAAACTTATCATCCCATGAAGCCATTTATACCAATTAACTCTAGGTGAGGGATATTAGTCGCAATTAATTGTTTTTATTCCTTTTTGTAATTTTAGTTTAAACACATGCCTAGTATTATATTTCTTTTGTTAACAATTATATTTTACACTTTTATTCCTGAAGTATTAAATTAATATAATTCTACAAAATAGTCTCTATGGATTTCGATACCCGACTCGACGCTGTACTCCCTTAAACAACATAGTTAAAAGTGCGCTACTTTTCACACTTGATCATTTGGAATCATTATTTAAATAAGGTTGATGTGTCACCTTCATTTCATTATATTAATTCCATGTTGTTGTCTTGGTGGTTAGATAATGCAATATGGGATTACTTGAAGTTTGTTCAACAACTGTTACCACTGCTTATAATGTGGAAAATATAGAAGTCTAGATCCCAAAGTCTTTTTGAAGGTGTGGAGATGAGTTCTGCTTCTATTGTTAATTAAATTAATCAAATTGTTTCATCAATACATTGCTTCGATTTTTCTTGTTATGTGAGTAAGATAAACAAAAGTCTCATGGATGAATTTTATATCAAGATGAAAATCAGACGTCCAAAATTCATTATCACCAGATGGTCTAGTCCTCCCAAAGGATCACTAAAGATTAATATAGATGGATATAGTATAGTTAATCCAGTTGTTAGTGGCATAAAGGGTATAATGAGTGATGATCATGGGTTACCAATTTAATGGATGATATATTGGCTATTAAAATTGGTCTTAAATGGTGTAGTAAGTTTCCATGCTAAGGTATTGATATAAACGAATTATAAGGACGTTTTCCACATAATTATTCAACAGTGGAAACTTCCCTGGATTGCTAAACTTCATATTAAAGAGATTGTGTCAATAATGAATGCAAAATAAATCCAAATAACTCAATTATGGAGAAAAAGATATAATTTGGCAAACATGTTTGCAAATTTGGCTTCTACTTCTAGGCAATCCAAATGTTTTCTTAATTTCTTTGATCTTTGCTACTTGATCAGTGGAATATTTAATATGGATAGATTGGGTCGTCCTAGTAACAAATTTATTTAGTTTTGTAGGTATTGAGGTTTTGTTTCTTTAAGATTTCATTTATGCTTTATAAGGATACCTAGGAGAGGCCTTTTAAGCTTTGAGAAGGCCCCTACGTGTATGTGCTTTAGGTCAAATTGATTTCACAAATTTATTATACACCAAATAATTGTACCAAATTTTATCTTTTTAATCCTAAACATGCAACTGTGTGATTCAATACATTAAGAAATTTAAGCATGTAATCACAAACACAATATTTCAGGAAATAAAATCCAAAGGGAAAAACCTTTTATTTCACTATAGTTTTGCAAATCATAACTTACAAATACAATAGAGAAATAAAGCTCGACAAATCTTCCTCAGGTGATCTCATCTAAGTCAGCAATGAATTCCCTCGAGAACCCTCAAAGTTCGCATCCATCAATCAACAATGGTTCCCACGAGAACCACATGAACCTCAGTCCTCCTCTTCAGCAGTAAATACCCTCGGGTATCTCAAGATTAACAGTGAAGAAATCTTTCCAAAAGAATAACTTCAATATATAAGTCCTTTGGGTTTCAAAAGATGATTCACAAAACTATTTTGGATTGGTTGTGTGAATCAAAACAAGTTTGGCCCATTAAAAGTGAAGACTAAAAAGTAGCAGGTCTGCAGTTTGAGTAAATGAAAAGTCTTAACAGATTTTTTCATGAAAGCTGGTATTTATAGGAAAACAAAATATTTAAGGCGACGGAATGTCATTAGAATGATATCAGGAGGTCATTCGAACGAGATGCTGACAAACGACACAAAAAACCAAAACAAAACGCCTTCGTTTGATCCAAATGAGAAACAAGCTATCAAATGAGGTATAAAACGACATTAACATGTCGTTTGAACGACAGTGTCACGTAGCTAGAATGATTGTAGGCGAATTTTACTTTTAAGATAAAAGTATTGTATGAAACACTGTTTGAAAATAATTGTATAAAAATGCGTCGCTTTGATAAAACTCAGTTTAGAAAAACATCTCAATACTTAGTAAAAAAATCCGAGTAACACAGTAAAATCCATATCAAAATTTCATCAAGTCGTAGAATTTTGTTGAAGATGCTTCATATTCGGATCCATCTTCTTCAACGTGTGATCTTGAATTTTCTTGATGCATGTAACGGAATACGACATACACAATCTAAACTAGGTACTAGGGACATGATGGAAAATATGTCCTTACAAATCTGCCCCTATGGCTATTCTGGTACAAAAAAATCCGAATTATCAACAAATCCAATACAAATCTAACACCCTCCCAGAAACACAAAAATGGAGAGATACTAAACATGCAAGTCTTCGAAAACCTCAACTTTTTTAAATATTCAAATCTCTTGCTTCTCTTGTTCTTTTTTTGGGAGCTTTGTTAAACGTGTGCTTTTCATATGCTCATCAAAGTGTACATACACACAATTGACAAAGAAAATACCTTGTAACGTATCGAGTTTGAAATGAGATAAGTCATAAATCAAATCTCCCCCATAAGTTAAAGTTCTCACACCCCATAATTCATAATTCGTTCTCCCAATTTTTATTTTTCCGAAATAGACAAGGAAAAGAGTAAAAAATAAATAAATTGGAGTGTGTCACAACAAACATAAACGAATCAACTAATGACAGACTAAGTAAAACTAACTATTTTTCATGTTTCAAAATTTTCTCAAGTATAAATTTTTTTCTTAAAAATAATACACACCATGAACTAACACGAAGATAATAAAATCATGAATGCGTAATGAATGGATGTGAACAAATTCGATAGGAAAACAAACTCAAACAATCATAACATATGTCCATGAAGAATTTTGAATATACCTGATGAATGAACTCAAAATCGTCCTTAGGTGTAAAAAGATTGAATTTATTTAATATTGGCTCAATCTAATCAACAAATTAAAGTCTAAAATTATTTTCACACCAATAATGCTCAAAACTATTTAATACTTTTACGAGACCTTTTTAGGATGTGAAAACCCATTGATCTTCGTCTAAAACATCCTAAAAACTCACATATATAATATTTCTCTCGACTCTTTTATTTTGAAGATATTAATGCTCATATGTAATGAAGAATCAATGTTCTTTTAAATTGGCCTAGCACTTTATATTTTTATCTTTTTAGTGATTTTAATATTTTAGGCTCTTTTCTTTTGCAAATGGTGGCTATTCACGCAAAGATCTTTTAACTTTCGCAACCCGACCCACTTCTTTTTAAATTAAAACATTTAAAGGAGATATTAATTTCAATTTTCCAATTCGGACAATGGTTGTTACAAGCACTAATTTCATTGCCTCGTTTTATCGCATTTGGTTCATTTTAAAGACATGATTGAAATGAAAACACTTTGAACAACATGTGATAGACAAGTACAATACTCTGTGCATGTGTGATTAAAGGAGACACTGTGTTAAACATGTAGAAAGTAATCGCTAATCACATCTTAATGACTCCACACATTATAAAGCACAAAATGAAATGATCTTGTCTCACAAATCTCTACGAAAAAGTCACGTGGATAATGTAATGATATTGTGACTTGGCAATCCTAAATGTCTATTCGTATATGGTGTAGACAAACTACAAAAATCTTTTTGGATTTTTCAGAAAATTTATCAAAAATAAAATCATTTTGGCTTTTTCACTTAAAAAAAAAAAATCTTTTTGTATTTTTCCAAAATATTTCAATAAATGAAAAATAGAATACAAATGATACATGTCATAAAATAGAAAATATATATCATGAAGCTCCACTAGTGTATGACAAAAATCTAACAAGATCAACCGAAAGATCTAGCATGAGGAGAATAAAATGCAAGCAAACAAGAGTCATGAAGTATAATTCCTAAAGACTCTAAGTCCGATTTTCTAACCCTATTCTTAAACTTCCTAATAGAATTCTTAAGTTCATAACAAAAAGGCATAAGTTGACCTTGCCTACATCAATGAGTGCAAGTGTATATATGGCGATGAATGTTACCTAAAGGTGGACCTCTCCTAATGTTCCTAGGTGGCTCTCTCATATGCACGGTCTTGGATTTGGGAATGGGAATAAGTCATCGAAGCCAATTCCACACCTATATTTTTTGATTTGAATGGTGCCTAATATCTCATCCAACTTTTCTGACCTACCCTCCAAATCAAACTTAACCTTACTCGAATAGCTCAACCCATCCTAAAGCTAACCAATCCTAGACTCGAGTAAACGTCTAGACTCCTTAAACTCTAGAAGCTCTTTTTTCATAGCCTCATTAATCCACGAAGACTCTCTCTCCCCCCTTCAACATAATTTTTCTTCTCTCGAAGAGTTTTCTCACGTGCCCTAAGATCTTCAATCAAAGCATCGGTATTATTACTATTTATAGCACATTCTTTTAAGTTAGCTTCTAAATTCAAGTTTGACTTATTTACCCTCAAAGTCTCCGCAAATAAATCACGGAAGACAACATGTAAATCACACTCCACCACCTCTTCATTCTCACTCTCATCGCACTCACTTTCTTAGGCTTCACAAACTATGGCGACGAAAGAGTCATGTAAACAAGTATCTTTATGAGAAGATTTACCGTCATCACTCACATGACTGGCCAAGAAGGTGATAAGGTTTCGCTTATTTGATGAAAGGTTTCCTGTAATACCCCGCATTTTTATCGATATTTATTTATGGGATTAATTAAATTAAATGTGAATTAATTGAGAATTAATCCGGATAAAATACCAACGAGATGTGAGTTGGTATTTGATTATAATGTGTATATATTCTTAATATATGAATATTGAAAATATTGAAATTATCGCGAGGCTGAAATACGACAATTTGGGAAATTTTGTTGGGACGCGCGTGACAGTCGCGTCAGGAATATAATTTTTAATTAAAAAGTGAATTTTATTTTCATCAACCATATGGTCATTTTGAGTGAGCCAACGAGTCCGGAAGGGTCGAAATAGTCAGAAAACACTAGCCGGGGGTTAAGTTTGGGTCCCGGGGCATTATTGGGCCATACCGGTAACTCAAAAGGGTAGTTTGGTAATTTCGGAATTTTGGGAATTAAAACCCACGAAAATTAGAAGTAAAATATGACTTATTCTTTATCCACTAAACCCACTAACAACACTAAATGACTTAATGGGCTACGGGAGAAGTTAAGAAACTATTTCTAACTTGCCAAAAACCAATCCCCACCTCCATTGTCATCTTGTGAGAAGAGCTTGGAGAGAGAGAGAGAGAGAGGAGAATTCTGCAAAGAGAGAGAGGAGAATTCTGCAGAGAGAGAGAGGAATTCAACCATCTTCAACCAATAAAAAATATGGAAAATAAGGCAAGTGATTTAGTTATAATTAATTCCATGAATGTGTTCTTCCATGTTTAGGAAATTATCAAATTTTGTTTTGGAAGATTGATATAGACCCATGAATTTGAGGATTAAAACTATGAAATATGTTAGGAATTGCATGTAGACATATTCTGGACGAATTATGAATTCAAGATATAACCCGTGATGATCTAAAAACGGATTTAAGAAGAGATTTATTAATGTTCTTGAAAGAAATAGAAAACTAGAGTTCTTGATGAAGTTTTGATCCAAATAAAGCACTTGTTTGATGAATTATTGGTTTTAGAACGTTAACAATGTTGTAGGATGGTTGTATGATGATATTATAACGTTACATTAAAGTTTCATGCATTATAATGGAGTTTTGGGACGAGTTGAGGACTGCAAAATGAAGAAGTCCGTAGCCTACCTGGTGCGATCGATCGATCGACATTCATCAGTCGATCGATCAACCACCATCGATCGATCGAGGTTCAAGGTCGATCGATCGACCTTTCCAGAATGAGTAAAATTTTTCCTAGTTAAATTTTAATGATGTTAACCCTTGAAAAATATTATTGGAGACTTTATGAATATCCTTAGACTTAAGGAAGACCAGTAGGTATGGTTATAAAGTTTGGACCTTAATTAGAATTCAATTTGAGGAATTATTCTAAAAGCTAATGAAACTCGATGAGTGAGATAATATTAGGGTTAAAAGAGTAAATTTGAATAAATTGATGAAATGAGGTTTGGGGCAGAAGTAAGGACCTTAAGGATAATGATGCTATATGTGGGAAACATAGGAAACTTAATAATCCCTTTGAGATAGGTTTTAAGTACAAGAAACTATGACGTGAGATGTGTCGATAGTCTACATTTTATATTATCGGAAGACTTAAAATGTATAAAATTGGAATAATGGTATAAGGATGTAGAATGTACCTTTATTAACATTGAGATATCTAAGATGTGTGAATGCTTAGTATATGATTTTTGTGTATGACATACCTACCATACTTGCTATCACAGGAGGTTTACGTTCACTTAGGGCCATCTAATCCTTGTGTGCCCGGATTTAGTTTGGTACCTAGAGGACATAGTTCAAGGGAATGACTTAATTGTGAGTTATTAAGTCAGCTGACTATGGAGCGTAGGTACGTACGTGACCCATGGATATGTTGAATTATGTTCGCCTCCATTTTTGTGTGTTGTGATTATTCTAACAATTCCTGAGAGATTCGGAATTTGTAATCCTTATGTACGTGATGTACCGGGATGAATAGAAGAGTATGTGTGCACTGCAGCTGAGCCTCGGGGTGCTTATATTGAATATTTATGATGTGAATAATATATGGTTAAATGAAAAGGAATTGTTATGTCTAATTATGAGAATAAATTATAGTAACTCCTTGAGAAGATAAATAAAGGGATAACCTCCACTATACGGTAATGCTAATAATTAGGAATCCGAGTTCAAGTAAAGATATCTATTTAAGTGATAACATCGGGAATTCATATTGTGAATCGAGTAGTTGGGTTAGAACTTACAACAGTCTAGTTAGAGATAAATAACACATGAATAGGAACAGGAACGTTAGGAGTGCACAGTTAGACGAGAGGTGAGTATTTCATGTGAGAGCACGTCCTAACATGTATTTTGCATTCATTGTTTTAAATGTTATTAAAGCACTTGTTGTTTTTAAAATACTCTCCACATTCGGGCTCTGAACCGTTTGCTTTCAAATCTATCTTTTTGTAAAAACCATTTTTAGGTGCCCAGCCACAAGGACACCATGCATAGGAATTCTATACAGGTGACGAGCTGTAGCTGTTGTGGATGTTACAAGGCCTTGACAGTAGACACCTCCTTTTCTTGTCTTGACTCCATATTCAGTTTCATCATTGTAGGGCATGCCGCCCATTTCGTTAGAGACATTTTATATTTTAGTTATTCAGACTTTGGTTTGTAATTTAATTCAGGATGCATACTTGTTTTATTTATTTCCTTATTGGGATTGTTGTGAGGAGTATTTCCTCTAGATTCTTTATTAGTTGTTGATTACACTATTGGGACTTTATTGTGAATGGTTATGTTATTCTTTCATAATTCATTTATTGCATGTTAATCAGATTTAATTTAAAATTTGGCATCTTACTTTTAAATACTAGGTGGTGAGTAATCATTAAAATGTTTTCGATAATGATGCTATTAACTGAACCAACTTGGAATTTTGTATTAATTTAATAAAGGAATATCTACCCGGTATTTAATTAGTCGGGGTGTCACAGGTGGTATCAGAGCATCAGGTTCTAGTGTCCTTTAGGATCTGTACAGCTTATTATGTTTTCGCTGAGCTTTCTTTGATGTAGAGCCCTATATTTTAGGACTGTTGTATTCCTTTATGTATGCTTCGATCTTCAGCTATTTTAAGTTTATAACTGCGAACTTATAAACTTTACTCTTATTTCAGATGCCTCCACGACGTGCGCAACGAGTTCCTAGGGATGCACAGCCCGAGCCACAGCCAGCTCCAGTACAGGGCACCATGAATGCCACCGAGGTTGCAGCCATTGTAGCCCAAGCGGTACATGTCGCTCTTGCCGTAGTACAACAGGCACCACCCCAGGCGCCAGTAGTCGCGCCAGTTCAGGCTCATGCATTCCCGTCTGCTTGGGAACGTGTTCGAGATGCTTTTCAGAAAGCACACCCTCCGGAGTTTGCAGGTAGCTCCGATGTTGTGGTATCTAGTCAGTGGAGGAAGGATATTCAGAGGCACCTGAGGATGTATGAGTGCACCGATGTTCAGAAGCAGATACTAGCTACTTTCAAGCTAGTAGGTTCTGCATTGCAGTGGTGGGAGTCCATTACCACCGCAGGGGAGAGGGACACTCTCACTATTCAGGAGTTTTGGGTGCGGTTCGACCGCAAATATTTTCCGTCAGCTGTTCACACGGAGATGAGAAGGAAGTTAATGAACCTCAAGCAGGAGGGAAAGACTCTGGCCGAATTCACTAACTTACTGAACATTGTTCCGGGTGAGATACCAACGGAAGAGAAGAAGATTCAGAAGTTCACAGATGGATTGACTTGGAGGATCCGTCAGCATTTGTTAGGGAATCTCTCTTTAGCCACTCACTCTAATGTGGTTAATGTTGCAGTGCTACACTGTCAGGATCACCACTTTCACATGGCTGAGAGCAAGAGATCAGGAGAGTCCAGCCATCAGGGCAGGACTGGGGGAAATGGTGCCAGCGGGGTACAATCAGCTCAGGGTCAGTATAGGCAGGGTGATCAGGGTTCCCAGCAGGAGGATTCTAAGAGATTCTGATCAGGGGGTTTCAGGAACGGTTAAGGAGGTTTTAGGTAGGGCCATCAGGTTCCGAACGGCCATCAGGGCCAGCAGGGTCAGAATGGTCAACAGTAGTTTCAGCCGGGCCAGCAAGGCCAGGGGAGGAATGGTAACGGCCACCAGAGCCGTGGTTAGTAGGGACAGCGAGGGGAAAACTTCCGGGGGAAGTGTTTCATTTGTGGTAAGATTGTCCACAAACGTCAGGATTGTCCTGATAAGGACAGGGCCCCACAGCAGCAGCAGCAGGGTGCTCGACACGAGCCACACAGGCCTATGTTTCCCGCCGCCCTACCAGCACCCCAGATGGAAGCATTACCACCCATTCCAGCAGTCCCAGTTCAGCAGGGACAGCTTCAGTATAGGAGAGTGTATCAGCTTCAACAGGCAGCAGCCCCACAGAATCCGCCAGCTATTGAGGGTATGTTCTCTATTCAGGGGAATCTGGGGCGCATTTTATTTGACACGGGGGCTACACACTGTTTTATTGCTATGAGATTTGCACGCACCATTGGGTTGTTAGACACGACAGAGAGCACCTCTACTTGTGTAGACTCACCGTTGAGTAGGGGTTCCATGATTTCGCTTATGTGTAGAGGTGTGGGTATAGAGATCGGGAGGTTTACTTTACCCGCTGATATGTTAGTGTTAGATATGACCGAGTATGATGCCATTATTGGTATGGATTGGCTAGTTGCGTACCGAGCCATGATTGACTGTTTTAGTAGGAGTATTATCTTTGCCGTTCCCGGGCAGGAGATATTTTTGGTGGCGATGCCTCGTCCTGAGGGAGGATCGTCCACTCATTTGTACTATATAGAGGAGGAGACCTCTAAGGAAGTGGTGATACCACTTGATTTGATTCCGGTAGTTCGAGAGTTTGCCGATGTATTTTAGGATATACCTGGATTACCTCCGAGTAGAGAGATAGATTTCGTGATCGATTTGACACCGGGCACTCGACCTATTGCCCGCGCACCTTACCGTATGGCTCCAGCTGAGATGAGAGAGTTACGGGATCAGATTGAGCAGTTGTTGGGTCAGGGGTTTATCCGGAGGAGTACTTCGCCGTGGGGTGCCCCTGTGTTGTTTGTAAAGAAGAGGGATGGATCGTTGAGGTTGTGTGTGGATTACCGAGAGATGAATAAGGTCACGATATGGAATAAGTATCCATTGCCCCGAATCGATGACTTATTCGACCAGTTGAGAGGAGCTTCTTTTTTCTCGAAGATTGATTTGCGATCTGGTTACCATCAGTTGCGTATCAGGGAGGAGGACGTCTCGAAGACTGCTTTCTTAACGAGATATGGTTCCTACGAGTTTTGGGTTATGCCTTTTGGTTTGACCAATGCTCCAGCCGTGTTTATGGATTTGATGAATAGGGTGTTCAGAGAGTTCCTGGACCAGTTCGTCATTGTCTTCATTGATGACATTCTGGTTTACTCCCAGACAGAGGAGGAGCACGCCGAGCATTTGAGGCAGGTTTTGCAGACGCTACGTCAGAACGAGCTATATGAAAAGTATGAGAAGTGCGGGTTTTGGCTGAAGGAGGTTCAGTTTTTGGGCCATATTATTTCCGACCAGGGGATATCTGTTGATTCGGGGAAGGTATCCGCGGTGAGGGAGTGGGGATAGCCCACGACACCGACTGAGATCCGTAGTTTCTTGGGCCTAGCAGGATACTACAGGAGGTTTATTCGGGGTTTCTCAAAGATAGCGGGTCCTTTGACACATTTGACTCGTAAGGGTGTGCCATTCATTTGGAGTGATGCCTGTCAGTTGGCATTTGATGAGTTGAAGGACAAGTTGACCTCAGCACCTGTGTTAGCATTGCCGAGACCGGGAGTTGAGTATCTAGTTTACACCGATGCATCCTTACAAGGACTTGGAGGTGTATTGCAGCAGGAGAGTCAGGCCATAGCTTATTCTTCCCGTAAGCTTAAGCCTCACGAGAAGAATTACCCCACTCATGATTTGGAGTTAGCGGCAGTGGTATTTGCCCTTCGGATTTGGAGACATTACCTTTTGGGGGAGAAGTTTCGATTGTTCTCAGACCAAAAGTCCCTACAGTACCTATTCACGCAGAAGGAGCTGAATATGCGGCAACGGAGGTGGCTTGAGTTTGTGAAGGACTATCAGTTTGATATTCAATATCACCCGGGGAAGGCTAACGTGGTAGCAGACGCGTTGAGCCGTAGGCCCGTAGATGAGGTGGCAGGGGTGTGGAAGGCAAAGTGGAAGGAGTTGGGACACCAGGATGCAGTGGCCCGATCATTCATGTCGGTGATGACTGTTACACCACAGATTGTCACGAGAGTGGTAAAGGCACAAGCAGATGACTCGTTCTGTCAGGAGTAGATAGTTCGATTAGTAGCAGAAAGAGCCGAGTCCTATACCGTTAGTTCAGATGGGGGATTACGCTTCAATGGGAAACTGGTAATTTCGGAAGGGGAGGAATTGCGCACGAGGTGATGGCAGAGTCGCACGGCTCACGGTTTGCGGTACATACCGATGGGGATAAAATGTACCAAGATATGAGACGTCAGTATTGGTGGAGCGGGATGAAGAGAGATATTGGCGTTTTTGTTTCTAAATGCGCCACTTGTCAACTAGTAAAAGTGGACCATCAGAGACCGACAGGACTTCTAGAGCCATTAGAGGTCCCGATGTGGATGTGGGAGAGCATCTCCATAGACTTTATCACGGGATTGCCTACGTCACAGAGAGGTCACGACTCCATTTGGGTAATTGTGGACAGGTTGACCAAAGTCTCTCATTTTCTACCCGTAAGGACCGACTACACTACGAGACAGTATGCCCAGCTCTTTATTGCAGAAATAGTGAGACTTCACGGTGTGCCCCTAAATATCGTGTCTGATCGAGATAAGATATTTGTTTCAAGGTTTTGGGAGAGTTTTCAGGAGGCCATCGGCACGGAATTGCGGTTGAGTACGGCTTATCATCCGCAGACTGATGGGTAAACCGAGCGTACAAATCAGATGTTGGAAGACATGTTGTGGATGTGCATCATTGACTTCGGGGGTGGATGGGAGAAGTACCTTCCACTGGTGGAGTTTGCTTACAACAACTCCTACCAGTTCACCATTGGTATGGCTCCATTTGAGGCGTTGTACGGTAGATCTTATCGTTCCCCAGCATGTTGGTTGGAGGTGGGGGACAACAAACTACTTGGGCCGGAAGTAATTCAGGATACTTCGGCGAGGATAGAATTGATACGGAGTAGCATTCGGGTAGCTCAGGATCGGCAGAAGAGCTACGCTGATGCGAAGAGGTTCTTCAGGGAGTTCCAAGTGGGGAACCAGGTTTTACTCAGAGTATCTCCTATGAAGGGGATTATGCGATTTGGGAAAAAGGGGAAGTTGGCACCGAGATATGTGGGACCATTTCCTATCATCGAGCGGATTGGGTCTGTTGCATATAGACTTGGGTTACCACAGGATTCATGATGTGTTTCATATTTCCTCGCTAAGGAAATATCTTAGAGATGATTTGGCTCATTCTCACATTGCTTTGGAGGACATCGATCTCCAGCCCGATAGCTCCTACGAGGAGGGGCCGATTGCTATTTTGGACCAAAGTGAGCGGAAACTGCGGTCAAAGATAGTTCCGTTAGTGCGTGTTCAGTGGCGACATCATAATGTCGAGGAGTCCACATGGGAGCGTGAGGATGAGATGCACGAACGTTATCCAGAGTTATTTTTACCAGGTACTTTTTAGTTCCGAATTTCGGGACGAAATTCTATTATTAGGGGGGAAGTATGTAATACCCCGCATTTTTATCGATATTTATTTATGGGATTAATTAAATTAAATGTGAATTAATTGAGAATTAATCCGGATAAAATACCAACGAGATGAGAGTTTGTATTTGATTATAATGTGTATATATGGAAATATATGAATATTGAAAATATTGAAATTGTCGCGAGGCTGAAATACGGGAATTTGGGAAATTTTGTTGGGACGCACGTGACAATCGCATCAGGAATATAATTTTTAATTAAAAAGTGAATTTTATTTTCATCAACCGTATGGTCATTTTGAGTGCGCCAACGAGTTCGGAAGGGTCAAAATAGTCAGAAAACACTAGCCGGGGGTTAAGTTTGGGTCCCGGGGCATTATTGGGCCATACCGGTAACTCAAAAGGGTAGTTTGGTAATTTCAGAATTTTGGGAATTAAAACCCACGAAAATTAGAAGTAAAATATGACTTATTCTTTATCCACTAAACCCACTAACAACACTAAATGACTTAATGGGCTACGGGAGAAGTTAAGAAACTATTTCTAACTTGCCAAAAACCAACCCCCACCTCCATTGTCATCTTGTGAGAAGAGCTTGGAGAGAGAGAGAGAGAGAGAGGAGAATTCTGCAAAGAGAGAGAGGAGAATTCTGCAGAGAGAGAGAGGAATTCAACTATCTTCAACCAATAAAAAATCTGGAAAATAAGGCAAGTGATTTAGTTACAATTAATTCCATGAATGTGTTCTTCCATGTTTAGGAAATTATCAAATTTTGTTTTGGAAGATTGATATAGACCCATGAATTTGAGGATTAAAACTATGAAATATGTTAGGAATTGCATGTAGACATATTCTGGACGAATTATGAATTCAAGATATAACCCGTGATGATCTAAAAACGGATTTAAGAAGAGATTTATTAATGTTCTTGAAAGAAATAGAAAACTAGAGTTCTTGATGAAGTTTTGATCCAAATAAAGCACTTGGTTGATGAATTATTGGTTTTAGAACGTTAACAATGTTGTAGGATGGTTGTATGATGATATTATAACGTTACATTAAAGTTTCATGCATTATAATGGAGTTTTGGGACGAGTTGAGGACTGCAAAACGAAGCAGTTCATAGCCTACATGGTGCGATCGATCGATCGACATTCATCAGTCGATCGATCGACCACCATCGATCGATCTAGGTTCAAGGTCGATCGATCGACCTTCCCAGAATGAGTAAAAATTTCCCTAGTTAAATTTTAATGATGTTAACCCTTGAAAAATATTATTGGAGACTTTATGAATATCCTTAGACTTAAGGAAGACCAGTAGGTATGGTTATAAAGTTTGGACCTTAATTAGAATTCAATTTGAGGAATTATTCTAAAAGCTAATGAAACTCGATGAGTGAGATAATATTAGGGTTAAAAGAGTAAATTTGAATAAATTGATGAAATGAGGTTTGGGGCAGAAGTAAGGACCTTAAGGATAATGATGTTATATGTGGGAAACATAGGAAACTTAAT
Source organism: Sambucus nigra (assembly GCA_949130495.1). NCBI lineage: Eukaryota > Viridiplantae > Streptophyta > Magnoliopsida > Dipsacales > Adoxaceae > Sambucus > Sambucus nigra. The sequence goes on along the minus strand of OX422217.1, from coordinate 154,189,167 downwards.
AATCCCTTTGAGATAGGTTTTAAGTACAAGAAACTATGACGTGAGATGTGTCGACAATTTACATTTTATATTATCGGAAGACTTAAAATGTATAAAATTGGAATAATGTTATAAGGATGTAGAATGTACCTTTATTAACGGTGAGATATCTAAGATGTGTGAATGCTTAGTATATGATTTTTGTGTATGACACACCTACCATACTTGCTATCACGGGAGGTTTACGTTCGTTTAGGGCCATCTAATCCTTGTGTGCCCAGATTTAGTTTGGTACCTAGAGGGCATAGTTCAAGGGAATGACTTAATTGTGAGTTATTAAGTCAGCTGACTATGGAGCGTAGGTATGTACGTGACCCATGGATATGTTGAATTATGTTCTCCTCCATTTTTGTGTGTTGTGCTTATTCTAATAATTCCTGAGAGATTCGGAATTTGTAATCCTTTTCTACGTGATGTACCGGGATGGATAGCAGAGTATGTATGCACCGCAGCTTAGCCTCGGGGTGCTTATATTGTATATTTATGATGTGAATAATATACGGTTAAATGAAAAGGAATTGTTATGTCTAATTATGAGAATAAATTATAGTAACTCCTTGAGAAGATAAATAAAGGGATAACCTCCAGTATACGGCAATGTTAATAATTGGGAATCCGAGTTCAAGTAAAGCTATCTATTTAAGTGATAACATCGGGAATTCATATTATGAATCGAGTAGTTGGGTTAGAAGTTACAACGGTCTAGTTAGAGATAAATAACACATGAATGGAAACAGGAACGTTAGGAGTGCACAGTTAGACGAGAGGTGAGTATTTCATGTGAGAGCACGTCCTAACATGTATTTTGCATTCATTGTTTTAAATGTTATTAAAGCACTTGTTGTTTTTAAAATACTCTCCACATTTGGGCTCTGAACCGTTTGCTTTCAAATCTATCTTTTTGTAAAAACCATTTTTAGGTTCCCAGCCACAAGGACACCATGCATAGGAATTCTATACAGGTGACGAGCTGTAGCTGTTGTGGAAGTTACAGGGCCTTGACAGTAGACACCTCCTTTTCTTGTCTTGACTCCATATTCGGTTTCATCATTGTAGGGCATGTCACCCATTTCTTTAGAGACATTTTATATTTCAGTTATTCAGACTTTGGTTTGTAATTTAATTCAGGATGCATACTTGTTTTATTTATTTCCTTATTGGGATTGTTGTGAGGAGTATTTCCTCTGGACTCTTTATTAGTTGTTGATTACACTATTGGGACTTTATTGTGAATGGTTATGTTATTCTTTCATAATTCATTTATTGCATGTTAATCAGATTTAATTTAAAATTTGGCATCTTACTTTTAAATACTAGGTGGTTAGTAATCATTAAAATGTTTTCGACAGTGATGCTATTAACTGAACCAACTTGGCATTTTGTATTAATTTAATAAAGGAGTAGCTACCCGGTATTTAATTAGTCGGGGTGTCACATTTCCCCTTTTCGGATCACTATCACTAAGGGTGGGAACACAAGCTATCGGGTTATTACCATCCTTCCTTAGATTAATGGAGCACTCAGCTTTCCTATGACCATACCCCTCACAACAAAGACACCTTTCAGAGTCATCCTTTTTAACTAAATTCTTAAGACCAGACTCATACCCATTTTCCAATAAGAATCTTCAAACAAATGTGATCTAAAATCATCAAACGCTCCAAAATTCATACCTAAAGACATGTGATCACATACATGGAAAAATAGTGTTCTAGCTATGATACTAATTTGAGAAGGCCCCTACATGTATGTGCTTTAGGTAAAAATAATATTTTAAATTTTTTCTCAATTTTATTATGCCCAAAATAAGTGTACCATTTTAATGAACCTAATTATATATTTTAAATCCTAAACATGCAACTTTGTGATTCAATACGTTAAGTAATTAAAGCATGTAATCACAAACACTATATTTTAGGAAAAAATCCCAAAGGGAAAAATCTTTTATTTCACTATTGTTTTGCAAATTATAACTTACAAATACAATAGAGAAATATATCTCGACAAATATCCCGCATGTGATATCTTCTAGGTTAGAAATGAATTCCATCGAGAATCCACAAAGACCGCAGCCTTTAATAAGCAATGGTTCTCACGAAAATGATAAGAACATCAGTCCTCCTCTTCAGTAGTGAATACCCCGAGGCATCACAAAATCATCAGTAAAGAAATATCTCTACAAGAATAACTTCAATATAGAAGTGCTTTAGGTTTCAAAAGATGATTCACAAAAGTATTTTGTATTGGTTGTGTGAATCAAAACAAGTTTTTCCATATAAAAGTTAAGACTAAAAAGCAGCAGGTCTGCAGTTTGCGTAAATGAAAAGTCTTAACAAATTTCTTCACGAAAGAAGTTATATATAGGCAAACAAAATATTTAAAGTGGTGGAATGTTGTTAGAACGATATCAGGAGGTCGTTTGAATGAGATGTTCATCTCTCTAGAAGCGACCGTCTAATAACCCTTCAAATAATAAAAAAACAAAACAGTACGCATTCGTTTGATCCGAATGACAAGCAAGATATTGAATAAGGTATCAAACGACATTGACATGTCATTTGAACGACTGTAGGTGAATTTTATTTTTAAGATAAAAATGTTGTACAAAAAACTGTTTGAAAAAAATTGTATAAAAATGCCTCGTTTTGATAAAAACCAGTTTCGAAAAATATCCCAATACTTAGTAAAAAAATCTAAGTAACACAACAAAATACGTACCAAAATTACGTCAAGTCATAGAAGTTTGTTGAAGATTCTTGATATTCAAATCCATCTTCTTGAACGTGTGATCTTGAATAGCCTTGAGAGATGTAACGGGATACTCCATACATAATGTAAACTAGGTACTATGGACATGATGGAAAATATGTCCTTACAAATCCCCCTATGGCTATTTCGGTACAAAATAAAAAATCTAAATTATCAACAAATCCCATACAAATCTAATACCCTGCCCAAAACCCAAAAATGAAAAGATATTAAACATGTAAGTCTTCAAAAACTTCAACCTTTTCAAATCTTGAAATCTCTTGCTTTCTCTTGATCTTGTTTTAGGAGCTTTGTCAAATGTGTACTTTTCATATGCTCATTAAAGTGTACCTACACACAATAGACAAAGAAAATAGCTTGTGACATATCAAGTTTTAAATGAGATCAATCATAAATAAAATATCAAATCAAATCTCCCCCATAAGTCAAACTCTCGCTCCCCATAATTCATAATTTGTTGCCCCCTTTTTATTTGTCCGAAATAGATAAGGAGAAGAATAAAAAAATGACAAACCGCAGTGTGCCACAACAAATATAGAATATCATCACAAATATAATGCAATATGAATTAAGTAATTATAGACAAAGCAAAACAAACTATTTTTTATTTCTCAAAATTTTCTCAAGTATAATTTTTTTTACAAAAAATAGTACACACCATGAACTGACACGAAAGTAACCAAATCATGAACGCATAATGAATGGGTGTAAAAAAATTTTGATAGGAAAATCAACTCAAACAATCATAACATATGTGCACGATGGATTTTTGATACTCCTAACGAATGAACTCAAAATCGTCCTTCGGTGTAAAAATGTTGAATTTATTTGATATCGACTCAATAACGTCCAAAACTATGTAATGCTTTTATGATACCTATTCAGGACGTGCAAACCCATTGATCTTTGACGAAACCTCCCTCAAAACTCACAAATAGAATATTTCGCTCAACTATTTTGTTTTGAAGAAATCAATGCTCATATGTAGCAAAGCATCAATGTTCTTTTAAATTGGCCTTAAACTTCATATTTTTATCTTTTGATAGCTTTTAATCATTTAGGCTATTTACCAAAGATATAAATTTCAATTTTTCTAATCTGGGCAATGGTTCTTACAAGCATTACTTTTATTGTCTCGTTTTATCGCATTTAGTTCGTTTGAAAGACATGATTTAAATGAAAAAACTATGACCAACATGTGATAGACAAGTACAATACTCAAAGAAATTCGTGCATGTGTGTATTAAAGGAGACAATAAGTCAAATATGTAGAAAGTAATCGCTAATCACATCTCAATGACTCCTCACATGATAAAGCACAAAATGAAATGATGTCGCATCTCAAAATACTATCAAAAGTCACGTGGATAATGGAATGATATTGTGACTTGGAAATCGTAAATATCCATCCATATAATGGGTAAACAAATTACAAAAATCTTTTTGGATTTTTCAGAAAATTTTATCAAAATAAAATCTTTTTGGCTTTTTCACTTTTTCTAAAAAAAAGAAAATCTTTTGGTACTGTTCCAAAAAATTTCAATAAACGAAAAATTTAATACAAAAGATATACATGTCATAACACTAGAAAATATATATCATGAAGCACTACTAGTGTATGGAAAAAATCTAACACAATCAACCGAAAGATCTAACATGGTGAGAATCATGTGCAAGCAAATGAGAGTCATGAAGTGTAATTCCTAAAGCCTCCAAGGCCAATTTCCTAGCCCAAATAGGTTTGTAACGACACATGGAATTTATGGAACCTAAGTGACTTTATTCTAAAACTTCATGGGATCATTCTTAAGTTTGTAACATAAATGCCTAAGGTGACCTTGCCTATCGCAATGAGTGCAAGTGCTGATATGGCGGCGGACGTTACCTGAATTTAGGACTTTCCTAATTTTCCTTACTGGCTCTCTCATATGCATGATCTTAGCTTTGGTAATGGTAGCAACCTGATCATTGAAGCCAATTCATCACCTATCATAATTGATTTGGACGGTGACTAATGTCGTACCCAACTTTTTTGACCTATCCTCCAAATCAAACTTAACCTTACTCGAATCTCTCAACCTCTCCTCAAGCTCACCAATCCTAGAATCGAGTAAATGCCTAGGCTCCTCAAACTCTAGAAGCTCCTTTTTCATTACCCTCATTAACCTAATAAGACTATATCTTTCTCCCTCAACATACTCAAGCTTCTCTCGAAGAGTTTTCTCACGTGCCCTAAGATCCTCAATAAATGCATCGGTATTATTATTATTATTATTATTATTATTATTATTATTATTATTATTATTATTATTATTATTATTATTATTATTATTATTATTATTATTATTATTATTATTATTATTATTATTATTATTATTATTATTATTATTATTATTATTATTATTATTATTATTATTATTATTATCTATGGCACATTCTTTCAACTTAGCTTCCAACTTCAAGTTTTCCTTCTTTACCCTCAAAGTCTTCGCATATAAATCATGAAAGGCAACTTGTAACTCACTCTCCTCTACCTCTTCATCATCACTCTTATCGCCCTAACTTTTTTGGGCTTCACTGGCTATGGCAACGAAAGAGTTATTTGAAGAAGTATCTTCATGAAAAGATTTGTCATCATCACTCACATGACTAGCCACGAATATGGTAATGTTTCACTAATTTGATGAAAGGTTTTCCTCTTTCAGATCACTATCATTAAGGATGAGAACATAAGCTATCTGTTTATTACCATTCTTCCTTAGATTAGTGGGGCACTCAACTTTCGTATGACCATACCCCTCAAAACAAAGACACCTTTCAGGGTCATCCTTTTTAACTAACATCTTAAATGCAGATTTCATATGCATTTTCCAATTATATGCTTCAAAAAAATGTGTTCTAAAATCATCAAATCCTCTGAAATTCATACTTAAAGACACGGGATCACAAACATAGTAAAATATTGTTCTAGTTCTGATACCAATATGAGAAGGCCCCTACGTATATGTGCTTTAGGTAAAAACAATATTTTTAAAATTATCTCAATTTTATTATGCACCAAATAAGTGTACCAAATTAATTAACCTAATTTTATATTTTTAATCCTAAACATGCAATTATGTGATTCAATCCATTAATCAATTAAAACATGCAATCACAAACACCATATGTTAGGAAAAAAACAAAGGGAAAATTATTTTATTTCATTATAGTTTTTCAACTCACAACTTACAAATACAATAGAGAAATACAACCTAACGAATCTCCCATAGGTTACCTCATCTACGTTAGCAATGAATTCCATCGAGAATCCACAAAGACCGCATCCTTATATTAGCAATGGTTCCAACCAAACCTCAAGAACCCCAATCCTCCTCTTTAGCAGTGAATACCCTCGGGTATCACAAGATCAGTAGTGAAGAAATCTCACCACAAGAATAACTTCAATATAGAAGTGCATAAGGTTTCAAAAGATGGTTCACAAAAAATTTGGGATTGGTTGTGTGCATCAAAACAAGTTTTACCCTACAAAAGTAAAGGCTAAAAAGCAGCAGGTCTGCAATTTGCGTAAATGAAAATCCTTATCATATTTCTTCACGAAAGTAGGTCTTTATAGGAAAATAAAATATGTGAAGTGGTGGAATGTCGTAAGAACGATATCAGGAGGTCATTCAAACGAGATGTTCATCTCACTAGAAGTGACCTTCTAACAAACCTTCAAACGACAAAAAAATAGTGCACCTTTTTTTAATCCAAATGAGAAGCAGGCTATCAAATGAGGTATCAAACGACATTCACATATCGTTTGAATGACCGTGCCAAGTCATTAGAACGATTATTCGAATGTTTTTATTTTTAAGATATAAATATTATACGTAAAAATGTTTGTAAATAATTTTATAAAAACGCATCGTTTTTATAAAAAACAGTTTAGAAAAATATCCTAATACTAAGTAAAAAATATAAGTAACACAAAACAAAATCCATACCAAAATTACATGAAGTCGTAGAACTTTATTGAAGATGCTTGATATTCGGATCCATCTTCTTGAACGTGTGATCTTGAATTGCATTGACGGGTGTAACAGTATACGCCATACACAATGTAAACTAAGTACTAGGTACATGATGGAAATTTTGTCCTTACGTGTTTAGTATAATAAATAGAGGGATTTATAGCCTTTTCCACAAAAAACGTATATGTTCTCTTTAATGAATACACTTCAATCAATATATGCTGGTAATATATTCGTTTGGGGTAGCTCTGGTAACATTGGTGTAAAAAGGAATGGATACTAACAAAGGCGTTGCTTATAATTCACTGGAAAAGAGAGAAATTCTTGGTTTGCTTGTAACTAAAATTCTAGGTTTGCTTCATATACGATTTAGATAATTTCCTATATCTCTTGGTAGTCGAGTAAAAATATATGCTCTAAGGTATCCAAATTTTAGATTTCATTATTCTTTTTCTATAGGATTTTTTTATTCTTTGTAGGACATGGTGTGATTCGTGACTTTCTTCTACTTTTCTTTCTTAAGAAATGTTTTCATAAAAAAATAAATATGAATACACATCGAACAAAAAACATTCAAGCCAAAATCTCATAATTCTAACCTCAATGGGGAAGCTTAGCGAGATAATAGATAAATATGGTGATAGATAAAAACAGAGAGAACATAAAATTAAGAAGTAAGTTTATATGATATTTACTGGCCTTCAATTATTGGACTAATTCCCCAAACAGGGACGCATCATTGGCATTGATAAATTCATTCCATGCTTTTAGTAATCCAAAAAAATATAATATAAAATTGAGGAGTTGGTCTATTTTATGAAATTTACAAGATACCACAGCTTTTCAAATGTAGTAATAAATACTTTCAACTCCTATCTAATTCAATGATTTTATAGTCAATATGGGAAACCTTCATTTAACAATTAAGACATGCATAAAATGAATTCTAGACAAGTTTGTCATACTGCCAAGACTACTTTTAGGGTGCACAAGGTAGTTGGACTCTTTTAAGATGAACCATCTTATACTAATTATTTATAGCAACAGTTGTAACATGTTTTCTACTCTTTCATGCAGGCAATTTCTTTAAATGTTTATCGATGAATTTTGATTGAACAAGTTTCTATTTTTCTATTTAATTTTTTGGTTATTTTCCTATTGGACTTATGAGGGGTCAATTTCAAGTGGACAACCATATTTACCATTTATATCCATCATTAATGACATTTCATATATTTGGATTGATGGTGCAAAGTGATTAGAAGAATTTAGATTTGTTGGGAGAGGACTTTGTACAAATATTTCTTTTTTAAATTTTGACTACGTTTAAGATCATTACTTCTACGTATAATAGCCGAAACAGTGCAAGTGATTTTCAGGTATAGACTATTCATATATTTGGGTTGATGGTGCATAGTGATTTTCTCTCCACAAGAGTTCCTCTAAAAATGTAATACCTTTGTGAAGGCCACAATCGCACACCGGGATATTTAAACTTCACCAAAAATAACTTATCAACTGTTCTATTACACCACTTCAATCAAAATTGATAACCTAATGCAAAAAGTAAAATAATGGTATTTAGCCATTTCCATCACTCTACTTGATAAGCTTTCCACTAGTCCTTACAGTTGTTTTAACTGATGACTACTTTTAAGGTTCAATCCTCTGAGCATTGTTGCTGGGATGGTTTTACTGGTCTCAAAAGCAACTCTAATTCAAAATGATTTATAACACCCCGTCTAATTAAATATCGGGTGATCAGTCCTAAATTAAATTAAAATAGGTTTCCCACTTGGTTGATTCTTAGCATTATTGTCGAAAACTTTTTAATTACTAATCACCTAAGTGAAATCAGACAGGTGCCAAATTTTATCTTTCATTAACCCAAGAACAATACTCATGAGGAAATAATTAAACATTCACACTATACAATAATTAAAACCATCACACAATATATAAAGGATAAAGTCTTGCCAAGTCAACAATCGGCTAAAATCCAATGCTACTAAATAAAGCCAATATAATCCAAAACTGAATATCTGAAATAAAGACAATGGACAATATGGCCCAACGGAGAGTACTAAAATGAGATCCTACCCTAAATATGAAAGAATAAATCGTCAACGCAACCTCCTTCTAGCCTCCATAATGCTACATCTACGAGTCCCTTGACTGAATCCTCAAGTCTGTCGTCCCTATGGATGGATACCTAAAAGGTTTTGAAAATATTTTGATATCAAGAGTTCGTACTCAAAACGTTTTGAAAATATTTAGCAAGTATTTATCACAATAAGATGAGTTATTGATTATACATGTTAAGATTTCGTACACTCTCTTGAGTTACCTCACCCCGCATCTGTAGTGCACGCCTAACATCCTATACTTAGCTCACCTAGTTGTACTACCCAAGCTAACTAGACTACAGTATTCAACTGAACTTATCTACACGACTAAGTTCCCATACCTCCCATATAGTATATTAATAGTAACACACCTCATATGTTATATACTTAGATAACTTGTCACATCTTGTTATCTCTTACTTTTACAATTAAGCCTCACTACTTAATTTTCTTAGGATAATCATTATGTATCGTTTAATTCTTCTAATTAAGTCTCTCTACTTAATTTACTTTTAGATGCATGCACGTCATCTAATTTTCTACTATCCCATATAAGTATTATCATACAATATATATTTCACACACAATATATACTTATAAATTCAATCATCACTAATTTGTTCTCATAACACACATCAAGGACTCTTGGTTCGGAATGGTCCATCGACACCAGGTAAAACGATTGGTTCGGAATGTGACCTCGACCCCAACTTTATTTCATGTATTGGTTCGAAAAATCACCTCGACCCCACCCATGAAATTTTATACATGTATTGGTTCTAAACTCTTCCATCACGAACCCAAATCATTATTTTTATATATTAGTTCAGAATCTTACCTCAACCCTAATATAGGGAAATATACTTTAAGTATTCTGTCCACCTAGGTATCGATATAATTCAGTAGGTATAAACACAACCTAATAATCATGCTCGTACGCAATATTTATCTCAGATATTAACCGTACTCTTCAGATTACATTATTTTCACATTCTAGTTCGGAATCCTACCTCGACCCTAGTATAATCAAATATACTTTAGGTATTCACTCCACCTAAGTATTTATATAATTCCGCAGGCATACACATAACCTAATAATCATGCTCGTACATAATATTTCTCTCGGATATTCATTGTACTTATTAATTAACTATTTATCTCACTGTCGCATTTTAATTGAGTATTCTCACAACTCTAAGGGCCCTTGTTACCCCTCAATTCATTTCAATAGTTAATCTCTCTCTAACGTACTGGTACACTCCTTGGGACGGATTTTACACTCTGCGTAAATCAAATCCCAAATTCCCTATGCACTACTTGATCGGTTTATCCTCATCGGTCCATCTCTTCAAAACTTTAACTCAATGATTATAACGGACCCCCACTATACACCTACTGGTACTCTCTAAGTCCCTACATAGGTATACTATCATCACTAAGGTTCCCCTCAAGCGTCGACAATCGAATAGAACTCAAACAACAAAAGAACCCAAAATCAACATGGGTCTATCGATCGACCATGATCATTGATCGGTCAACTCCATCGATCGATCGACATTCAAAGGTCGATCGATCGATCGAGCAGTGACAAACGCAATTCTTCTTTTTCTTCTTGCATTTTTCACCATATTCAATTATCTAACTCCCATGATAACCCATGAAACTTACGACCATTGATACCAAGCCATTCCTATGTACTTTAGAAGGACTTCCAATTATTTAAAGCTCATAAATCTTCACAATTTAGTCCAGAATAATTCAAGTCTTCTAATTATTCAAGAACCTTAAAAATATGTTCTTCCCATATTTTAAATCACAATTCTAGATGAAATTCATTTTAATCATCAAGTCTTCTATGATTTCAAATCCTCTACAAGTCTAAATCATTCTACATATAAATACCTAACCAAGATGCATTTTATTTAATTATTTTTCTCCAAGAATATTCATAAAATCATATTATTCATAATCCTACAAATGGATATTATAACTCAATATAATTTGCAAATAACCACTTGCCTTATCCGGAGATGATCTTATTTCTTGATTGTTGTTGGTTATTGATTGTCTTTCTCCTCTAATCTTCCTTCCCAACTAGTTTGTGGTGAAACAACCCTTTGAATCCTTCCCCAATTCTTCCTTAAGCTTTGAGAATAATCTCTCTTCTCTCTAATGTCTTTCCTTTGTGTTATGAGGTTTCTAACCTACTGGTATTCTCTTTAGGTATTCTCTCCACCCAGGTATTGATATAATTCAGTAGGTATACACACAACCAAAAAATCAGGCTCGCACATAATATTTATCTCGGATATTCACCGTACTCTTTAGATTACATTATTTTAACATACTAGTTCAGAATCCTACCTCGACCCTACTATAATCAAATGTACTTTAGGTATTCACTCCACCTAAGTATTTATAATATTCATTAGGTATACAAACAACCTAATAATCACGATCGTACGTAATATTTCTCTCGAATATTCATCATACTTATCAATTTACGATTTATCTCACTATCGCATTTTAATTGATTATTCACACAACTCTAAGGGACCTAGTTACCCATCCTTTCATTTCAGTAGTTAAGCACTCTCTAACCTACTGGTATACCACTTGATATGACGATTACTCTCTTCGTAAATCAAATCCCAAATTCCCGATGCACTACTCGATCGATTTATCCTCGTCGGTCCATCTCTTCAAATCTTGCACCCAATGATTATAACGGACCACCACTATACACCTACTGGTACTCTCTAAGTCCCTACATAGGTATAGTATCATCACTAAGGTTCCCCTCAAGCGTCGTCAATCGAATATAACACAGCCAAAAAAAGAACCCAAAATCAACCCGAGTCGATCGAGTGACCATGAGCATCGATCGATCGACTCCATCGGTCGATCGACTTTTAAGGGTCGATCGATCGATCGAGCAATGACATACGCACTTATTATTCTTCTTCTTCATGCATTTTCACCATATTCAATTATCTAACTCACATGATAATCCATCAAACTTGCAACCATTGATACCAAACCATTCGTGCATACTCTTAGAGGATTTCCAATGATTTAAACATCATAAATCTTAACAATTTAGTCCAGAATAATTCAAGTCTTCTAATTATTCGAGAACCCTAAAAATATGTTCTTCCAATATTTTATGTCACAATTTTAGGTTAAATTCGTTTTAATCATCAAGTCTTCTATGGTTTCAAATCCTCTACATGTCTAAATCATTCTACTTGCAAATCCCTAACCATAATGCATTTTATTCAATTCTTTTTCTCCAAGAATAGTCATCAAATCATATTATTCCCAATCCTACACATGGATATTATAACTCAAAATTAATTTGCAAATAACCACTTGCCTTATTCAGAGATGATCTGATTTCGTGATTGTTGTTGGTGATTGAGTGTCTTTCTCCTCTAATATTCCTTTCCAACTAGTTTGTGGTGCAAGAAGCCTTTGAATCCTTCACCAATTCTTCATTAGGCATTCAGAATTGTTTCTCTCTCCTCTCTAATGGATTTTGTGTGTTTTTCTATCCTCTATTCCTAGCCTCCAATTCTTATAATCTGATTTAGAGTTTGTGAATTCATAGGTCTCCTCACTCGCATATGCCAAAAGACTAAAATGCCCTCGTATGGTCTAGCTTTAGCCCAAAAATGTCTCGGTACCCGACTAGTATCCCCGGGTATATCATTTTGACTATTACGACCCTTACAGACTCAACTGTGACCTCTAAATTATAATTTGAGTCATTAAAATATATTTCTCAATTCTCACCCCAAAGTAGTCTGTACGCGACTCCCGGTGAGATAATAACAAATACACCCATATCACTCGCTATGACGTATATCAAATTACTATCAATATTTACTATTCACACACATAGTAAATCTCATAATATAGTATTAATCAGTCTCTGTCTCTTGATTAGTATTTAATCATCACATTTATTATTTAATCACATTAAATTACGTCACACATGTAATTTAACTAAAACATATTTTTTAAATTAATTTCTCAATTAATTAAATCATAAATACGTCAAAATACGGGGTATTAAATACTCATCCCCTTACAAAGGAATTTCATCATCAAAATTTGGACAAGACCAATACTAAAACTTAGGGGCTTTAACATCACGACATCCTGTAGTAGCCAAATTCAAATCAGAATAACATAAGGGTTACTCCACTATACCTCGTTAGTGGTGCCCACCAATTAAAAGGCTTAATCACTGTAGCCTCAAATTATCTACAAGGTTGTTCAAATCTCTGCATACTTATATACTCTACAAGTCTTAAGGTCTCACCTTAAAAACGGCACATCATACATTTTGCTTCTACCACGACATTCTAATAAGACGAGCCTATTCATCACTGGCTCTATTGCTTCAATACTAATGGAAGGCCGCACATCACTAGGTGACAACTTCCCATATCCTCCCCAACACACAACTCCCATCTTGTAGGAAACCACAAGGGCATCTAACTACTCGTGTTCATCCTCGAAACATCGGTTCGTGGCGACGTAAGTCTTACGATTGTCAAAAGTTATCTAAAATAGTTTGGGGTTACTCCACTTTTTTCCAACGGATTCGGAATCACGTCTGATCAAAAGCCTAGTTATCCTATCACTTTGGATCACCCAGAGGGTAAACGATAAGGATTACCACACAAAATCCTCAAAAAGGCACTCAATCATTTCCAAACAGGTACGAGTGTCTATACACAACTCTACCTATCGGTAATTTCTTCTACCAATTACCTTACAGTTCATAATGTTCACCGTTCCCTTAAATCAACATTGTAAATCACCTTTCGTATACGTATCGGCTAAAGGTGATGCAATATGCACAAAATAAAACGCCATTCCCACCAATTCCTGAAAATCCCTATCAGAGGTGGGACTCAAGGATCTCATCCTCACTCACAATTATATTGGGCGGCACCCTACACTAGTGAAACCCTTCTTTTCAAAGAAAAATAACAATCACTTCATCTCGATCAATCTATTCAACACACTCGAAAGAATTATTGACCTTGTCCTGATGTTGTTAACCCATCAAGGAAATCTACCAGCATGTCTTCCCATTCTGTCACTGGAATTTTTAGCTTGACAAAAATTTATTTCCATTTACGAGTGGTGCACCAGGAGACAACCTCACGATGTCCTGCTTAACACCTACTTCCACTTATGACCTCTCACATTAAGTGTCACTTTTACTCCCCTTTATCCTGTAACACCCCGTATTTTTATACATTTAATATTTAATTAATTCAGGAATTTTAAATTACTTGTGTGTTGTAATTTTAATGTAATTAATTATGGCAATATATATATATATATATTTAAATATTAATCGGGGAGTGAATGGTTAATGTTTAGGGAGATTTATTAACTAAGTGAATAGTAATAATTTACTTGCGTCATTTCGGGTATTAATGATGGGGTATGCACTTATCCCAGCCAGGAGTCGGTATAGACTAAATTGGGTGTGAGATAAGGATTTTAATAAATTAATTCGGATGCCAATTTTGAGTACGCGGTTGTGTCCGGATGGGTCGAGATAGTCAGAAAAGAGTACCCGGGGGTAGTAATTGGGTCTCGGGGCATTTTTGAGCATAGCCGGGCCCACACGAGGTGATTTAGGCTATTTTAATTAGGCCCATTAGGTTAAAAACGGGATGGAGGGTTTTAACCTAAGTGAGGGATTAGGAAATCAGCAGCTAACACAATTCTAAGCCTAGGGCTTGAGAGGGAAACTGGGGGAAAGCTTAACAAAAGCCAATTTGGGGATTTTGGAGCCAAATTGAGGGACTACGCCCACGGATCAGACACTACGAACACTTACAGGCAAGTGGTTAACTGTTGTGATCTCTAAATTGATGATAATCAATTCATATCATAGTGATGTGTAAACCAAAATTCATTTTGGGATAAATGGGTATAAAAATGGGGTTTTTGTTCATGTAGCTATTGAATGAGATTCAAAGTAAGAAATAGGTGTATTATATATCCCTAAGTAAAGATAAAATGAAATTTGAATATAATTTATGATTAACATGGAATCTCTATGAGTTCTTGGATGAAGAACATGAATCTTAAATGACTTAGGGTTTAATTGATGAACACAAGATGTCAACCTGCCAGAATTTTTGACACAAATTTAAACGTATTCCATTTGAGTTATACTTCGAATTAGAGTGTGAACCATACATTACTGGAAATTTATTTCTCTTAGCTATCCAATGAACTTGGAATCAGATCAATCAGATTGCTGTAGAGGGAGTAATCGGAATTTTACTACAGGGTGTTTGATCTGTCAACATAGTAATGAGCCAGAATTTTGACGTGACTTTAAATGTGTGAGATTTGAATTCTACTTCGAATTAGAGTGTCAAACATACATTAATGGAAAGATATTTATTTTAGCTATCCAATGAACTTGGAATCAGGTCAATCGGAGTTCTGTAGAGGGAGAAATCGAAATTTTACTAGAGGGTGTTTAATCTGCCAGAAAATTTGAGATTTTTCTTTTAAGCCTCAAATGTCTAAAATTTTATCGGGGAAGTGTTTGGGACCTTGATGAAATATGTTGATGGAATACTGATATGGAAGTAGGTCTATGATTGAGTGTTGAACTTTAATTTTGTGATAGAGTTAAGGTGAAGATTCATACGCTTGATTGTGACATACTCTAATTCGAGATGATAAGAATATAATTACGAAAAAGCGTGAGCGAGCTTAAATTCGTTAGGTCAGTGGGTTAACAAGGGTAACTACTGAATTGATATAACAAGGGGTAACTAGGACCCTTAGAGTTATGTGAATACTTGAATTAATACGAAAGTGAAATAAATTCGTAAAGCAAACAAGTACAGTGAATATTAGAGAGAAATATATTACGTACAAGTATGAAGAATTGGGTTGTGTAAATACCTACTGTTTTATAGGATTTCTTGGGTTGTGAATGCCTATTGTGTGTTTCCTTGTGATAGGAACAAAGACTCGAGAAATATTAAGTTACGGGCTAAGTAAGTGAGTCCGGGGATAATGGTTGGGTGACACCAAGTTATTAAATTAATGGATGTGATAATTAATGAAGGTAGAGTCGTAGGGTAGACTCGAAAAAGTATTAAATTAATTGATGTTGTAATTAATTAGTTTAGGGTTGGGTTGTAGACCCAGAGTTTGGTATAAATTAATTAATATCTAAATTAATTAATTGGGAGTCGGACCACAGACTCAATTTGGTATAAATTAATTATTGTGTAAATTAATTATATTAGAGTCGGACCACAGACTCGGATTTGTGTTGATTAATTAACGTGTAAATTAATTAAATAAGAGTCGGATTGTAGACTCGGTGGGTATTAAATTAATGGGTGTGTTAATTAATTTAATTAGAGTCGGATTGTAGACTCGGGGAGGTATTAAATTAATGGGTGTGTTAATTAATTTAATTAAAGTCGGACCACATACTCGGGGAAAGTATTATATTAATTGAGGCGTGAATTAATTATATTAGAGTCGGACATAGACTCGGGAGGATCATAAATTATTAAGTGAGAAAATTAATTACGTTGAGCCGGGCCACAAACTCAGGACATTACAAGCAGTGTACGGGATTTTGAGTGCACGGTAAAGCCGGGGTTTATATTATATATATACGGTGTAGTGATAGTATATATATATATGTGTTCATATATTGTGTGTGATATTAAATTACAGGCAGTGTACAGGATTTTGAGTACACGGTAACGCCGGGGTTTATATTATATATATACGGTCTAGTGATAGTATATATATACGTGTATATATTGTGTGTGATATTAAATATCAGTGACTAGATATTTATTCAATTTATATACTCTAATGCTATCAAGGGAGGTTGCGCGACGTGGGTGAATCCCCTAGCTTGAGGAGTAGGGCTAGTATATCCCCAGGTCATAGCGTTCGGTATATATGGGTGAGGGATGTATCTCACTTTCAGGGAAGGAATATGACCGCCTCCACTACGTTTATATTTTGGGCCAAGTTGGTGAGCGATTCCAACTTGGGTAACTAGGTTTTGTGAGCACACCTAGTGAGATATCATTTTAGAGGGAATCATCCGGCGAGGGTATACTCGAAGGGATGGATGTACTTATATTATATGTGTGGATATTGTGGTAAAGGTACTTATATAATGGTAGTAAATATTATATACGGGTAATAATACAGTGTGTGATGTATTTACTTTATATAACTAGTGACACGGTTATATGCTAATATTTAAGAGGAATTAAGTAAGTTAATTGTGAGATAACTTATAATTCAAGAGTCATTATACTCGGGTTAGAGTAGTATGGCAAGGGATGGTTATACCAGCACTAGTTGAACGGGTAGTACAACTAGGTGGGGTTAGGGTAACTGCTAGGTGTGCACAATAGTGAAGGGGTGAGAATGTCCACAAGGGAGTGCGACACTAACTTAAATATGAAGCGCATTAATGCATTTTAAATTACTGCAGTTAATTCACTTGCTAAATATTTTCAAAATGTTTTGGGTTATAACCCTTGCTATAAAACTATTTTCAAAACCTTTTAGGTGTCCAACCACAGGGACGCCAGGATTGATATTCTATTCCAGGGATCCGGAGCTGCAGCATATGTGGATGCTAGCAGGAGTTTGGATTAGACGCATCGTTCATTCATTCCTAGAGTAGGAATCATTTCTCAGTTCAGTTTTATTTAGGGCCTGTCGCCCAGACTTCTCAGTACAGTTTTCTGATGTAATCCTTCAGGTGTTTGAAGTTTGTATTGGATTATTTTACTTTGGTGGCCGATGGTTTATTCGGCAAGTTATTTAAATTAATTATTCAGTTGATTTATTCAGTTTTGTGAATGGTTTATATTTAATTCCGCATGTACTATTTTGTTAAATTAAAAAGTTAAAATTTGGCACCAGTTTTTGGAATACTAGGTGGTTAGTATGTTTTAAAAAGTTTTCGACAATGATGCTAAGGATGATCCAACTGGGATTCCTGTTTTAATTTGGTATAGGACTGATCACCCGGTATTTTATTAGGCGGGGTGTCACATATCCCAGGGTATACCCATCAATATTCCATTTATGCGCAAACCATTCTCAACAATTGACTGAGTAGGACTCCGCTCTACTTCCCCGCAATAGTTGGATTTCCTCTTCTCAAGAGATATCGTTTTAAATGGCTTTCCACAGGCTTTTAACCCATCTCGGGTGTGCTATCTCTCGTTACACCTATATACTTGGATCATCATCTTTCTCACCAATTTTCAATCCATTACACCATTTTTACTTTGTTTATAACTGCCCCTTAGGCATATTTTCCACACCCTTCTATCTCGAACGACTTCGAAACCACTAGCCAGGGTTCCTATACACCCTATGTTCCATGCATTTATGCATAAACATTACCAAGATCTCATACGTAACACACTTTTCTCAAAATTGGCCTCACATTCTAGACCTGTGTATAGCACATAGGTCTTCTCAATCGCCCTATAACCTATAATCGAATTCTTCTCGACATTATCCCACCCTTCAACTCGTAGTGAGAATACATTTCAGTGCCTTTCTACCGCACTACCGGCTCTACTGGCCTTACTCGTATAATAGCTCTCAGCTCAAAGTGTTTATTTTAAACGTATAATAATTAACATTCAAAACTGATTCCCCTAGCATCCATCAACGTCTCTCCACTCCCGGCGTTTATTAAGGTCCATGCATATCTCATCTCGTGATGACACCCAAATAAGGAACTTCCCCTCCCAATGCATCATCACTAGCATTGTCGGAGATCGAGTTCTATAAGCCTAAAGCACATAATCGGACACTCAAAATCCTATCCCCGAACATTTAAATATAACTCTCAACTCCCACATCTCTAAAGTAGTCATATTACACCACACACTCACTATCCCTAGTCATTCGCGCTAATCACCATAACGATAATTTCCTCGCTCGACAATAAACCCAATATACCCTGAACCATATCGGTAAAGTCCCTAGACATCGGGATCAAATATCTCGAGACAACTATACTCTTCGAAGCCTCCACCATAATATCATATAAATGAGAGCTCGACCCTCTTTTCGGTGAAGCATCGCTAAAATAACACATCATGCCCGGGAACAACGAACACGATATCCTTGTACTAATCTAGCACTATCGTACCGACCAACGCTAACCAGTCCATACACAGGATACTATCATACTCGTATAACACATCACTAGAATGAGTAATTCCTATGAAATATATCTCCATTGTCAACACCCGCTCCCTTGCGGATGAAACCAAAGATAACCCTGCTACCCAACGAAAAATATATACACATAATAATATTATCCAGATAACCACTAAACTCATCTCACACGCAAATCTAATGCTAACAAAATCCTGTGACTCGCTCGTCTCACACAAAATATACCTCATTCACTCGAGGATAAAACTCATACCCTCACCTTGCTAACCGCACTGGCTGTTCAATTGGTTCCTGGACATTACATGCTTATCCCAGCTGAACCCAAAGACTATTTTAATAATTTCCCCTACTGGGCACCATGCTCTTGTCCTTTTTCATCGCTTCGGCCAAGATTAATGCATGTGGTCATACTTTCTACATAAAAATATCTCTCTACAGAATCCCTTATTCCTGGCCACACTGGACGTATTAGGGTTGCCCGTCTCTCGGACTTCGGTAGCTTCAACCCTGATGGCTATCATCATTATTCCATTAGCTCTGCTGGCCCTAAGGAAAACATACTACTAGTCTTACCAGTTTCGGCTGAATCCACAATCACTCAGTAAGAATTCCATTATTTGCATCATTTAAATAGGTCACCTCATGGGTCCCCCCCCCCCCCCCCCCCCCATGGTGTTTTACTAGCACCATTTCATCCAATCTTAACCTCTTGACTAATTTCTTCAATTCTTTTTGCTTCATTCACATAGAAGCATCAATATCATCAATATACATAGGTCGTCTACTCAAAAATTTCCCATAAGTGCCAGGGATTCCTACTCTTGAGCCCATTATTCAATCTCGAGGACTCATTTCTCTATTTACCTACCTTGTTGGGTACAAAGTTTCATCAGATAAAAAATTTACTTCTCACACTTGGCCTCTACCCGATCCTCATGTGATAAGTTCAGAAAATTTTCCAAATTTTCACTTTCGGGCATTACCATACCCAATCATAAGTCAATGGCCATGGATTTCCTTTACCGTTGGCCGATACATACAACATCCGTACTTAGCAAACTGTAGCGAATGGTACTCTTCAAGGACCCTTTGAATCTCTCCCATTTTAACTACGGTGGGCGAGTCTAGTTTTGTACCTCTTTCTATCATAGCGGTACTGGGAATGTCTGTTGTACCCTAGCAGTCATTGCAGTACTAACTGTCAAAGTATCATTAGGGGTGACCTCGACTACGGTCATCATCCCCATAATATTTCACAGCTCCAACTAAGCCCCGCTTCCTACTGTCCACCTAACGGTCTTCACTGGTTGTCCTTCATTGTTCGACTTATGCAACACACCCGAACGTACATAAAATTCACTAAAATAATATAGCATAGCAGGAGAACAAAATCTCACAATAGGAATCAACAATCCTAAGCATAGGGCTCTATATCAAATACAAAGCAACACTAAAAACGTAGTACGTCCGCACAGATCCTATGGATACTAGAACCTGATGCTCTGATACCATCTGTGACACCCCATCTAATTAAATCCCGAGTGATCAGTCCTAAATTAAATTAAAACATGTTTCACAGTTAGTTTATTTTTAACATCACCGTGGAAAACTTTTTAATTACTAATCACCTAAGTGAAATTTAGATCGGTGGCAAATTTTATCTTTCACTAACCCAAGAACAATATGTCCCAAAACTGAATATCTAAAATAAAGACAATGGACAATATGTCCCAATAGAGAGTACTAAAAGGAGATCTTATACTAAATCTAAAAGAATGAATCGTCTATGCAAAGTCTTGCCAGCCTCTAGAATGCTGTAGCTATGAGTCCCTGAACTGAATCCTCAAGACTGACATGCCTGTGACTGGACACCTAAAATCTTTATAAAATATTTTGATAGCAATAGAGAGTACTCAAAACATTTTGAAAATATTTAGCAATTGTTTATCACAATAAGATAAGTAATTAATTATATAGTTTAGATTTCGTACACTCTCTTGAGTTACCTCACCCCTCATCTATAGTGCACACCTAACGTCCTATACTTAGCCCACCTAGTTGTACTACCCAAGCTAAGTAGACAATAGTATTCAACTGAACTTATCTACACGACTAAGTTCCCATACCACCCATACAGTATATTAACAGTAACACATCTCATATGTTATATACTTAGATAACTTGTCACATCTTGTTATCTCTTACTTTTACAATTAAGCATCACTACATAATTTTCTTAAGATAATCATTATCTATCATTTCATTCTTCTAATTAAGTCTCTCTACTTAATTTACTTTTAGATGTATGCACATCATCTAATTTTCTACTATCCCATATAAGTAGATTATCATACAATATATATTTCACACACACTATATACTTATAAATTCATTCATCACTAATATTTCCTCATAATACACAATAAGGACTCTTGGTTCGGAATGGTCCATCGACACCAAGTAAAACGATTGGTTCAGAATGTCACCTCGACCCCAAGTTTATTTCATGTATTTGTTCAAAAGATCGCCTCGACCCTACTCATGAAATTTTATACATGTATTGGTTCAAAGCTCTTTCATCACGACCCAAATCATTATTTCCATATATTAGTTCAGAATCGTACCTCGACCCTAAAATAGGAAAATATACGTTAGGTATTCTCTCCACCCAGGTATTGATATAATTCAGTAGGTATACACACAACCAAAAAATCAGGCTCGCACGTAATATTTATCTCGGATATTCACCGTACTCTTTAGATTACATTATTTTCACATACTAGTTCGGAATCCTACCTCGACCCTACTATAATCAAATGTACTTTAGGTATTTACTCCACCTAAGTATTTATATAATTCATTAGGTATACAAACAACCTAATAATCATGCTCGTACATAATATTTCTCTTGAATATTCATCATACTTATCAATTTACGATTTATCTCACTATCGCATTTTAATTGATTATTCAGACAACTCTAAGGGACCTAGTTACCCCTCCTTTCATTTCAGTAGTTAAACACTCTCTAACCTACTGGTATACCACTTGATATGACGGTTACTCTCTCCGTAAATCAAATCCCAAATTCCCGATGCACTACTCGATCGATTTATCCTCGTCGGTCCATCTCTTCAAATCTTACACCCAATGATTATAATGGACCCCCACTATACACCTACTGGTACTCTCTAAGTCCCTACATAGGTATACTATCATCACTAAGGTTCCCCTCAAGCGTCATCAATCGAATAGAACTCAACCAAAAAAATAACCCAAAATCAACCTGAGTCGATCGAGTGACCATGAGCATCGATCGATTGACTCCATCGGTCGATCGACTTTCAAGGGTCGATCGATCGATCGAGCGGTGACATAGGCACTTATTCTTCTTCTTCATGCATTTTTCACCATATTCAATTATCTAACTCACATGATAATCCATCAAACTTGCAACCATTGATACCAAACCATTCGTGCATACTCTTAGAGGATTTCCAATGATTTAAACATCATAAATCTTAACAATTTAGTCCAGAGTAATTCAAGTCTTCTAATTATTCGAGAACCCTAAAAATATGTTCTTCCCATATTTTATGTCACAATTCTACATTAAATTCGTTTTAATCATCAAGTCTTCTATGGTTTCAAATCCTCTACAGGTCTAAATCATTCTACTTGCAAATCCCTAACCATAATGCATTTTATTCAATTCTTTTTCTCCAAGAATAGTCATCAAATCATATTATTCATAATCCTACACATTGATATTATAACTCAAATTAATTTGCAAATAACCACTTGCCTTATTCAGAGATGATCTGATTTCGTGATTGTTGTTGGTGATTGAGTGTCTTTCTCCTCTAATATTCCTTTCCAACTAGTTTGTGGTGCAAGAAGCCTTTGAATCCTTCACCAATTCTTCCTTAGGCATTGAGAATTGTTTATCTCTTCTCTCTAATGGATTTTGTGTGTTTTTCTCTCATCCATCCCTAGCCTCCAATTCTTATAATCTGATTTAGATTTTTTGAATTCGTAGGCTCCTCACCCGCTTATGCCAAAAGACTAAAATGTCCTCATATAGTCCCGATTTAACCTAAAAATGCCCCGGTACCCGACTAGTACCCCGGGGTATACTATTTTGACTATTTCGACCTTTACGGACTCAGTCGTGACCTCTAAATTATCATTAGAGTCACTAAAATATATTTCTCATTTCTCACCTCAAAATAGTCTACACGCGACTGCCGGTGAGACAATAGCAAATACGCCCTTATCACTCGCTATGACGTATATCAAATTTACTGTCAATATTTACTATTCACACATATAGTAAATCTCATAATATAATATTAATCAGTCTTTGTCTCTCGATTAATATTTAATCATCACATATATTATTTAATCCCATTAAATTACGTCACACATGTAATTGTACTAAAACGTATTTTCCCAATTAATTTCTTAATTAATTAAATCATATATATGTAAAAATACGGGGTATTACATGATTTTGCACAGAAAAATGTGTTGATTGTTTGAAACTCTGATAGGTAGTTCTAAGTGAGGTATAGCTGGGTTAATTATGGAGTGAAGGTGATTGAATCAACCATGTATGGGTGTGTAATGACCTAATATGTTTGTGGTGAGTGAACTCTATAAGGCGGGTGAATGAAAAAACCCAAAATTTACTTAAGTTAAGGCTCTAAAAAGACATACCATGATACTTGTATTCCCTTAATTGCCAAAGATATAAATTAATCCAATCATTTATTGAAGAAACACTGCAGGCACATTAGGGAGCCCAAACGGCATCTCTCTAAACTCGTATGACCCGTCCTGAGATAAGAAGGCGGTCTTAGGTACATCCTCTTCTCGAATGCACAACTGATGGTAACCTGACCTCAAATTAATTTTTGAGAAGTACGCAACCTCTCTCAACTGATCAAATAAGTTGTCAATCCTAGGTAACAGATACTTGTTATGTATCATCACCTTGTTTAGCTCCCTGTTGTCTACACACAAATGAAGCAAACCATCCCTTTTCTTCATAAATAACACCGATGCACCCCACGATGATGTACTCTGCCGAATGAAATCCTATCCCAAGAGCTACTAAATTTTCTCTCTCAACTCTCGTGTTTTCGAAGGGGACATGCGATATGCTGCTCTGGCAATCGGTCTCATCCCCGACGCTAAGTCGATAACAAACTTAATCTCCCTGCTGGTTGGTAACCCTGGTATCTCCTGAAAGACATCCTCGAAATCCCTCATGACTGGGATTGAGTCCAGAGAAAAAACCACCTCCTATGAGGTCTCCTCCTCAATGTAATATAAATGAGTGCGCGATCATCCATCGGTAAGAGGCATTGCCCCTAGGAAGATCTCCTGTCCTGGAATGGCGAACACTATAGTCCTATCATAGAAATCTACCATCGCCCTACAACTTGCCAACCAATCCATGCCTAGGATGACCTCATAACCCTCCATATCTAACACTAGAAGGTCTGTCGCTAGACTTAATCTCCCCATCATAATGTCCACACCCTTACAGATCGATTGTATAAGGGACCTACTACCCATTAGTGACTCAATACACATAAGATGAGTTTCGGCTATCTCTAAAAGTCCGGATGATCTTGCAAATCTAGTGGCAATAAAAGAGTGTGTTGCACCCGTGTCAAACAGAATACTACCTTCATGCCCATGGATAGGAAACGTACCTACGACTACCGGCGGTGCTAGAGGTGCTGGCTGAAAAGGCACATCCCGATCGTTGTACACACATCCGTAGTGCATTTATCCTGGATGCTGTTGTGGGGCCTGTGCTGGTGCTGGGGCTAACGGAGCCTGCTGCATCTGTTGGGCATTCTGTTGTTGTGCCCAATCGCCCTGTGGATAAGTCCTACTCTTATGACCCTGCTGGCCACTTGTGAAACACTACTCCTGGAACTGTCTCTTCCTTGGCCTTACTGGACCTGACGACCTTGGCCCTACTGGCCTCCCCTTTAGTTCCTTTGGCCCAGATGGACTTGGCCTTGATGGCCTTCCCCTTAGTTCCCTTGGTCCAGAGAAACCTGCTATTGGGAACCCTATTGTCCCTACCTGTCAGATTGATATCGCCCATACCTAAATCTCTTGGCAGAGTTCTAATCCTACCCCTACTAACCCGCTGTCTGCTGCTACGGTGTGCTGCTGTCACTACCCCCATTTGCCCTGCCCGGCTGGATGGGTTCACCCCTCTTGCTTCCTTTCACATGGAAGCGATGATATTGACAATGCACTAGTGCGAAGTTGACGATGTCTATATAAGTCAACAGTGCTGGTTTACTGATCAAATATTGCCTGATCTTCTAGCTCAAACAATCCATAAACTTGTACTTTTTTCGCTCCTCGTTGCTCACCTTGTCTGACACAAAATTAGCTAGGCAGGTGAACTCCTCCTCATATTCAGCCACTGATCGATCACCTTGGACCACCTGACTAAATTTCTTCCTCGTCTCTAACTCTACTTCAGGAGGGAAGTACTTGCGGTCAAATCGCACCTAAAAATCAGAAATCGTCATCAAATCCCTCTCCCTTGCGGTGGTAACTAACTCCTACCACTGTAAGGCTGCTCCTGACAGACAAAAAGTAGCAAGCATCTGCTTTTGCACCTCGGTACACTCAATCATATGCAGATGGCACTGGATGTTCTTCTTCCAGTTGTAAGCCTCTACCACGTCAATACTACCCTGAAACTCGAGTGGATGGCCCTTCTGAAAGGTCTCCCTGTCTCGGTGCCAAGAAGGTGGCCCTGCCAGGGCCTGAACTACTGGTGCCACTATCACTGCCACCTGAGTAGTAGAAATCTACGCAGGTGGTGGTGGTGGTGGCGGTGCCTGTGGATCCTAATGATACTCCCTTACCTCATCTCTGGCCTCGACCCTTCTTGCTCACTGTCTCCTCGGTGGCATCTGAAAATAAATCGATTTGTATAAGTACACAGTTTATACAAAATCTAATAGTAGAAGTACGATATCTTAAACACGTAAGGACAAAAGTAACAATCCTAAAATAGGGCTATACATCAAACAACGAAACGTTGAAATGGTAATAAGCCGCTCAGATCCTATGGACACTAGAACCCGATGCTCTCATACCATATGTGATACCCTGCCTAATTAAATCCTGGATGATCAGTCCTAAATTAAATTAAAATAAATTTCTCAGTTGGTTCATTCTTAGCATCACTGTCGAAAAACTTTTTAATTACTAATCACCTATGTTAAATTAGACCCGTGCCAAATTTTATCTTTCATTAACCCATGACAAAATACTCATGCGTAAGTAATAGATAACCATTCATAATAAACTATGAATCAAACCATGTAGCAATATATAAAGGATAAAATCTGTCTGTATCAACATTCGGCTAAAAATCCAAAACTGCTAAATAAAATCCATATAATCCAAAACTAAAATCTGAAATAAAGATTGTGGACAACATGTCCCAATAGAAAATCCTATCATGAGATCCTAAACTAAATCTGAATGGATGAAGTGTCTATGCAAAGTTCTTCTAGCCTCCATAGAGCTGCAGCTATAAGTCCCTGGACAGGATCTTCAATTCTGGCGTCCGTGTGGCTGGACACGTAAAAGGTTTTGAAAATATTTTAATAGCAAGAGTTAGTACTCAAAACATTTTGAAAATATTTTTCAAGTGATTATCACAATAAGATGAGTTGTTGATTACACATGTTAATATTTCACGAACACTCTCTTGAGTTACCTCACCCCTCATCTATCATGCACGCCTAACGTCCCGTACCCATCCCACCTAGCTATTCTACTCAAGCTAACTGAACTATGGTATCCAACTGAAATCATCCATGTTACTAAGTTCCCATTTCACCCACATAGTATGTAATAGTAACTATATCTCATGATTTATATACTTAGATAATTGTTCACGCCTTGTTATCTTTCATCATTTTATAATTAAGTCTTCCTACTTAATTTTCTTTTAGATGTAATCGTGGCATCTCATTATCTACTAACTCGCATAAGTAGATTATAAGTACAATGTATATTTCACACACAACATATACTTATAAACTCATTTATTAGTAATATGTCCTTTTAACACACATCAAGGACTTTTGGTTTGGAATGGTCCATCGACACTAAGTAAGAGTTTGGTTCAGAATGTCACCTCGACCCCAAATTCATTTCATGAAGTGGTTCGAAATAATCACCTTGACCCCACTAATGAAATTTATACATAGATTGGTTCGTAACTCTTTCGTCACGACCCTAACTTACTATTTCCATATATTAGTTCGGAATCCTACCTCGACCCTAATATAGGCAATTATACTTTAGGTATTCTCACCACCTAAGTATCTATATAATTCAGTAGGCATACACACAACCAAATAATAGTGTTCGTACGTAATATTTTGTCTTTAATATTCACCATACTTATTTATGTACGATTTATCTCACTATCATAATTTTAATTGAGTATTCACACAACTCCAAGGGCCCTAGTTACCCTTCTATTAATTTTAGTAATTAAGTTATCTCTAACCTACTGATATACCCCTGGGGATTACGTTTACTCTCTCCGTAACTCAAATCCTGAATTTTTGATATACTACTCGATACGTTTACCCTCGTCGGTCCATCACTTCCAATCTTGCACACTAGGAATGTAACGAACCTCCACTATACACCTACTGGTACTTTCTAAGTCACTACTTAGGTACAACATCATCCCTAAGGTTTACCACAATCATTGGCAAATGAATAGAACTAAACCAACAAAAACCCAGAATCAGACTGGGTCGATCGATCGACGAGGACCATCGATCGATCGACATTCAAGGGTCGATCGATCGATCAAGCAGGTGCAGGTGCAGGTGCAGGTGCAGTTCGTCTTCTTCATGCATTTTCTCACCGTTCCTAATTATCCAACTTACATAATAGCACCGAACTTGAAACCAATGATTTCTAACAATTCCTACATACTCTAGGACGATTTCCAACGATTTAAACATCATAAATCTTCACTAATTTAGCCCAGAATAATACCAATCCTCTAATTATTCAAGAACCCTAAAAATATGTCCTTCCCATATTTTAAATCATAAACCCAGATTTTAATTGGTATTAGAAATCATGATTCCTATGATTTTCAATCCTCTACATATATAAATCTAACTAAGTGCTATTTCTACCCAAAAATGAAATTAATAAATTCTTTTTCTCCAAGAATATTAATCAAAATCGATTACTCATAAATCATACGCATGGATATTATAAATGATAATAATTTACAAATAAACACTTGCCTTATTCAGAGATGATCTGATTTCATGATTGTTGTTGGTGATTGATTGTCTTTCTCCTCCAATCTTCCTTCCCAACTAGTTTGTGGTGATAGAACCCTTTGAATCCTTCACTGATTCTTCCTTAAGCTTTGAGAATAGTCTCTATTCTCTCCAATGTCTTTCCTTTGTGTTATGAGGTTTCTAACCCTAACCCCACTTTTAATCAGTTGATAAAACACTACAAAATTCATAGGTCTCCTCACTCCCATATGTCAAAAGTCAAAAACCCCCCTGTATGGTCCCGGTTTAGCCAAAAAATGCCCCAGTACCCGACTAGTACCCCCGGGTATACCATTTTGACTAATTCGACCCATTCAGAATCATCCATGACCTCTAAACTATCATTTGAGTCACCAAAAATATTTTTTCTATCTCATCCTCAATTTAGTCTACAGGCGACACTCGGTTGAGGTATAATCAAGTACGTCAATATCTCTCTCTATGTCGTACAATTTAACTATCAACATTTACTATTCACACTTAATAAATTTGAATCATAATATTAATCAGTATCTATCTCTCGATTAATTTTTAATAA
Organism: Sambucus nigra; assembly: GCA_949130495.1. Classification (NCBI taxonomy): domain Eukaryota; kingdom Viridiplantae; phylum Streptophyta; class Magnoliopsida; order Dipsacales; family Adoxaceae; genus Sambucus; species Sambucus nigra. The sequence continues at coordinate 154,160,060 of OX422217.1, read as the reverse complement.
TCATAATTTTTATTTACGCTTAATAATCATAATTATTCTTAAATCATATAAAATTACTCTACTCACGTAATTTGAATTAAAACATATTTTCTATTTAATTACCCAAATAATTAAATTCTAAAATACGCAGAAATACGAGGTATTACATACTCCCCCCTTACAATGGAATTTTGTCCTTAAAATTATGATATACCTGCGGTGAATAACTCTAGATACTGCTCTCGTATATCCTGCTCCTACTCCCATGTCGACTCATCAACATTGTGGTGTCCCCACTGTACTCACACTAACAGTACCACCTTGGATCGAATCTTACACTCGCTATGATCCAGGATAGCCACGGGTCTCTCCTCATGTGAGACATCTGACTGAAAATCAATTTCCTCAAGTTGAACGCGCAATAAGGCTCTCTCACTCCTCCTGTATTTCTTCAGCGATGCCACATGGAATACGTCGTGTATCCACTGAAGATGCTCTGGGAGTCCCAATTCGTATGCTATCGGTCCCACCCTCTCAATAATAGGGAATGATCCCACATATCTCGGCGCTAACTTCCCCTTCTTTCCGAACCTCATAATCCCCTTCATAAGAGATACCCGAATCAACACTTGGTCGCCCACCTCTAGCTCCATGTGTCTCCTACCGTTGTTAGCATAACTCTTCTCCCTATCTTGGGCTGTTCAAATAAGTCATCGAATCAAATCTATCTTGGCAGAAGTCTTTTGTATCATCTCCGTCCCCACTAGCTTGTTGTCCCCCACCTCTAATTAGCAGGCAGGCGAACGACATGGCCTCCCATAAAGTGCCTCAAAAGTAGCCATACCAATAGTGAATTGGTAAGAATTGTTATACACAAACTCTACTAATGGGATGTATCGCTCAACATATCCTCAAGCATCTGATTCTCCCTATCAATCTACTTGTCTGTCTGAGGGTGATACACTGTACTCAACTGAAAATCTGTCCCCATGGCCTCCTGGAAACTTTTCCAGAAGTGAGACACAAATATTTTGTCTATGTCCGACACAATATTAATAGGAATCCCGTGCATCTTAACGATCTCTGAAATGAAAAGCTGTGCATACTGTATCGTATAAAAATTAGTAGGAACTGGCAAGAAATGGGTTACCTTGGTCAGCCGATCAACTATCATCCATATGGAATCATGACCTCTCTTGATATCGGTAGTCCGGTAATAAAGTCCATAGAAATGCTCCCCCACTTTCGCACATGAATCTCCAGTGGTTATAGAGTCCCTGAAGGTCTCTGATGGTCAACTTTCACAAGCTGACATGTAGCACACTTCGAGACAAACTCTGCTACGTCTCGCTTCATACCCGACCACAATACTGTCATCGCATATCCTGTACATCTTATCCCCATCGAGATATACTGCAAACTTCGATCCGTGTGACTCTGTTATGACTGCATGTTTCAAATCTTCATCCTCGGGTACTACCAGTCACCCATTAAATCGAAGTCCTCCCTCTGAGTTGATGGAGTAGGACTCTGCCCCCTCGGCTAGTAACTGTCGTACTCTGTCCTGACAAAATGGGTCCTCTGCCTATGCCCTCACAACCTGCATAACACTCTCGGAGGTGATATCTAGAACTTCCAAGTATGCTCGGGCTACCTCATCCTCATTTCAAAGTTTGTTCCACTTCGCTTTCCAAACCTCTGCCAAGTCTCCTGTAGGTCTTCGGCTCAATGAGTCTTCCACCACATTAGCCTTGCCAAGATGATAGTGTATATAAAACTGGTAGTCCTTCAGAAATTCGAGCCACCTCCTCTGCCTCATATTTAGATCCTTCTGGATGAAGAGATACTGAAGTGACTTATAATCCGTGAATAGAGAAAACTGTTCTCCCAGAAGATAATTTCTCCATATCCTCAAAGAAAATATGATCGCTGCCAACTTGAGGTCATAGGTGGGGTAATTCTTCTCATGTAGCTGTGACACCCCACCTAATTAAATCCCAGGTAATCAGTCCTAAATCCAATTAAAACAGGTTTTTCAGTTGGTTCATTCTTAGCATTATTATCGAAAACTTTTTAATTACTAACCACCTAGGTGAAATTAGATTAGTGTCAAATTTTAACTTCAAGTAAACATACAAAAACATGCAGAACAATGTATAAGTCAAATACCAACATAGAAATCTAAATATAACAACTAAGGTAAACAAATCTTGCCAAATAAACCATCGGCCCAAATATCAAAATCCGAACTAATGAAAGTACTATGGGACAACATATCCATACTGAAAACTAAAATATTGCACTAGAGTAGAAATGATAAAAGATGAGTCTAATTAATAACCTCCAACATCCATCTATGCTGCAGCTCTGAAATCCCTGGAATGAAGTCACGCTTGGCATCTCTGTGGCTGGACACCTAAAAGGTTTTAAAAATATTTTACATAGAAAGAGTTAGTACTCAAAACGTTTTGAAAATATTTAGCAAGTAATTTATTGCAGTAAAGATCACTTACTGATTATATATGTTAGGATCAAGAACACTCACTTGAATTTCCTCACCTCTCATTTATAGTGCACGCCAAGCGTTCCATACTTAGCCTACTTAGCTACAACTACCCAAGCTATTTAGACTATAGTACTCGTCTGAACTCATTTACATATCTATGTTCCCATACCGCTCATACAATACTAAGTTTCATTAACACTTCTGATATTGTTAATAAATTTCCAAGCAACATTTCACATATGTTAGTTTCTGAATTTAAAGTTAAGTCTGACCACTTAATATTATTCATTAGATGTCCACTATCTAATATTATGTTTTTCCAATTAATCTTTATCCACTTAAATTACTAGTTAGATGTATTCGCGTCACTACTCCATCCTAGTAGATTATTCATATAATATATATTTCACACACAATATAAACTATAAGGATAATTGGCCTGGTCTAATCATCGACTCTAATTATCCCAAATTATTTATCTTTCAGATGTATGCACATCATATCATCATCTACCATTCTACGCAAGTAAATTATTTATATGGTATATATTTCTCACACAATATATTCTATAAGGAGTATTGGCCCGGTCTAATCATCGACTCCAATTCTCCCATCATTTACATTGGCCCGGTATAATCCACGACTCCAAATGTAAATGAAATAGTAAACTATCGGCCCGGTCTAATCATCGACTCTAATATCCTATAGTCACGGTAGGTATTCACCCAACCTAAGTACAAAATTTATAGTTATTCACGCAACCTACAGATTTACATTAGTACGTAGTATATTTTACTCCAATACTAACCGTGCCTTGAATTTTTTTCGATTTCTCTCTTTATCGCACTTCCTCGAGTATTCATCCAACTCTAAGGGACCTAGTTAACCCCTTTGTAATTTTAGTAGCTAAGCCTAACTCACTCTACTGGCATGTATCATGGATAAATGTTACTTTCCCTCCATAGCTCGTGCCACACAATTCTCGATACACATCCCAATCAATTTATCCTCATCGGTCCCTACTTTAAGTCTCACTCTAAAGGACCCTATCAGACTTAACTATATACCTACTGGTCTTTACTAAGTCCCTAACTAAGTATAATATCATTCCTAAGGTTCCCCTCTAACGTTAGGAATAAAATAACCATCAATACACAAAAGGGCCTCAATTCAGCTTTAGTCGATTGATCGACCTTCATAGGTTGATCGATCGATCGACCAGATATCATCCATTCCCAATTTCGATTTTCACCAAGTTTGATCCTTCTAAGCCTCTTAAAACCTTATGAAACATTCTCTTATCAATACCAAACATTACTAACATGTATATGGACTAATCCTCAAGTAAATATATCATCAAATCCATACGAAATCCTTTCATGAATCATCAAAATTGAGTTTCCATTAAACCCTAGATAATGGCATTCTTCATACTGATTTTAACATAAACTCAGAATTAAAATCCGTAGTGACAATGAAATTTCTTCTAATTTTCATTCCTCTACAGGTGTTAATATCAACTACATGCAATCCTAACCAAACATGCATAAAAATAAATCTTTTTTCTCCAGGAAGGTAAAATAGAATTTTTCATAAATCATGTAAGCCAACACATGGGTATTATAACTTTGAATTTAGTTGCAATAGACCACTTGCCTTATGCATAAGTCATCGGATTTCTTGATGCAGATGATGATTTGATGTGTGTCCCCTCAAATCTTCACTCCTTAGGTGCCTGGGATGCAAGAACACCTTCCAATCCTGCGCAAACCCTCCTTTAGCTCTTGGGGACGGTTTCTCTTTACCCTCTAATGACTTCTCCAATATTTTTGAGTTATGAACCATAACCCCCAATTCTAATTATCAGATATAGGACTTTAATTTTCGTAGGGCCTTTAACCTCTATTTTTAGAATGACCAATTTACCCCCGTAAGGTGTCGGTTTGGCCCAAAATTGACATCCCCGGGTATACTATTTTGACTAATTCGCCCCTTCTGGGCTAATCCGTGACCTCTAAATTATTATTCGAGTCTTTTAAAATATATTTCTCGTTTCTCACCTGAAAATAGTCTACATGCGACTCGACTCTTGGTGAGGTAACATAAATTTTGTCCATATCACTCGCTATTGCGTAAACATCATATCCATATTAATCAATATCTATCTCGTGATTAAAATTTAATAACTACAATTATTATTAACTCACTTAATAACCATAATTATTATTTAATCACATTAAATCACGTAATTTAAATTAAAATGTATTTTCTATTTAATTACTCTATTAATTAAATTCTAAATACGCTACAATTACGGGATATTACATACTTCCCCCCTTACAAAGGAATTTTGTCCTCAAAATTAGGATATACCTGCAGTGAACAACTATACTGCTCTCGTATATCCTCCTCCCGCTCCCAAGTCGACTCGTCAATATTATGATGTACCCGCAGTACTCGCACTAATGGTACCACTTTGGATCAAATCTTACGCTCGCTAAGATCCAGAATAGCCACGGGTCTCTCCTCATACAAGACATTTGGTTGCAAATCAATCTCCTTAAGTGGGAGATGCCACAAGGACATAGAACACGTCGTGGATCCGCTGACGATGCTCTAGAAGTCCCAACCTGTATGCTACCGATCCCTCCCTCTCAATAATAGGAAACGGTCCCACGTATCTCGGCGCTAACTTTCCCTTCTTGCCGAATCTCATAATCCCCTTCATAGGAGACACCCAAACCGGCACCTGGTCTCCCACCTCTATCTATACATGTCTTCTATCGGCGTCATAATAACTCTTCTGCCTATCTTGGGCTTTTCGAATACGTCCTCGAATTAACTCTATCTTGGCAGAAGTCTCATGTATCATCTCCGGCCCCAATAGCTTGTTGTCCCCCACCTCTAACCAGCCGATGGGCGAATAACGAGCGCTCCCATACAGTGCCTCGAATGGATCCATACCGATAGTGAATTGGTAAGAGTTATTATATGCAAACTCTACCAATGGAAGATATCTCTCCCATCCTCCCCCAAAGTCTAGGATACAAATACTCAACATATCTTTGGGCATTTGATTTACACTATCAGTCTGACCATCTGTCTATGGGTGATATGCTATACCCAACCACAAATATGTGGCCATGGTCTCCTGTAAGCTCTACCAGAAATGTGCCACAAATATCTTGTCTCTGTCAGACATAATATTAATAGGGACCCCGTGTAGCTTAACGATCTCTAAAATGAATAGCTGCGCGTACTTCATCGTAGCAAAGTCAGTATGAACTGGAAAGAAATGAGGTACATTGGTCAACCGATCCATTATCACCTACATGGAATCGTGGCCCCTCTATGATGTCTATAGTTCAGTAATAAAGTACATCAAAATTCTTTTCGACTTCCACACGGGAATCTCTAGTGGCTGTAGCATCCCTAATGGTCTCTGATGGTCAACTTTCAGCAACTGACATTAACACACTTCAAGACAAACTCTACTATGTCTTACTTCATACTCGACCACCAATATTGTTACCGCATATCCTAGTACATCTTCTCCCCACCGGGATGCACTATAAATTTGTAACCGTGAGACTCGATCATTATTGCCTGCCTCAAATCCTCATCCTCGGGCACTACTAATCTCCCGTTAAATCATAGACCTCCCTCTGAACTGACTGAGTAGGACTCCGCACCCTCGGCTAATAACTGTCTCACCTTGTCCTGACAGAACTGATCCTCTACCTGAGCCTTACTACTCGCATAATGATTTCAGGGTGATGGTCATAACTATCATGTACGCCCTCGCCACCTCATCCACTTTCTGGAGCTCACTCCACTTTTCTTTTCACACCTCAGTTACATCCCCAGTAGGTCATCGTCTCAATGTGTATTCCACCATATTAGCCTTTCCAGGATGATACTGTATATCAAACTGGTAATCCTTCACGAATTTTAGCCACTATCTCTGCGTCATATTCAGATCCTTTTGTGTGAAGAGATACTTAAGTGACTTATGATCTGTGAAGAGAGTGAACTGTTCCACCAGGAGATAGTGCCTCCATATCCTCAAAGCAAAACCAACCGCTGCCAACTCGAGGTCGTGAGTGGGGTAATTGTTCTTATGTGGCTTTATCTTTTGAGAAGCATAAGTTATTTCCTTCTCCTCTTTTTGTAACGCCCCCCAAGTTCCTATAGGAATGCGTCAATATATACCCAATACTCCATTCCACTCCTAGGTAATGCAAGTATGGGTGCTAATGTTAATCTGTCCTTTAGCTCATCAAATGCTAACTGACATTGGCCGTTCCACGCGAATGGTACTCCCTTTTGGGTGCAGTCGTCAAAGGACCAACAATATTTGAGAACACTTTGATGAAGCAGTGATAATAATTGACCAACCCCAAGAAGTTGCAAATCTTGGTTGATGTTATGGGTTATCCTCACTCCCTCACCCCTGATACTTTGCTCGAATCAACTGCAATGCCCTGGCCAGATACAATGTGGACAAGAAACTGAACCTCTGATGGTACCGTAATCCACACTTCCCGAGTTTGGTGTACAACTGATGGTCCCGTAATGTCTGAATAACTATATATAAGCTCTCGGCATGCTCCTCCTCGGTGCGAGAGTAAACCAGAATACCATCTATGAACACGATCACAAACTCGTCTAAAAACTCCCTGAATACCATGTTCATAAGATCCATGAACACTGAAGGCTCATTAGTCAGCCCAAACGTCATCACCCTGAATTCATATGACCCGTACCAAGATAAGAAAGCGGTCATAGGTACATCCTCCACTCGAATGTGTAATAGATGGTAATCTGACCTCAAATCAATCTTAGAGAAGTATGCATCCTCTCTCAATTGATCAAACAAGTCAACAATCCTAGGTAACGGATACTTATTATGTATCATCACTAGTTCAGATCCCTTTAGTTCACACACAAACGAAGCGAACCATCCATTTTCTTCACAAATAACACCGGTGCACCCCATGGTGATGTCCTCCCCCGAATGAAACCCTATCCCAAGTTCTGCTAAATCTGCGCTCTCAGCTCCCGCATCTCTGAAGGGGACATGCAATATGGTGCTCTGGCAATCGATCTCATCCCCGGTGCTAAGTTGATAACAAAATCAATCTCCATGCTAGGTGGTAAACCTCATATCTCCTGAAAGACATCCTCGAAATTACTCATGGTTGGGATTGAGTCTAGAGAAACAACCACCTCCTGTGAGGTTTCCTCCTCAATGTAATATAAATTAGTGCTTGACCCTCCCTCGGGAAGAGGCATCGCCACTAGGAACATCTACTGTCCTGGGATGGAAAATACGATAGTCCTTTCATAGTAATCTACCATTGCTCTATAGCCCGCCAACCAATCCATACCTAGGATGATGTCATAACCCTCCTTATCTAACACTAGAAGGTCTGCTTCTAGACTCAATCTCCCGATTATAATGTCCACACCCCTCTAGATACACTGTATAAGGGACCCACTACCCGTCAGTGACTCCATACAGATAAGATGAGTGTTGACTATCTCTAAAAGGCCGACTGCCCCTGCCTATAAATAAAAGAACGTGTCACCCCATGTCAAACAGAATAATACCCTCATGCCTATAAATAGGAAACGTACCCGTGACTACTGGCGATGCTGGAGGTGCTGGCTGGAAAGGCACGTCCCGAACGTTGTATGCACGTCTGTAGTCCATCTGACTTCGATGCTAATGTGGGGCATGTGCTAGTGCTGGGGATAATAGAGCCTGCTGCCCCTATTGAGCGCCTCGATGCTGAGCCCCATTTTGTGAGGGAAAGCTCTACCCTTGTGGACCTGCTGACCACATGTAAAGCACTGACCCTAGAACTATTTCTGTCTCAGGCCCTGCTAGGCCTAATGCTGGCCCTGATGTCCTCCTCCCTAGTTCCCTTGGCCCTGTCGGCCCTGGGGAATCTACTACTGCTGGGGTCCCTACTGACTCTGCTTAAATCCCCCACCGTGTCGGTACTTTCCAGGTTTAAATCTCTTGGAAAAACTCCCTTATTGGGAATCCTGCCCCTGCTGACCAACTATATTCTGGTGATAGGGCGATGCACCATTTCTACCACTCTCCCAAGTCTTACCCTGCTGGCTAGTCCCACCTCTATTTCTCCCCTTTGCATGGAAGCGGTGATCGTGAAAATGTAACAGTGCATCATTGACGATATTAGTGAAAGTCCTCAATGAAGGATTACCAATCACGTGCTACTTGATCTTCCAAGACAAACCATCCATGAACTTTGCTTTCTTCGTCTCTTCGTTGCTCACCTTATCTGGCATAATGCTTTCCAGGAGAGTAAACTCTTCCTCGTAGTCTGCTATCGAGCGGTCACCCTGACATACTTCCCCAAACTTCTTCCTCATCTCAGTCTCAATGACAGGTGGGAAGTACTTTTAGTCAAATCACACCCAGAACTCAGTAATCGCCATCAAGTCCCTCTCCTCTGTAGTGGTAATCGACTCCCACCACTGTAACACTGCTCGCGCCAGATAAAAAGTAGTAAGCATCAGCTTTTGCGACTCAGTACACTCTAGCATGCACAAATGACGCTGAATGTTCTTCTTCTAATCACAAGCCACTACCACATCAGTACTTCCCTGGAACTCGGGCGGATGGCCCTTCTAAAAGGTCTCCCTGATTTGTTGCCAAGAGTGTGGCCCTGTTGGGGCCTGAACTGCTAGTGCCACCGGAGATGGTGCCTGGGGCTAGGGAAAATGGGCGATCATGGCCCTTAGAGCAATCTTAACTGCCTGAGCCTTTATCACAGCCACTTGAGTGGTAGAAATCATCTCAGGTGGTGGTGGTGGTGGAAATATTTGTGGCTCCTGATGAGCCTCTCTCACTTTATCCCTAGCCTCGGCCCTCTCCGCTATCTATCTCCTCGATGGCATCTGAAAATAGTATGAATTTGATAAGTACACATTTTATAAAAAATCTAATAGCGTAAGTGTGATATCTCAACCACACAAAGATAAGGCAACAATACTAAAATAGGGCTCTATATCAAAAGAACGAAGCGCTAAAAATGTAGTAAGCTGTACAGATCCTAAGGACACTAGAACCTGATATTCTGATACCATCTGTGTCACCCCGTCTAATTAAATCCAGGGTGATCAGTCCTAAATCCAATTAAAACAGTTTTCTCAGTTGGTTCATTCTTAGCATCACTGTCGAAAACTTTTTAATTACTAACCACTTAGGTGAAATTAGAATAGTGTCAAATTTTAACTTCCAATAAACATACAACAACATGCGGAACAATGTATAAGTCAAATACCAACATAGAAATCTAAATATAACAACTAAGGTAAACAAGTCTTGCCCCATAAACCATCAGCCAAAAACCCACAAATAGCAAAATCCCAACTAATGAAAGTACTATGGGACAACATGTCCATACCGAAAAATGAAATCCTGCACTAGATTAGAAATGATTAAAGAAGCATTTAATCAATGTTCTAGAACATCCATATGTCCAGCAACTCCAAAATCCCTGCAATGAATTCACGCTTGGCGTCCTTGTGGCTGGACACCTAAAATGTTTTAAAAATATTTTACATAGCAAGAGTTAGTATACAAAATGTTTTGAAAATGTTTAGAAAGTAATTTATTGCAGTAAAGATCAATTATTGATTACACATGTTAGGCTCACGCACACTCACTTGAGTTTTCTCACCTCTCATCTATAGTGCTCGCCTAACGTTCCATACTTAGCCCAGTTAGCTACAACTACCCAATCTATTTAGCCTATAGTACTCGTGTAAACTCATCTACACATCTAAGTTCTTGTACTGCTCATACATTACTAAGTTTCATTAACACTTCTCATATTCTTAATAAATTTCCATGTAACATTTCACACATATTAGTTTCTGAATTGAAAGTGAAGTTTGACCACTTAATCTTATTCATTAGATGTCCACTATCTAATATTATGTTTTTCCAATTAATCTTTCTCCACTTAAATAACTATTTAGATGTATTCACATCATCTAATTATTTACTACTTTATCCAAGTACATTATTCATATAGTATATATTTCACACACATAATAGACTATAAGGATAATTGGGTCGGTCTAATCATCGACTCCAATTATCCCAAATTATTTATCTTTTAGATGTATGCACAAGATATCATCATCTACCATTCTACCCAAGTTGATTATTTATATAGTATATATATTTCACAAACAATATATAATATACGGAGTATTATCCCGGTCTAATCATCGACTCCAATTCTCCTATCATTTACATTGGCCCGGTCTGATCCTCGACTCTAATATCCTATAGGCATTGTAGGTATTCACCCAGCCTAAGTACAAAATTTATAGGTATTCACACAACCTAAAGATTTACATTAGTACGTAGTATATTTTACTCCAATACTCACCGTACCTTGCATTTTTTTGATTTCTTTCTTTATCGCACTTCCTCGAGTATTCACCAAACTCTGAGGGACCTAGTTAGCCCCTTTGTAATTTCTGTATCTAAGACTAACTCACTCTACTAGTATGTATCAGGGATAAATATTGCTTTCCCTCCATAACTCATGCCACACATTTCTCGATACATATCCCAATCGATTTATTCTCGTCGGCCCCTACTTTAAGTCTCACTCTAAAGGACCTTATCGGACTTAACTATATACCTACTGGTCTTTACTAAGTCCCTAACTAAGTATAATATCATTCCTAAGGTTCCCCTCTATCATTAGGAATCAAATAACTATCAATACACAAAAGAGCCTCAATTCAGCTTTAGTCGATTGATCGACCTTCATAGGTCGATCGATTGATCGACCAGATATCATCCATGCCCAGTTTCTGTTTTCTCAGAGTTTGATCCTTCTAAGCCTCTTAAAATCTTATGAAACATTCTATCATCATTACAATACATTACTAACATGTATATGGTCTAATCCTCATGTAAATATATCATCAAATCCATACGAAATTCTTCCAAGAATCATCAAAATTCAGTTTCCATTAAATCCTAGATAATGGTGTTCTTCATATTGATTTTAACATAAACTTAGAATTAAAATCCGTAGTGACAATCAAATTTCTTCTAATTTTTAATCCTCTACAGGTGTTAATATGAACTACATGCAATCTTAACCAAACATGCATCAAAATCAATCTTTTTCTCCAAGAAGGTAAAATTGAATTTTTCATAAAACATGTAACCCTACACATAGGTATTGTAACTTTGAATTTAAGTGCAATAGACCAGTTGCCTTGTACAGAAGTTACCTGATTTCGTGATGAAGATGATGATTTGACGTGCTTCCCTTCATATCTTCACTCCTTAGGTGCTTGGGATGCAAGAACACCCTCCAATCCTTCGCAAATCCTCCTTTAGCTCTTGGGGACGGTTTCTTTTTAGCCTCTAATGACTTCTCTAAGCTTTTTGAGGTATGAACCCTAACCCCCAATTCTAATTATCAGATATAGGACTCTAATTTTCATAGGTCCTTTAACCTCTATTTTTAGAATGACCAAATTACCCCCGTAAGGTGTTGGTTTGGCCCAAAATTGACATCCCTAGGTGTACTATTTTGACTAATTCGCCCCTTTATGACTCATCCATGACCTCTAAATCATCATTCAAGTCATTTAAAATATATTTATCGTTTCTCACCTCAAAATAGTCTACACGCGACTCGACTCTCGGTGAGGTAAAATAAATTTTGCCCATATCACCCGCTACGGTGTAAACATCATATCCATATTAATCAGTATCTATCTCGATTAAAATTTAATAACTACAATTATTATTAACTCACTTAATAACCATAGTTATTATTAAAACACATTAAATTACTCTACTCACGTAATATAAATTAAAAATTATTTTCTATTTAATTACTCAATTAATTAAATTCTAAATACGCTGAAATTACGGGGTATTACATACTTTCCCCTGGATATTTCTCTCGCATATCCTCCTCCCTCTCCCAAGTCAACTCGTCAACATTTTCATGTCCCCATTGTACTCTAACTAATGGTACCATTTTGGCTTAAAGCTTTCGCTCGCATTGATCCAGAATAGCCACGTGTATCTCCTCATACGAGACATTTGGCAGCAAATCAATCTCCTCGAGTGGGACGTGCCAGATGGCCATCTTGTTTCTCCTGTATTTCTTCAGCGATGCCACATGGACCACGTCGTGTATCCACTGAAGATGCTTTGGAAGTCCCAACCTGTATGCTACCGATCCCACCCTCTCAATAATAAGAAACGGTCCCACGTATCTCGACACTAACTTTCCCTTCTTGTCAAATCTCATGATCCCCTTCATAGGAGACACCCGAACCAGCACCAAGTCGCCTACCTCTAGCTCTACGTGTCTTCTACCGGCGTCATCATAACTCTTCTGCCTATCCTGGTCTATTCGAATAATTCCTCGAATTAACTCTATCTTGGCAGAAGTCTCCTGTATCATCTCCGACCCCAATAGCTTGTTGTCCCCCACCTCTAACCAGCTGATGAGCAAACGATAAGGCCTCCTACACAGTGCCTCTAATAGAGCCATAGTGATAGTGAATTGGTAAGAGTTATTATACGTAAACTCTACCAATGGAAGATATCTCTCCCATCCTCCCCCAAAGTCTAGGATACACATCCTCAACATATCTTTGGGTATCTGATTTACTCTCTCAGTCTTCCTGTCTGTCTGCTGGTGATATGATGTACCCAACCACAAATATGTGCCCATTGTCTCTTGAAAGCTCAGCCAGAAATTTGCCATAAATATCTTGTCTCCATCAGATATAATATTAATAGGGACCCCGTGCAGCTTAACTATCTTTGAAATAAATTTATGCGCGTACTTCATCGTATGAAAGTTAGTACGAACTGACAAGAAATGAGCTACCTTTGTCAACCGATCCACTATCACTACATGCAATCGTGACGCCTCTGTGATGTCGGGAGTCCATTAATAAAGTCCATCAAAATGCTCTCCCACTTCCACACAGAAACATCTAGTGGCTGTAGCATCCCTGAAGGTCTCTGATGGTCAACTTTCACCAGCTGACATGTAACAAACTTCGAGACAAAATTTGCTATGTCTCGCTTCATAACCGACCACCAATATTATCGCCGTATATCCTAGTACATCTTATCCCCACCGGGATACACCATAATTCTAGAACCGTGAGACCCGGTCATCATTACCTACCTCAACTCTTCATCCTCAGGCACTACTAATATCTTGTTAAATCGCAGACCTCCCTCTGAACTCACTGAGTAGGACTCCGCACCCTCAGCTAATAATTGTCACACCCTATCCTGACAGAACTGATCCTCTTCCTGAGCCTTCACTACCCGCATAATGATTTCGGGGTGATGGTCATAATTTCCATGTACGCCCTTTCTACCTCATCCTCTTGCTCGAGCTCACTCAACTTAGCTTTTCACACATCAGTTACATCCCCAGTAGGTTATCAGCTTAATATGTATGCAATTGGCCCAATCCTCTCAATGATAGGGAATGGCCCCACATACCTTGGTGCCAACTTCCCTTTCTTCCCGAACCTCATTATCCCATTCATAAGAGATACACGTAGTAACATCTGTTCCCCCACACAAAACTCCATGATGAACCGCTTGACATTGGCATAAATCATTTATCTATCTAGGGTTATCCATATACGACTCTGAATTAACTCAATTTTGGCCGACGTGTCTTGAATTAACTTTAGCCCAAGTAGATTGTTATCCCCCACCTCTAAAAAACAAGTGGGCGAACGAAAAAGTCTACCATACAACGCCTCGAATGGTGCCATGCCAATCGTAAACGGATAGGATTTATTATATGCAAACTCTACCAGTGGAAGATACTGCTCCTAACCCCCTATAAAATTAAGGATATACATCCGTAGCATATCTTCCAACATATGATTTGTCCTCTCCGTCTGCCCGTCCGTCTGTAGGTGATAGGCCGTACCTAATCATAACATGGTACCCATGGACTCTTGAAAAGTCTCACAAAATCGAGACACAAAAATCTTATCCCCGTCGGTCACAATATCGAGTGGAACCCCATGCAATAACACTATCTTAATGATAAAAATCTGGGCATACTATCTCGTAGTGTAATCCATCCGAACTGGAAGAAATTGGGCCACCTTGGTCAATCGATCCACAATCACCCAAATGGAATCATGACCCCTCTGTGAAGTAGGCAACCAAATAGTAAAATCCATGGAAATGCTCTCCCATTTCCACATCAAAATCTCTAATAGTTGTAGAAACCCTGTCGACTTCTAATAGTCCACCTTCACCAACTGACAAGTGCTACACCTCGAGACAAACTTTGAAATGTCTCTCTTCATCCCACTCCACCAACACTACCGTCTCATATCTTGGTAAATCTTATACCCTCCAGGATGTATTATAAATCCTGATGCATGTGACTCTGCCATCACCGCATGTCGCAAGTCCTCCCCATCCGAGAAAATCAATATCCCGTTGAAGCGTAATCCACCCTCTGAGCTCATGGAGTACGACTCTTCTCCCCCATCTAAAAGTTGTCGAATCCAATCCTGATAAAATGAATCCACTGCTCGGGCCTGTACCCCCTCGTGATAATCTGGGGGGTGATAGTCATAACCGATGATATGGCAACTGAATCTTGATGTCACAACTCCTTCCATTTCTCCTTCTAAACTTCAGTTACAACCCTCACTGGCCCGTGGCTCAATGTGTCTGCCACCACTTTAGCCTTTCCCGAGTGATACTGGATGTCAAACTGATAATCTTTCACAAATTTAAGTCACCTACGCTAACATATATTCTGAGTGAACAAGTAATTTAATGACTTATGATCTGTGAAAAGGCAAAACCTCTCCCCCCATAGATAATGTCTCTAAATCCGCAACCCAAACATGACTGTCACCAACTCCAATTCATGGGTGGGGTAATTCCTCTCGCGAGGTTTAATCTTACAAGAAGCATAAGCTATAACATGATCCTCCTACTATAGCACACCCCAAAGTCCCATGTAGGGATGCATCAGTAAAAACAAGATACTTCCAACCACTACACCAAATCTGCCTAATTGTCACGGTCACTGACCTTGACAAGTTCAACTTGTCAAGGTCAATGACCGTGACAATTCGGGGAGAGACAACTTTTTTTGTCACGGACGTGTCACGGTCATTGACCATGATAAGTTTGTTAGAATTGTCACGGTCGTGTCACGGACCATGACCGTGACACGTATAGTCACGGTTAAAAATCGTGACAAAGCCTTGACCCTTTTTAAAAAAATTATCACAGTCATTGACCGTGACAATTCTGGGCAGAATTTAAAAAAAATCTTCTGGGCAGTATGGCCACTGCCACTACCCAGCAGTATATTTGTACCTGTTATAGTAACGTTGTACCTGTTCAAACATCATATATCCAAACAAACTAAAGATAATGCAAGAATATATTCAAAATAGAAACTATTTAAGAAGAAACAACATCACCATCAATTATCTCAAATCTACAACCTATTTAGCTAGAAAAGAGATTTTGTACCGCGACGCTCGGGGACACCTCCTTATCCTTCCCTTCTCGTCCGAATAGCCACATAACTATCGAGCATATGTGGCCTACCCTCATGGCCACTCCTTGTCCCATGAATTGAAATAAAGTAAAATTAGTATCCGTCCAGCAAATATAGATAAATATAAATCAAAATTGACATATAAATATAAATACATTACCAGTAGTGTCACCCAAACAGCTAACTTGAGCTCATATGGCAACTCCTTCCATCTAATGTACCCCGGGAAATCATGTCAAATATAATTCTCTTCATATCTAAACACTAAGAAATGCCATAATCCTATGGAGTTATGCGTAGCAAATTCCTTCCAACCATTGTATAGCCAAAAATCAATAGTTGAAGTTGTCAATTCCACCTTTCAATGATCTCCAATGTTTTGGTAGAGGTTCCAAGTGGTGGGGTATGGAAAGTGGAATTGACAACTTCAGCCGGTGATGTTTGGCTACATAACGGCTGCGTTGTTCTTGAGCAAAATTGGGATACTCAAAATTCATCCTCCGCCAGGCAGTAGAATCAATAGGGTAACGCATGATATTACGCCCTACTTCTGCCCTAGCATGCCAAGTCATCGCCTCTGCAATCCATGGTACTGTGAAAAATTGCTTTAATCTAGGCCCAACGGGAAAATATTTCAATACTTTTTGAGGCACTTTTGAGCTTGTGCCTTCCTTACTAGTAGATTGGACATATCTAGGTTCATCGCATACCGGACAACGATCGAGATTTTCATACTCCTTTCGGTATAGTATGCAGT
Source organism: Sambucus nigra (assembly GCA_949130495.1). Taxonomy (NCBI): domain Eukaryota; kingdom Viridiplantae; phylum Streptophyta; class Magnoliopsida; order Dipsacales; family Adoxaceae; genus Sambucus; species Sambucus nigra. The sequence goes on along the minus strand of OX422217.1, from coordinate 154,143,211 downwards.
ATAACATACAAGCATGAATCGATTTATACTTCATTACCAAACCTTTCAAACTGGTCTTCATAACAGGATAGCTATTTAGAAGTGTATTCACCTTGGGTAATAAGCCCTTCACACATTTCATAATTCCCGTCACGCTATTACCAGACAAACCGTACTACGTCTTCAAACTTTGCAAACCAACCATGGCATGTAAAGTTGTTTGATCTTTCTCACAGCGAGAGTATAACGGTTGGATCGCCTTAAATTTTAAACTTTGGTAGTCATCGTCAAGTTTTATCATGTTATCTTCATGAGATCTTGAATCTTCTACATCATCAGTAACCTCATTCTCCTCTGCTTCATAAACTCCATACCCATCATCAACTAAATCCTCTAACATATTATGATCTACGTCGTCCCCTTCTACATCTATTCTACTTGTTGAAGGTTGTTGTGAAGGTTGGTCGGGGACAAAAGGAACTTTTAATTCACCGTGAAAACTCCAAAATCGATAACTATATTGCATACCCGATCTTAACAAATGTAGTTCAACTGTTTTCCACTCAAACACCTTACCATTCTTAGACATAGCACACGGACACGGAAACTCTTCATCATTATGACATCTCTTTGCATATTTCACAAATTCGTTAGCACCTCTGCGAAACACATCCCCCATTCTATTAGTCTCACCCATCCACTCTTTGTATTTCGGATATCCCATCACAGCTACCACAACTAAACACCTATTAAAGGTAAACAAAACTTAGATTTATAGTATGTTTTATTTAATTATCCCAATCACTTAATTATCCTATTAAAGGGTGAGTGGTCCTATTCCATTCAAGACTGCATTTTTCTGTAATATACTTAACAGCTCATGCACATTGTTACGATTTGAAAAAAATTCGACAGCATATCCCCATAGTTCTCCAAGTACACGACGTAGATTGACAGGTGTGAGTGTTATTTCAATTGATCAATTGAAATTACAGTCACACTTGTCAATCTAGTATGTACCCAGAGAACATTAAGATACGACTGTAGAACTTCCTCCAATAGTAACAACTTTAAGCCAATAAGAATATTATACATAAAGTATACAGTCTCAAACTGTTCAAACGGGACAATTCGAGAGATCTCATTACAGGGGTAATGACTCTCGAACGGGTCTAAGGGCTATTGAATGCGTACGCATAAGAACTAGAAGGCTAGTATCTATGCGCACTATATTTAATTTCAAGTATGTTTCATTTAATTATCATACTATATATATATATTGTTCGATATACAGAGTAATTTTCAAAAAAAGTTGAAAAATCCCACCCCCATATGTACAATAATCCAGTGGTCATGCCACTTTTAAAACTAACCAACCAAATATTTACTAAACAAAATAATCCAACAGCAATGTCAACAACAAATGTGTATCCCGTACTCCTTCTAATTCATCTACTCAATTAATTCATTTCATCAATTAAACTAACAATTAACGTATAGAATTATTAATTTACTAATTTACACTGAGGGGCAATCCTACTTTCATATGGTACTTGCACGATATTAAGAGAATTACATTGGTACCTTGATTTACCCCGCCTCCCCACCCCCACCCCCCATAAACTAATTGACAAATTCATGGTTTAATTCAAATACAAAAATAAATTCATGGGTTAATTCAAATACAAAAATACAAATTCATGGGTTAATTAAAATACAAAAATAGAAATTCATGGGTTAATTCAAATACACACACACACCCACCACCATCCCCACCTCCCTCCACACCCCCCACTCACCACATACACACATACCCCCACCCAACACACACACACACACACACACACACACAATAGCCCCCCACCCTGCCCCACCTCCCTCCTCACCCCCACCCACCACACATATACACACATACAGAACAGCCCCCCTGCCGCACCCCCTACCCCCACTCCGCCTCACCCCACCCCACCCCCCACATACGCACACACACACTCACACACACACACACACACATGCACATATATACACACACACACACATATATATATATACACACAAACATATATATATAAATGGAAGACAGAGAGAGAGAAATAAACCTGAAAGTAGAAAGAGAGAGAGAGCATTGTAGAGAGAGAGAGAGAGAGAGGGAGGGAACGGCGCGAGCGAAAAAAGAAGGGGTAAGGGTTTTTGCTGAAGAAGTTGTCACGGTTGTGTCAAGGTCATTGACCATGACAATTATTTAAAGAATTGTCACGGTCAATGATCGTGACAATTCTTTGTCACGGTCGTGTCAAGGTCAATGACCGTGACACAAAACGCGTATTTTTTGTCACGGTCAATGACCTTGACAAAGGTGGCCGGCTGAAAGGTGACAATTTTGTCATTTTGGTGTAGTGACCCCTGTCTTGGGAAGTACGAGTACGAGTGTTGAAGTCAACTTATCCTTCATCTCATCAAATGCTAATTAACAAGCATCATCCCAGATAAAATGGTGCGCCTTTACGAGTGAAGTCAGTCAACGGGCCCACAATCTTCGAAAATCCCTGAATAAACCTTCTATTAAACCCGGCTAATCCCAATAAACTGTGCACCTCTGTCGATGTCATGGGTTTTCCCCACCCCTTAACTGATAATACCTTACTCGGGTCCACTAGTATCCCAAAGTCGGAAATTATATGCCGCAACAATTGTACTTCACGTAGCCAAAATCTGCATTTTTCAAACTTAGCATACAACTGATACTCGTGCAATGTCTATAAAACCCGACATAAATGCTCGGCATGCTCCTCCTCAGTCCGGGAATAAATAAATATGTCATCAATAAAGAGAATGACAAACTAATCCAAGAACTCTTGGAACACCCTATTCATTAAATCTATAAACACCGTTGGCCAATTGGTTAGCCCAAATGGCATAACATGAAACTCGTAAGACCCATATCTCGGTAGAAAGGTAGTCTTAGATACATCCTACTCTCGAATGCCCAATTGGTGATATCCTGACCTCAAGTCTATCTTAGAGAAGTAGGCGACTCCTCTTAACTGGTCAAATAAGGTATCGATTCTGGGCAACAAATACTTATTCCATATCATGACCTTATTCAATGTTCGGTAATCCACGTATATTTATGAAGATCCATCCATATTCTTCACAAATAGTACTGGATCACCCCAGGGCAAAGTAATCCTATGAATAGATCCCTACTCTAAGAGTTGCTCAATCTGATCTCGTAGCTCCCTCATCTACATAGGACCGATACGATAAGGTGACTGAGCTATCGACTAAGTGGCCGACGATAAATAAATGACAAACTCTATCTCTCTTCTAGGCGTTAATCCTAGTATCTACTAAAATACGTAGACAAACTCGCACACAACTGGCATCGAATTTAGGGAAATTACTACCCCTGAGAGGTCTCCTCCTCTATATAATCCAAGTGAGTCGATGATCCACCTTCCGGAGGAGGCATCACCACTAAGAACATCTACTGGCCAGGAGAAAACACTATGCTCCTACTATAATAGTTAATCACGGCCCTATACATTGCTAGCCAATCCATACCAATAATGGCATCATACTCCGATATATCTAGCACAGGCATATCAACAGGAAAAATAACTCTCCCAATATCTATACTCATACTCGAACATATAAATAATATGAGTGTCTCGCTACCTAGTGGTAAATCTACACCCGTGACTGTACTATCGGTCGTGTCTAACAACCCCGTGGCTCATGAAAATCTAGGGGCTATGAATAAGCGTGAAGCCTCACTATTAAATAAAATGCACCCCGAAGTACCATGTATAAGAAATATACCCTCTACTATAGGTGGAGCCTATGGAACTGCGGCCTAGTGAATGTTATATACACGCCCATACTGTAACTACCCCTGTTGAGCTGGGACTGCAGGAATGATTGGTGCTGTAGGAAATCCTGACACGGGTGCTGGTGATAGGAGGGTGATGGAGAAATAGGCATATGGGGCTCTTAATGAGCGCCATGTTGTTGCTGAACTCTGCCCTTATCAGGGAAATCCTAACTATTGTAGCCATTCTTGCCACACATGAAACACCTGCCTGTTAAATTTCCTCCCATCTGGCCCTGCTGGCCAACACCACCTCTCCCCTGACCCTATTGGTCATGCTGAAAATGCTGTTGGCCTGACCGGCCCTGATAGCCATGCTTAAAATTACCATGTCCCTACCTATAATCTCCTAAACAAATCAATTATAAGCATCCCCCTAGTGGGAACCCTACTCACTCTGCCTTATATGACTCTGAGTCAATTATGCTCCACTTGCACTGCCACCCCCAGTCTAGCTTACTGGTTGAACTCTGCTGAGCACTTTCTTCCCTTAACATGGAAGCGGTGGTTCAAACAGTGTATTAGTGCATCGATCAACACATCCATATATGTCTTCAAATCTGGGTTACCCAACATATGTTGTCGGATCCTCCAGGTAAGACCATCCATAATTAATTGTATCCTCTTCTCTGCCGCGCTCACCTCCTCGGGGATAAAGTTTTTCAGCCTAGTAAATTTCTCCTCATACTCCACTACATTCCTCCCCTCCTGTGACACATCTAAGAATTTTCGCCTTATCTCAGTCTGAATGGAAGATGGAAAGTATTTACAATCGAACCTCTCGCAAAACTCCTAAATCGTCAAGGTGTCTCTCTCCTATGCGTTGGTAACCGATTCCCATCATTGTAAGGCTGCCCCTACTAGCTTAAAGGTAGATAGTATTTGTCTCTGTACATCAGTGCACATATACATACTCAAATTCTTTTATATATCATTCTTCCATTGGCACGCCGCAACGACGCTGGAGCTCCCCTAAAACTCTAGAGGATTAGCCTTCTGAAAGGCATCTCTAACTCTCTTCCAGACATAAGAAAACGAGTGTGCATGAGATGGAGTCACAACCTGAGGTTGGGGTGGAACCTCTGGTTCCTGCTGGGAAAAATTAGTCAAGGCCTCATTAACCACCTTTCCCACAATGGCATCAACCTCGGTAGCATTCATAGTCCCTGGGACAAGAGCTAGCTGCGGCTCTGGCTGTGCCTTTGCGGTGGCTCCTGGTTCATGTCGAGGAGGTATATGAAACGAAAAAGAATTTTCTATGAGTCCACAGTTCATTATATCTTAAAATAACTCATGACATAAATGCGTAATCATGAATACAACAATCCTAATAATAGGGTTCTATATCAAATAACGCTACGCTGGAAACGTAATAAGTCTTTCAAGATCCTAAGGAAACTAGAACCTGATGCTCTGATACCATCTGTGACACCCCGTTTATTCTAATCCTGGGTGATCTGTCCATTATCAAATTAAACAGGAATCATTAATGGTTTCATTCTTTGCATCACTATCGAAATACAATTAATTTATTAATACCCTAATGTCTCGGTGTCTAAATTTTAATTCATGATATAATAAGCAAGTAGTTTAAACTAAATATTTCACATTCACCATTCCAATAAACATAGTAATAATGATAACACAATGAGATGAATAAATAGGCCTGGAATAACACTCCAGACAAATATTCGAATACAACCATCCATAATAATAATCCAACTCCAATACTGAAAACAAATAAAAGTATAATGTCTTTGAAAAGTAATCACTAGCTAGAGATGGGTGACATGCCCGATTGAAATAGCTAAAATGATAAATAGGAACTGATAAATGTGGAGACGTCTACTACCAAGGTCCTACAACGTCTACAACAATTGCAACACAAAAAATAAGAAGGAACTCCATAGACCGGTGTCCCTGTGGCTGGGCACCTAAAATGTTTTTACAAAAAAGAATTTGAAACGAGTTAGGGCCCCAGTAAAATAGTTTGAAAACATTTTAGCAATTATTTAAAATGCATTAAAGACAAAATATTATGTACATGTTAGCTTCACGTGCTCTCACTTGACATCCTCACCTCTCCCTTATTGTGTATACCTAACGTACTCTTCCAAACCCACCTAGTTACGCTACCCCGCCTAACTACTTGACTTAAATTTCTTCCTGCCTAATAATTCATTGTGCCCACCCGTATTGCCCATACAATACATTACTAAATTCTCAATCCCTTTTATTTATCAAGAGTCACCAACTAATGATTAAGTTCACACATAATCTATCTTATCTACTAATACACCCGTAGTAGAATCAATCACACGTATATATATTTACATCACTCTTATAATATATATGAATACGGTATCCCTAGGTGGAGAACTGCGATGCGAGTATACTCCGCTATCAAGTCCCGGTACATCACGTACAAAGTAAAGGACATCCGATTCGGATTCACTCTCAAACCATACATTCACAATTCACGCAAATTTAGAGGCGAACATAGTTCTAAGCATTTGGGCAATGCACACACCTAACGCACCTAAATAACCTATCACACCCTTATTCACACAAGTATTTATCAATCCCTAAGTTCTATGTTCTGAGGTACAAGTCAGAATACGCCCAATGGGGTCATTAGGATAAGACCGTCCACATCACGAAATCTCCCGTGATAGAAAGTAGCCTAGGTATGTTCACACATAATAAATCAAACAATAGGTATTCACACCACCTAGATATTCATATATATTCAGTATAGATATACACATAACCTATAATATATATTCCGTACGTATTATAACAACTCTCGAATATTCTACATATCATTACTTTACCATAATACTTCTCATCATCTAATACCGAGTGTTTCTCAATACTCGAAAGGTTACTAATTGTTCCTTAAGTCAATCTAATAAATACCTCACCCGTACCCGACTAGTCTATGTAATGCATTCCCTTGATTTCCTGTAGCACGATATCATTCTCAAAATTAAGTTTTATTACCCTATTATACCTAATTAACTTTAGCCCTATATCCCCTAATGTGATTAAGTCTCAATCCTAACATTGGTCTACCTGTAATTAAAATATCTCTCATTACATTATAAATTTTTTTCAAAAGTTAACTCGATCATTTCCAACGAGTTCTAAACAAAAAAGGGAGAAATATTCAAAATCAAGAAAATCGAATCAATTCGGCCTTGGTCTGAATCGAATTACTTGTAACATGTCTCGTCTTCTCCAATTACAACAATTACTAGATTCACCATTTTTAACCCTTAAACCTCCATGATTCAATTCTAATCTCCCAACCAAGTATTTTAAACTTTATACCAACATATATACATGATTTTCATCGTAATAGTATCATCAAATTGTCAAGAAACACCTTCAAATTGAATTAATTCAAGATTAATCTTTAAAAATCCTAGTTTATCATTTTTATTCAAGATCCTCAATACAACCCAGATTTCTTCACATGTTAATGTTACTAATTCATCAAATTCGTTATACACGCATAAAGACATTTAACCTACCATGATTCTTGCCTAAGAACATGAATTAACCTTCCCAATTAACACCAATCTTTATGTATTTATTAATTTGTTTATCCTACACTAACATGGATAGTATATATGCTCAGAATTTTAGCAATATAAATACTTGCCTCAATTAGTAGGTCTAAATATCTTCAAAATAATGGTATGATTGGTTTCGCTTCCTCCCAATATACGTTCCGGTGGTGGTTGTGGTGCAAAGCGGTGTAGAAAGCCTTAGAGCTCCCTTAGAACTTTCCTCCTTCCTTCTCTAATGGATTCTTTTAGGTTTTGTGACTTATAAACCTATCCTCAACACATATACTGATATACACTTATGAAATTCGTAGGTCTCTTTTTCTTAAAAATCGAAAAGATCGAAATACCTTCTCAGGGTGCCAATTTGGCTTGAAATTTCCCCAAGACCCAATCAAAACACCCGAATACACTTTTATGACTATCTCGACCCTTTTGAACACATTGGAGAACTCGAATTGACCATTTAAATTACCTATAGTAAAATTACATTTTATCTCAGAAATTTAAGTCCCGACACGACTGACATGCGCGTATCGACTAAAATTTATTGTAATTATTGTATTTCTCACTCAGGACAATCATAATACTTTCTTGCTAATTTATTACCCATTCACCAAGTAATATTAGATATAAATAAACGTTAACCCTTGTCTTACTAATTCATATTTATTTTAACTCGAATTAATTTCCCATTTCAATTCAATAAATCCGAATATAAAAATCATTAAAATTACGGGGTGCTACATTTTGGACCTTTGTTACACCTAGGAATCTTTCGTAGGCTGAATGAAAGTTAGTGTAGCTCAAAAAGGGGTTTAATAGAAGAAGATGAAAAAGGGATAAAGTGGTGTTACAACATAGAACCACCACATTAGTTCAGATCTTTTATATAATAAATGATAATAAAGCAAGAAATTCTTACTTGTGACACAATATGCACGTTCTTCTTCTACGAAAAGATTACATCTCATGGGTGGAATTTAATAGAGTTGGTTTCCCTTGGAAATATATGAAAAGTTTACTAAAAGGAAGGGTATTTTGGGAATCAAGACTGGGTTAGGTTTGATAGGGTTTACTCAGAAAACTAGGTCATTTTGGGAATTTCCTTAGAGAGAGAAAAATAGAACCACATTTACCCTCCCAAATTAATGCTCCAAAGTGGTAGATAGGGGGTGTTATTTATAGACATTTTTGTCTCACCCTCATGAACAAATGAACTACCTAGGGAAACCCGAATGGGCATGTAACTATCCTATCCATAACGGATGATCATATCTTAGACTGCAATTGGTGGACATCGCTAATGGGATTTTTATTATGCATTTTATAAGTTTCTTCACTTGGAATAGGGATTTTAAGGCACTTTCTTGGTCTGTTAAAATATTGTCATGCCTTGAGTTCATTTAAGGCCACGCCTTATCACTTTAAATGCTGGAATAGTTTAGTGTTATTCCACTCTACTGGTAAGTGGAACGATGTGTCCACACCCATCTTTGTGCTATCCCCCCCCCCCCCCCCCCCCAGACACACATACTCAACTCAATAAAACCTTTTTCTAATTATTTCAGCTACATGAATCCTTTTTTCCATCCCAATATGTTTACTGAAATTTCTTCAGTTAAACCACGTGATATCATGTCCATTTTTACAATATCCCACCAACTCAACTTAGATCTACCTCTACCCCTTATGTTACCATCAATAGTAGCTAAATCACTCTTCCTTATGGGAGTATCCATTGGTCTACGCTTGGCATGTTAAAACAATCTAAGTCGATTTTTTCTCAATTTATCTTCAATAGGAGCTATTTTACCATTTCACGAATTTGTCCATTTTTAATATTACCCTTTAGAGTTTTACCACAAATCCATATTAGCATTCGTATTAGGGGTGTAAGCGTTACGGTTTGGTCGGTAAATAGTAGATACCAATACCAAAACCAAACTCTAGATGGTAAAACCAAACCGTACCAGTTTACCACCCGGTACACCAAATCAATACCAAAACCAAACTGGCTGGTATTTCAATTTTTTCGATAATTTCGGCTTTTTTCTAGTTTCGGTAAATTCTGATTTTTTCTGGTTTCTTCTGGTTTTGGTAAATTCTGGTTTTTTCTGGTTTCTAGTTTCGATTTTTTCTGGTTTCGGTAAACAACACTAAAAGTCCCAAAAAACCAAAAACAAAACCAACCAACTTTTTTAAATATTAAAACCAAAACCAAAACCAACTTTTTTCTGGTTTTGGTAAATTTTAGTACGGTAATTTTGGTAAATTCGGTACAGTACGGTAATTTCAGTACGTTTTTTTTTGGTTTCGATAAATTCGGTACGATATGGTAATTTCAGTACGGTTTTTTTTTTGTTTCAGTAAATTCGGTACGGTAATTTCGGTAAATCGGTTTTTTAATATTAAAACCAAAACCAACCAACTTTTTTGCGGTAATTTCGATTTCGGTAAGACTGGTTTCTGGTATTTTAATATATGAAACCAAAACCATTTTTTTTCGGACCAAAATGGTATGATACGGTAAAAACCCGTACCGCTTCCAGCCCTAATTCGTATCTCTGCCACACTCATTTTCTGCATATTTTATTTTTTGGTTGTCCAAAAGTCTGCTATATGTAACATGGTGGGTCTACTCGTCGTTTTATAAGATTTTCTTTTTAATCCTATGAGAAACATCATCACTAATATCATTATTTTTTTGGATAATTGAGCCTAAATAACGAAAATTAGCATTTTTAGGTATCTTATGACCCTCCAGTTTCACCATACCCCTATTTCTCCTCTTATTACTACTAAAATTACACTCCATAAATTCTGTTTTAGTATTGTTTATTTTAAATCCTCTTATTTATAGAGTTTCTTTTCATAATTTAAATCTATAATTAATCACCATCTTAGTCTCATCCACTAAAACCAAATCATTTGTAAATAGCATACACTATGACACCTCATCTTTTCTTTGTCCACTAAATTCATCCATAACAAGATCAAAGAGATAAGGACTTAGTGTTGGACCTTGGTGTAGACCTACAATAATTATAAATTCACCACTTTCTCCAGTTGACGTTCTTACTTTATTCATTACCCCATAATACATATCCTTGATTACACCATTATATATATATATATATATATATATATATATATACGAGCCACTCCTTTTTATGTAGAATTCATCATATTATATCTCTTGGTATCCTATCATACGCCTTCTCCAAATCTATAAAAATCATATGAAGGTCTTTTTTCTCCTCCTTATACCTCTCCATTAAATAAATATATTGCTTTTATTATGGACATCCTAGACATAAACCCAAATTGATTCTCAAATACTGTTGTTTTCAATCTCAATCTATATTTAAGGACTCTCTCCCAAAGTTTCATTGTTTGATTCATTAACTTAGTACCACGATAACACTAGACAAAAAATAGCAATTTAGCACACCCTCATATTAAAAATCTGGCACAATTTAAAACTGTGCCAAATTTTGGCACGGTTTAATGACAATCTGACACACTTTAAAACAATGCCAAATTTTCCACTGTTTATAATTGTGCCAAAATTGAGTACACTTTACTAGATTATAAAATGCCCTAAAAAATTAGACTCAAGTAATTTGGATTATCCCGCTCACTTCCACTTTGGATCTTCGGAGTCCCCGCTCGGCTCTCTCTCTCCCGCATTTTGGTCACAGGTCGGATGTCGTTCGTCTTTCTCTCCCACATTTTGGTGGTGAAGCGGCTATTATAGTTTGTTTTGGTCACGTATTCACGTTATAGTTTGTTTCAGTAAGGGTCAGGGAGTGAAGGAGAATCTGCAGCCAACACGGGTTGGGGTATATGTTTTAAGGTTGGAGATGGGTTTTCTAACCTTACACTAGCAATGCTTGATCGTATTTCAATAGCTTACGGTTCTTACTTTCTATCCCAAACTTATATTCAATTTTGTGGGTTTGGTGGCATTTCCATAATATCCGAATGAAAAAACACCAAACTCTTCTCAATCTTTATAAGAGCATAAAAATATTCTTATATCAGTGATACCTTCAAAAGTTTCTTATCTTTGAAACCCCAAAGGTAATTTAACAACTGTATCACATTTTGTGATTTGGGTTTGTTTTAATTTCAAGAATTTCAAACAATTTGTTGTGTTATGTTTGCAGGGTGCAGTTAATATGAGGCTAACAAGATGTGGACCATCCTCGTTTACATACATTGCTCATCAAAGGTAAATTTTATTTTTGTCTTTAGATATGGGTTTTTAATTTTTTTACCAATTCTTCAATGTTTCCTTTAGAACAATTATACTATAGTTATGAAATGCCATACTAGATGTTAAATTGTGAATAGGTAATTTTAAAATTGTTTGAATTTCTTATATGGGAATGATCTTCAATTTATTGAACCATTCCTAGTGTAAGTAAATAACAATCAAAATATTGGTGTTTTTCTCTCTAGAATAAATGAAGGTTCCAAATTGAGTTTTCCCTATCCTTTTAGAGAAATATGCAATTACTTTCATCTGTTAGGGCTACTTGATAAGTTGTCTTTGATTTTAGTTTTTTTAAATATTACCACTAAACATTTTGGTGGTGTTGCGCACCCTAGGTTAAGGTCGTATGCTTGATCGAAGGTCGATGCGGGCTGATAGAGAGTTTTTAAAACATTAAGGTTCTGAATATTAATTTAATTTCATTTTTTGGGGAAATATTTCTGATATGGAGTATGTTTTTGTGTGCACTATTTCCTCGGAGAGTATTCGAGATTTATTTTTCATATTTATTTTCTTTTGGTTAGTTTTCATTATTCAGAAGTCATTTCCATTGTCTTGTTTGTATGTATGATTGGCATTATATAAACATGGCTTTGACTGATAAAATGGTCATATTTATTTTTATTTCCAAGAGGAGATGTAGCGGTTTGTTAAAAAGATAGTGGATCTTATGCGAGAGGAAAATCTTCTTTCTTAGAAGGGGGTCCTATCATTATGTTTCAGGTGTAGGACACGTCTTTACTTCATTGGGCTCAAAATAGATTAACGACATTAAATGTGTTTATGATTAGATATTTGTTTTAATTAGTTCCATTCATCGGCGTGTCTAGAAAATGGCCAAGGAAAATTTTAATGGACATGACACGGGTGGTATGCTTGAGAATTCACATCTTCCAGAAATAAAAGGATCTCAAATCAATGATTTGGGCATTAGTGCTGAAAAGAGATGGCCTGGAGAGAAAGTGTTTAGTATGTTGGTTTTGTTACAAAAGGTCGGTGCTATCATTGGTTGTAAAGGAGATTACACTAAGAACAATTGTGAGGAATCCAGAGATTCATATTAAGATTATCGATAGTCCTCCTGGGATTACTAGATATGTAAGTTTCCTATAATTAACATTGTGTTGTGTGTTTTAGGTACTTATTGTGATTTTTTTTTCAAGAAAACGTTTCATTGAAATGAGCATGAAAATATGGTCCCCTGACTAGGCCACATTTAGACCACACGAGTAGATTGGACATTCGACAATCCCATTATATTTGTTAATTTTTTCCTTTCGATATTATCCCAAATTTTATGAGGATGACCTCAACATTCTTAGCCAAAAAGAACCAGTAAGATAATAAAAAAATGACTTAGAACTTCAATAAAGTAGATTAAGTTGACAAGTCCTCGAGCCCCATGGAAACGTAGCCAATTTCTCACAAAAACTGAACTCTTTCTTTGCAGCTAATAATCGGTAATCAATTGTCATCGTCTAGGGTACAAGTCAATATCCCCCATAAAGGTCCCATCGAGATAAGACTGTCCCCGCGCGGTAACCTCAAGGATAGCAAGTAGCGCGGTATGTTTTTCACATGTATATAATATATGTACACACAATCATATAAATATACCACTTTATCATATTAGCATAGGTTCTTTACGTTACCCATAATTATACCATTTATCCTTAATTTCACATTTAGAGAAATACGTATAAGGTTTCGTTCCTAACCTTAACTCGAAGGGTTTTCTCACTCTTTACCTGACACTCGTGGACTATATCCTCACAAATCTGAAATTCAGTAAGTGTCTTTATTAGGTTCCAATGTAACTCTCTTACGCACCTCACCCTTTAAATTTATAAATTCACCAACCCTAAAGTAAATGTCCCATAAATACCATTCTCGTTGAAGATTAAAGGTCCAAACATTTATTCCTATACCCTACTGGTCCTCAATGTCTCCTAAATAATTTTATCAAGAATGCCCAAGAATTTTATCACGACAATTTGAATTTAACTCATTTAAAGAAGGAATTAGGAGTCTGCCAGGAGGGGTCGATCGATCGAAGCTTGGGGCTCGATCGATCGAACCTTCGATCGATCGAAGCTCTAGGCTCGATCGATCGATCAAGCAGGTCTGGGCAAAATTTTACAGAATGTAGTTATGGGCTTCACTAAACTTCTTCATCAAAAACTATGTTTTTCCATTCCAATCGTCCCAAAAGTCCTACTATCATCAATATAACATTATACCAGGTGTTTATAACGTAAAGCATGTGTATAACTATCATTAAACATGGATAATTAACTCAAAATCCCATCTAATCATCAAGAACCCTAGAGTTTTCCTTAATCAAGGTTCTAATCTGTTTTTACCAGAAATTCCTTCTATTATATCATCAAAATTTCGTGGGTTATATTCCTCTACATGGCAAGGGTTCCAGAATTTCCATATAATCAAAACTACATGCATCATCCTAACAAAAATTGAGTTGTCTTTCATAGTTTCCATCTCTAAACAATCCTAGACTAATATGAAGATTGCATTAAAGAAAATACGCAATTCAAATACTTTCCTGGGATTTTTGGTATGCAGATTCAAGGATGATTTTGGTATGACTGCGTTCCTTGTCTCTCGATCTACGCGGTGGTGGTGGTTGTGGTGCAAACGGAACACTTTTAGGGCCTTGGATTGCCTTGGAGCTTTCTCCTTCCCTCTCCTATGGCCGTCACTTGTGTTTTTGCTTTCTAACCCTAGCTGACTAACCTAAATGGCTGATATAGGTTGCTGAATTTCGTGGGTTTAATTACCCAAAAAGGTGAAATGACTAAATTGCCCTCCTGGGGTACCAATTAGGCCTAAAAATTCCCCGAGACCCAAACTACACCCTCGGGTACACTTTTCTGACTATCTCGACCCTACTGGACGCGTTGGCGCACTCAAAACGACCATACGGACAACTTATAAAATATTCACTTTTTATTTAACAAAATTTAGTCCCGACGCGACACGGGCGCGTCCCGATTCAAATTTCCAAAATTGTCATTTAACTCACTCATGACATTCAATATAATCAATAACATATATTACTATGCTCATTAGTAATATTCAACCAATTTCCCATAATTACTAACTCTTGTCACGTTAGTAATTATAACATAATTAATTTCCGAATTTTTATTAAATAAATCATTCACATTAACTTTAATAAATCCCCAAATTAATATAGCATAAAAATACGGGGTATTACAGACTGTGGATCTCGTTCGAATGAAATACCATGTCGTTCGAATGACATTGGTATTTCTTCTTCTCTCTCTTCTTCTAAAAACCCAGTTCTCCATTAACAAGTTTTAAACCTTTGTTCTGAACTGGTTTCTGCATTAAACCGTCCCCAAATTCATCCTAAGTTCATTCTCTCACTATAAAAATCCATGAACTAACTATTTTACCAACTCAATCATCAATTTCATCAACTATTAAATCCTCTACAGATTTATAACTCCTATTAAAAGGAAATCCCCAATTTAGTTAAGAACAAACCCTAAAATTCAATTGGATTCCACATCTTTTAATATGAAAAGATAGATGCAATTTAACAATCACAATTTAAACCACTTGATCACAAATGCGGATCTAGGGCTTGAATGAAGGTGTTGGATTGCAATTGAAACAATCTCTCCAAGATTCCCAAGTTACTCTTCTCTTTGGCTCTCCCTTTAGCCTTTTCCCTTTTTTAGTCTTCTAATGTGATTTAATGATGCCTGACCTCTACACATTTGGGGTTAAAACCCTATTCACTTTTTTGGGCAAATAAGACTTATAAAAAGGGTCCATACTCTCGATATGGAGCTCACATATGTCTAATTAGGCCTCAATACCCAATATATGCATATAACCACCCATTTCAGGCAATTTCGACCCTACCGGACTCAACATCGTGCTTAAAATCGCCATCCAGAATAAATCTCTAAAATTAACTCTCACCCGTTAACTTATTTAAATATATTCACTTTTAAATATTTCCATTAATTAATTATCATTAATTTATGAAATACTAATTACCGAATTAATTAATTAAAATAATAACCCAAAAATTACGAGATATTACATACTTCCCACCTTACAAGGGAATTTCATCCCTGAAATTCGGACGTACCTGTAGTAGAAATCTATGTATACTATTCCCACATATCCTCCTCACGCTCCCAAGTCGACTCGTCAGCCCTATGATGACCCCACTGAACCCGGATGAGCGTTACTACTTTGGATTGTAATTTGTGCTCAATACAATCTAAGATTGCTATTAGCCTCTCCTCGTAAGAAATATTGAGCTACAAATCTATCTCCTCAAGTGGGACATGCCAAAATGCCCTTGGACTACTCTTATATTTCTTCAATGATGAAACATGAAATACATCGTGGATATGCTGAAGATGATCGGGCAAACCCAAACGGTACGCTATCGGTAAAACAATCTCAATGATGGGGAAAAGGCCCACATACCTTGGCGCTAACTTCCCCTTTTTGCCAAATCTCATCACCCCTTTCATAGGGGATACCTGCACTAACACCTAATTCCGATCTCCAACCCTTCATGCTTCCGGTTCACATCTGCATAGGTCTTTTATCTATCTTGGGCTATATGAATACGCCCCCGAATTAACTCAATCTTGGCGAATGTATCCCGAATCATCTCCGGCCCCAAAAGTTTATTGTAACCCACCTCCAACCATCAAGCTGATGAGTGACAAGGCCTACCATACAACGCCTCAAATGGGGCCATGCCTATGGTAAATTTGTACGAGTTGTTATACGTGAACACGACCAACAAGAATACACATCCCTAGAATATCTTCGAGCATCTAATTCACCCTCTCTGTTTGCCCATCCGTCTGGGGGTAATAGGCGGTACTCAACCTCAACTCAGTGCCCATAGGCTTCTGGAGGCTCCGCCAAAAATGTGATACACAAATCTCATCCCTATTAGACACTATATTGATCGAGACTCCATGCAATCTGACTATCTCTACGATGAGTAGTCTCTCATACTGCAAAGTCTCAAAATCCATATGGACCGGCAAAAAGTGGGCCACCTTGGTCAAATGGTCCACTATGACCCATATGGAATTGTGCGCTCTTGGTGAAATAGGTAACTCCCTAATGAAGTCCATAGAGATTCTCTCTCACTTCCACACCGGAACCTCAAGTGGATGCAATATCCCCGACGGTTTCTGGTGATATACCTTCACAAGCTAACATATGGCACACTTCGAGAGAAACTCCGCAATGTCTCGTTTCATCCCCATCCACCAGTATTGCCTTCTCATGTCTTGGTACATTTTTTCTCCATCGGGATGTTCTGCAAACTTGGATCCATGAGACTCCATCAACACGGCGTGTCTCAAATCTTCATTCTCTCGCACGAAAAACCGCCCATTAAAACGTAACCCACATTCGGAGCTAATGGAGTAAGAATTCACCTCCTCTGCTAGCAACTGTTTCACCCTCTACTGGCACAAAGGATTATTCGCCTGAGCCCGTACCACCCACATAACAATCTCAGGTGTGACTGCTAAAATCACTATACATGGCCTAGCGATCTCATCATCGTGCCTAAGTTCGCTCCATTCTTCCTTCCAAGTTATCGCCAAATCTTCCTTATTCCGTTAGCTTAACACATCCGTAACTACATTGGCCTTACCAGGGTGATATTGAATATCAAATTGATAGTCCTTCATGAATTCCAACCACCTCCTTTGCCTCATGTTCAAGTCCCTTTGAGTAAAAAAATATTGGAGTGATTTATAGTTTGTGAACAAGGTGAACCTCTCCCCTAAAAGGTAATGCCTCCAAATCCGCAAGGCAAAGACGACCTTGGCCTACTCTAAATCATGGGTGGGGTAATTCCTCTCGTGGGGCTTTAGCTTCCGGGACTCACAAGCTATAGCCCGCTCTTCTTGTTGCAACACACCCCTAGTCCCTGTAAGGATGCATCAGTATAAATGTGATAATCCGCTCCTACTTTTCATAATGCCAAAACGGGGGCCAATGTTAGCTTGTCCTTCAACTCGTCGAACGCCAACTATCACTAATCGCTCCATACAAAGGGTACCCCTTTTCGAGTCAAATTGGTCAACGAACCTACTATATTGGAGAACCCTCTAATAAAACGACGATAATACCCAGCTAACCCCAAAAATCTCCTAATCTCAATCGGTATCATGGGCTGACCCCACTCCCTCATCGCTGACACCTTGCTTGGGTCCACACAAATACCCTACTCCGATGGCCCAAGAACTGCACTTCTCGAAGCCAAAACCCACATTTCTCATACTTGGCATATAATTGGAGATCCCACAACATTTGTAAGACCATACATAGGTGCTCGGCATGCTCCTCTTCCGTGCGGGAATAGACCAAAATGTCGTCTATGAACACTGTGACAAACTAATCAAGAAAATCTCTTAAAAATCGATTCATAAGATCCACTTCCTCCGTGCGGGAATAAACCAAAATGTCGTCTATGAACACTATGAGAAACTGATGGAGAAAATCTTTAAAAACTCGATTCATAAGATCCGTGAATACTGCCAGTGCGTTGGTGAGCCCGAATGGCATCACTCGAAACTCATAAGAACCATACCGTGACAGAAAAGCTATTTTGGGTACATCTTCTTCTCGAATCCTCAACTGATGGTACCCCAATCGTAAATCAATTTTGGAGAAAAATGCTGACCCTCGCAACTAGTCAAAAATATTATCAATTCTAGGCAGTGGATACTTGTTTCCGATAGTGACCTTATTCAAGTCCCGATAATCAACACATAAACGGAGTGAACCGTCTCTCTTTTTCACAAACAACACGGGAGCACCCCATGGCGATGTGATCCACCGAATAAATCCCTAAACCAAGAGTTTTTTAATTTGTTCCCTCAATTCACGCATATCCAAAGGGGCCATGCGGTAAGGCGCTCGGACTATTGGTCTAGTACCCAGCACTAGGTCAATGACGAACTCAATCTCCCAATCGGGTGGCAACCCCAGTATGTCCTGAAATACGTCCTCAAATTCCCTCACCATCGGAATCAAGCGTATCCATATCACCACCTCCTGTGAGGTTTCCTCCTCGAGGTAATATAAATGAGTGCGCGATCCTCCTTCAGGAAGGGGCATCGTCACTAAAAACATTTCCTGCCCCGGGATACCAAACACTATGGCTCTCTCAGAACAATTAATCATCGCACTATAACTGACTAACCAGTCTCTACCCAAGATCACATCATAGCCCTCCAAATCCAAAACCAAGAGATCCATCACAAAACTCAAACCCCCAATCACAACGTCTACCCCCTATAAATAGAGTGAATACATGATCCACCCCCTATTGGTGACTCCACACACATGAGTAGACTATCGACTGTGTCTAGTAACCCAACCACTCTAGAAAAATGGGTCCTAATAAATGATTGCGATGCACCAGTATCAAAAAATATTCTACCAACATGACCATGGATAGGGAACGTACCCTCAACTGCTGGCGGTGCGGGTGGTGCAGGAGGAATCGAAACATTTCGGACGTTGCATACACGTCCGTACTGCAATTGTCCCAACTACTGCTGAGTCAGGGGAGATGGTGCAGCCTGAGGCCCCTTTTCCTAATATCCCTACGGGGCACCATACTGTTGGCCCCTATTCTCCACGGGAAATCTCTCCTGAGGTGGTCTACCTGACCACAAATGTAACAGCATTTCTGACCGTTCCCCTGATACTGACCCTGTTGTCCCTCACGCTGCGATCCTTGAGATTGTCCCTGATAGCCCTGGCGAGGTTGCCCCAGTTGTTGGCCCTAATGGCCACCCCTATTGGTCCCCTGGCCCTGGTGCCCTAAGGAAACTTCTGCTGATTTGGGCCCTGTTGGCCCTACCTAAAACCCTGACCTCCAAATCCAAATCTCTTGGCGGGATTCCCTTGACGAGTATCCTGCCCTTGCTGTGCGCCATTCGAAGAACCTCCATTGGCCTTGCCCTATTGGCTCATCTCCCCATCCCTCTTGCTTCCCTTAAGATGGAAGCGATGATACTAACATTGAAGGAGGGCCTCATTAACCACGTTCGTATAAGTCATAAGAGCTAGATTCCCTATCAATTGTTGCCTGATCCTCCAGGCTAACCCATCAACAAACATCATTTTCTTCCTTTCCTCATTGCTCACCTCATTTGGAACAAGCGTGGCCAGATGGGTGAACTCCTCCTCGTACTCGAAAACCGATCTATCCCCCTAAATAACCTCCCTCAATCTCCTCCTCGTCTCAGTCTTGATGGCTGGAGGAAAGTATTTGCGATCAAATTGCGCCCAAAAATCTTCCACAGTCATAGAATCTCTCTCTATAATGGTAGTAGTGGGCTCCAACCACTGCAAGGCGGCACCCATTAGTCTAAATGTCACGATCATCTATCACTGAATCTCACTATGGTCTACGATCCGTAGGAGCCTCTGCATGTCACGTCTCCACTGATAGGCTTCCATCACGTCCGCAGTCCCCTAAAATTTTGGAGGATGGCCTTTCTGGAAGGCCTCCTTAATCCTCTGCCACTCAATCAGCCCCGGATGACCTGGCCTGCTGGAGCCATGTGCTACGGAGGTTGCTGCTAGGGAAAATGGGCTACCATAGCGGTCTTGGCGGCATTAACCGCTTTAGCTAAAATTCCAGCTACCTGCTCAGTAGAAACAAACCCCTGTGGTGACTGGGGTTACGGCACATCTGGCCCCTGGGGAGCCTCATCTTATCCTCCTTGGGCGGCTGCCCTCCTAGGTCTCCCTCGCTTGCTCCTGGGTGGCATCTGAAACATAGAATGAGTTTTATTTGTTCACAATTAATACCAATCTTGAAATAGTAGAAGAGCGATAAGCAATAAACATAACATGAGTCAAGAGTCCTAGCAATAGGGATTTATGCCAAAGAACGCAACACTGAAACTAAAGTAAGTTGTACAGATCCTAAGGACACTAGAACCTGATGCTCTGATACCATCTGTGACACCCCTCCTAATAAAATACCGGGTGATCAGTCTTATATCAAATTAAACAGGAATCTCATCTGGTTCATTCTTATCATCACTGTCGTTAAATCATTAATTATTAACCACCTAGTCTTTCATTAAGCTGATGCCAAATTTTATCTTTATTAATCCAAACCAACTAACATACTAGGAAAGCAATTAAACTAATATTAGAAAGAAACTAAACATGTCACAAAGTAAGTACAAGAGTTTGTCGAACAACATTGACTATAAGCCATCCACAAAGTGCAAGTATAAACGTATACCGATCCATGCCAAGACTGAATATAAAAGTACAATCGAACAAGTCCCTATCTAGAGATAGAATGAAACAAGCGTCTACACACAGAACCCACAGTAATCCACATAAGGTGTAGTTGAGCACCCTATAGGAAGGAATCAGGCTGGGCGCCCCTGTGGTAGGACACCTAAAATATTTTTTTTAAATATTTTATAGAAAGGGTTAGAACCCAAAACATTTAAAAATATTTAGCAAGTGAATTTAAATGAAAGAAATAAATATGCAAATGGTCTCCATATTTAAATTAGTGTCGCGCACTCCCTTATGTTGACCTCACCCCTTAACTAATGTGTACGCCTAACGAATTATACGTAATACACTTAGCCACTCTCCCCATAACTAGCCTTGTCCCAAAAATACTATACTAATTATCCCACTATTACACCCCAAGTGAGTATAGTACATTTCTTTATGAGTTATTATTCACATTAAGTTTCATGAAGCATCATTTCTCGATTTAAATCATATAACGTTCCCACAAGTTATAGTATCGATACATTTCACACCACGTATATATATAAAAATTCCCCTATATAATTCTGCATTATATATACGTATCATATCTGAACATTCACACACACGTCGGATATAAATGCTATCACCGATGCTTAGGAGGCAATCATAGTTCCTTTCGAAATGTCCCCTGCATACCGTAACGACCCACCCCTAATACGGACGCTGTGGCCTGAGAAATATACTCACCCTACTTTCGCTAGCCAAGGGACTCACCCACATCGCGCAACCTCCTATGATAGCATTAATATTGGTATGGCTTTAATGTATATTATTCACACAAATATATATAAATCGTTGGATTTTATTATAGTCAACCTGAGTCTTCTTTATTTGTTCTCCATCACTCTCTTGGCACTATTTTACTTTTCCTCTATGTGGATGACATCATCCTTACCAGTAGTAATAACTCACTTCTTACCTTTCTTACAAAAAAGTTATCATCAGAATTTGTTGTCAAGAACCTTGGTGATCTTTATTATTTTTTTAGTATTGAAGTACTTCCATTTCCTAGTGGTTTGTACCTCACTCAACATCACTATGTTCTCTCTCTCCTTTATAAATCTCACATGCTCCAATGCAGCTCCATTCAAACTCCTATGCCAACCAAGTCTTCGTCAACCGATAACTCTCCTTTTCTCGATCCTACCATTTTTCGCTCCCTTGTTGGTGCTCTTCAATATATTACCCTTACTCGTCCAGATATTACCCACACTATGAATACTATCTTTGAATCAATGCATGCTCCTACCGTCGCCAACTTTCAGCAAGTAAAATGACTTCTTCAGTATCTTCATGGCACCTCCACCATGGAACTTCGTCTTGTGTCTCAATCATCCCTTCATCTTTATGGTTGTTCTGATGCTGATTGGGTAGGGTGACCTCTTACTCGTCGCTCCACATTAGGGTTGTGTATGTTTCTTGGTGCTAATTGTGTTTCATGGTCCTCTAAAAAGCAACCCACTCTTTCTTGATCTTCTTGTGAAGCTGAATACCGTGCTCTTGCCAGTGCTACTGCTGAACTTGTTTGGCTTACCTATCTTCTAGTAATGAAAAAATATATTTGGCTATTATATATTCCACTTTATAAATTATTAAGTGCGAAAGCCTCTTTTAAAACATGTATTTACTAGTACAAAATTATAGGTCATCGCAAATCTAAGAGAGACTCCCCACCATAATTTTTATCTCCGAAACCATATCTTTCATGCACTATCTCATATCCTACACGATGTTCTCCTACATGGACATTAAAATCTCCACCTATATAGATTTTATCATCTACGAGTATTTTTTTAATTAGTTCATCCATTTATTTTCAAAATTATATCTAATCTTAGTTAGGGTGCATAAGCACTAACAATATTAATTATATTTTCACTTAATATTAGCTTTACAAGTATAAGTCCATCACCTATCCTAATAATGGTTACGATATCATCCTTAAGGTTCTTATCTACTATTATTCCAACACCGTTCCTAATTCTATATTTTTTTGTATATTATAATTTAAACCCTGTATTTTATATTTCTCTGGCCTTTGTCTATTTTTCGAGAGACCCGGTTATAGGCGCAACGCATCTTTTAAGGAAAATTCCCTAATATTAATGCGCATAATAATTGGATTCATATTCAAAAGAGTGTGTGTGTTTTTGTGTGTGTGTGTGCGCGCATATATATATATATATAACTCTTTATGTTACTCCTTAAATTAGAACGATTATTAATCATTTAACACTCTAAATTTCCATATTTAGGAACAACCTCCTAAATATTGAATACACTGGCTATTATAGTTCATATCAGAGCATCGTCTAGAGCCTTTAAACTCTCTGTGTATTTGATTCAATTTTCTCTGAAACTTATTCAATACGAATAGAGACTATCTTAGGATTTTGTACTCTTATGCCACATTGATGCTTTTATTTATGTTATTAATTTGCATCATTACATATGGTGAACATGAGGATTTGAGGAAGTAAAATGAACCAAGTTGAGGAGGGTCTACTAAGGCGTCAAGTTACAAGTGTGTATCATATGGATATTTTTCATGCTTTATGACGGTGATGATATAAGTCGTGGTTATTGGGGGGGTACAATTGTGATTCGGGGATTTTGGCAAGTACCTCCAATGCATGTGACTCGTGTTATGCTTACTTCAGGATATGAGAAAATCTGAAGTGATTTATTTTGAAGAGGAACTTGCTAGGCTTTTTGGTTTCTTCAGATGCTACGATTATTTGTAGGGGATCAAGGAAATAGAGAGGCACATTCTTATGAAAGTGTACACTGAAGTGTAAAAGTAATTGCTCGTTACATTTTATCATACTGGACATGCTTTTATATGGTGGGATAGTGTGTTTAGATTGCAGGAGAGGATTACTTTAAACTATGATTTTTTTGGTTAATTAGATGATAGATTTTTGTCATATGCTATTTCGATATCCAAAAAAGAGAGGTTTTTACACTAGAGAAAGGCCACCATATAGTTGCGGACTATGAGCTGGAGTTTACAATAGTTTCCTTACTTTCATAGGTGGAGGTGAATTGTGAGAAATAGAAGATATCTGATTGTTTTGCTCCGTTCTTTTGGACCATTAAATGAGTGTTGTCGCATAATCTTACTTATGCATCTTATGCACAAGTGGTTAATGCGACACCTATATATTGTCAAGTTATTAATGACTTTTAGAGACACAAGGGTATAAACAGATCTAAGCAAAAGTTATATTAAGATTTAAATACAAATTATTCATGAGTGAATAAGTGGGAGCAGCATAAGAGAGATGATAAGATACAAAGAAAGGAGTCAAAAGGGGATAACTCCCCCGGATGGTTCAAATGATATTTTTATGAGTTTGGGGCGTATGGGAACACACTAGAGATGTTTGAGATCAGATTCCAGAAACTAAGATCCTGAGCCAATAATGGTTTATCCTTTTTAGATGATTCTAATGTCACTATCACCAACACATGCACCGATTAGGCAGCCTCTAGTTTAGTAGAGATGTGAGGATGAAACAATACTGGAGAGGACCAGGTGCATCAATGAGAGAGTGAGGGTATGCTTGAAACATATTGGCTGATTTGTTGAACTCATTCCTAGTTCGACTCTTATCGGTCACACCATAGTGTGATCCCATTCCTTAACTTTATTTAATGTGATAAATGAAGATAACGTATGTGATTATTGTTTTGTTAAAATAATAATATCCTTTCAATCCAGGATGTGGGGATTGCATTCTGAAACACAGTCTAATGCTGATATGTTGGTGTGAGTACTTATGATTTCATAGGTAGAGAGGTGAGCCTTGGTTTAGATGTATGAGAGTTAAGAGTATGACTAATTTCTCATGCTCGTATAGGTCGAGAGAGTACTTATTGCATGTTATAAGTATATGCGTAGGTCTCGAGAGTACCGATTACACATTATAGGTGGATGAATAGGTTGAGAGAGTACATTTTACATGTTGTATGTTGACCCATGGGTTGATATGATAACGTAGAAATATTGTACACAGAAAAAATGCTAAAAACTTTACAACAATTGATAAACGATACAATAGGTGTGTGGAACCTATCTAATGGATGAAATAATGAAAATGGGTTGATCTATGTATAGCTCTAGCAATCCTAAATGAGTAAGAAAATAAACTAAACACAGTAGGAATCAATAACATGATGTGAATCAAAGAAATCTCCAAAATGTTATCGAGGTATTCAAGGTGACAAACCCTCAAATCCGTACCTAATAGAAAATAATAGCATGAATTAATGATGAGAAATTGTTCAGGAAGGATTTTTGCACACTTGGAGAGAGAGAGAGAGAGAGAGAGAGAGAGAGAGAGAGAGATTATAAATGTTAAAATAAGGATTAAATAAGTGTAAGGTTGAGCTTGGCAAATGAAGAGTCTAACGGACACTGTGTATCGTTCGAATTACCTTCGTGTGTACGATGTTCGTAACTATATCAATCACAATTTGCAAATAATGGAGAGATATCATTGTGCAAATGGAAAACCTAGAAAATGTTAAAATATGTATCCATGCATTCGGTCCAATGTAATATGTTTGAACATGTTTGAGAAAAATCCTAAACAAGCATAAAGTCAAGAAAACATGATTTCTATCAAAGCCTTTAATGCAAAGGAACCCCCAAATCCCCATATCTCTCAAAATATAATATTACACTAGGTTTTAAACAAAATATTTTGGGATGACAATCTAAAAGGAAATATCTCCAATGAAAAATGTAAATGTATTATCTCTAAATACACTGTCAACTTGGAACATAATAATAGTTCAACAAATGTGAATCACATCACCACAATTTTATTTTCACTTCTCTTCATTTTTAGAAAGATAAGAATAAAAGTCATGAGAGACTAATCGTTGTCTTTCCTCATGCTATGAGAATTACAGGCCTATATTATTGCCAAAAAATATTTATATAGCACTAATTAAAGGAAACAAATATGGCGAATCTAGTTAGAAATCATAAGCCACTATTGACAGCATAAGACGTTATTCATATATGCATATTTTTTCACATATTAATCCAAAAGTAAATTTTACCATATTTACTTCAAATCCTTACAAAACTCGTAAAAAGAAGCCAAAATCTATAAAGCTTTAATGCAAATTCCAATTATTATGATAATATTTACTAAATGGTTGTTGATAATTTTATAATATCTACATTTATCACTTATCCGTAATTATATGTAAGAATAAATATTAAAATCAAATTATATTATTGATAGATGAGGAGAGCATAAAATATTAAAATTGGCATGTAATACTAAATTTCATTCATGAGTTTTAATCAAATATTCGAAAATTCATTACCCATCATTAAAAAAAATACTACACTTCTATCAAACCAAACAAACTTATCAACCATATGAAAATACTCTATGATATGCTATAGATGGAATAAAACAAAACAAATCGAAATTACCATGCTCCCAAGCACTCCCACCCTTCCTACATAGGCATACAAGATCACAAACATACAAAATCACTCATTCATCACAATACTCATTGACTCCCACCCTTTCACATCTCAATACTTCTGAACTCACATACAAATCTTATAATGAAAAAAATAGACAAAAAGTACAAAATAAAAAATAAAAGATGATTGTAAGTCTTGAGTTGTTTCAATACCTCCGAACTCACATGTAAACCCGAGCCGCTCATTCTCCTTGTCACCCACTTGCCCAACCCCACGTGCCTCTCTCTCCTCACCCACCTATTTCACCCACTCTTACGAATAAAACTTCACGTCAATTCGACCAACCCCAAACACCCATTTCACCCAATTAGTCACCTATCACTTCACGTCAATCTTGAATTGTTTTTTTTTTGGTCGATAGGGAATAAAAAAGAAAAACAGTTACGCAATCAACGACTCCTTTCAAATGTCAAACTCAACGCGTCCTCCCTGAGGAACTGGAGGATTTTGTCCGGGGCTTCTTCGATCTCAACAAAGCGGTCCTGTTGCTTCCTTCCCTTTTTAGCAAGACAATCAGCGCATCTGTTGCCTTCTCTGTGGATGTGTCCAACTCTAGCATTTAAGGCTTTCTTGAGTTCCATACAGTCTTCAATGATATTGGCAAGTGGGTGATGGCTGTCTTCTTCATTGTTGATGAGATCCACCACCTCCTTAAAGTCACACTCAATTAGAGCACAATTCCAGCCTTTCTCGTGTGCCATATTGAGCCCAAATAGGATACCTTCAAGCTCGACA
The DNA here is from genome assembly GCA_949130495.1 of Sambucus nigra. Lineage (NCBI taxonomy): Eukaryota > Viridiplantae > Streptophyta > Magnoliopsida > Dipsacales > Adoxaceae > Sambucus > Sambucus nigra. The sequence continues at coordinate 154,115,891 of OX422217.1, read as the reverse complement.
TTAAGGGTACTCACACATCCGTGAATTTTTCCATAGCATCCCACGATCCATCTCCCAAATTCGTCCCTAGCCAGGCCCCTATAGGATCCAGTAATAGTTGTTTCATCCCAACTGCCATCCGTATTGATTTTGAATGAACCTCTAAGGGGAGGCAACCAAGAAATTAGAACAGTGTGGCCCTCCGATTTTTTATTTTCATTTTGGCCAAATGCTTGTCTAATATCTGTCGCAAGCGTTTGACTAAGATGCATAATCAAATACAGGGGAGTGACAATATTATCAAAAATGAATTTATTACGCACTTTCCAAATATTCCATAAACAAGAGATAAATAGGACATACCATTCTTTGTCATTTTGATTCCATATGTTCTCAACAATCCAATTAAAAAAAATTAGAAAACATAATTGTGGTCCTATAATGGTTAGGGGAACAAATTCCCTAAACTTCACGCGCAACGTGACAGTCTCTCAGAACATGCTCTATGTCCTCCACACTATGACATCTGTTACATCTACTATCATTGGATATACACCTAATGACCCTTTGCTGGTTAGTGAGGAGTTTACCGTGGAAGCTAATCCACAAAAAAGTTTTGAATTTCTGGGGGATTTTGAGCATCCAAATTTTGTTCCAATACCCATTGGGTGGGGGGGATTAAGGGATCGGTATTTAGAAGAGAATGGTAGCAAGACTTTATGGAAAATTTTCCGTTTATTTTATTTCCCCAGCTTAGTCTGTCCATTTTGGTGGCAACACGAGGCAGGGGGTACTGACAATAGCGTTAACAGTGTTGCTAGGAAAACGTCTCGCAATCTCGGGGGTGTTCCAACTTTTATTAGTATTAATGAGGGTGTTGACTAGGTCATTTCTTTCACAACTCGACTCATCCGGAGGTTTCAGTCTCCCTTTCCCACACCACCAGTCCTCGAAGATGTGGATATCGTCACCATTTTCGATGGCCCATTTAGTGTTATCATGGAGTGTCTTTCTGCGCTTATAAATACTTCTCCAAATGTGAGTGGTGTTAGCTTTTTTAGGCCATTTTCGGGGATTTGGGTCATGAGTGTATTTATTTTTCAGCACTTGAATCCAGAGGGGGTCTTTTTCAATCATAATTCTCCAACCTAGTTTGGCGACCAAAGCTTTGTTGTTAAGGTCGTTGTTACGAAGACCGAGACCTCCACTCGATTTAGGTTTAAAAACGTTCTCCCAAGAGAACAGGTGGACTTTTTTTGTCTTTTCATTATCACCCCATAAGAAATTTCTATTTATTTTATCGAGGGTATCACACGTACTTTTAGGAAGGAGAGTCATTTGCATGATATAGTTTGGTATGGTGGAAGAAACTGATTGAATCAGGGTGGCTCTTCCAGACAAGGATAGGAGTTTAACTTTCCATCATGCAAGACATTTATTCACTTTATTCACATCCTTTTTGAAATGTTCCTTCCCCAGCCTACCATGAATTAGGGAAAAGCCTAAATAAGTGCCTAGGTTTTGTGTTATAGGCATACCACATTGATGGCTGATCTCAAGCGCTCTCCTGCGAGGAATGTTCGGGGAGACGTAGATTTTGGATTTATTTAGGTTAACCTTTTGACCATTGACTTACATACAACCTGATAATCGCCCACAAGTGTAACGCACGGTGTCTTCGGTAAACCTTCAAAGCAACGGCTAGAAACAGTGTCGGCTGGAATCTCCCGCAGGAACTCCAGGTGGTCAGCAATGAAGAAGAGAGACGGCTTCTCCACAAGGGTTGAACAAACCAAAGTTGTGTTCTTGGGTTGCAAAAGGATTCACAAATATTTGGAAAGGATGTGTGTATCAAAACATGAGTCTTGGGACTCAAAAAATATGAAGACTTGAGGTATTAGGACTCTCAAATTCGTCTATCAAAGCCTTGCAAAACAGCTCCCCCGAAGTTGGCTTTTATAAGGAAACCAAAAGAGTTTTAAAAAAATGAGACTGTTTCTGTGCGTGTACCCCGAACCGGTTCTGGTTTACCCCGAACCGGTTCCCCATGCGGTTTGCGGTACTCTTCTGGTATGGGGTTAAAAGAAAACAGCATTCTTCGAGGAATTTTCTCCATCTTCAAAAGGTCATAACTCCTTCACCGTAGCTCGGATTGAGGTTCCGTTTCTTCCAGTATCTTCGTTTCGGCGAGCTCTTCAACTTTCCAATTGACCAGACCTTCGAAATATGGCTGTAAAATTACGAAAATGCCCTTGAACTTTCCTATCGTGCCTTTTTTTTACTGTTTTGACTTCTCTTGCGTACCACTTGCATTAAGTCCCTAAAATCATGGAACGTAAAGTCGTTGAGGCAGATGTGGGACACATTAATGGTTAAAAATTATTGTTATTGTTTCTCAATTTTTTTAATTTTTTTTCCTTAGAGAATTTTATATAGTTAAGCACGCCTAGGCTTAAGGGTTGGGAGAAACGCCTCGCCTTACACTTTTCACGCCTTATTCTTGGTAAAACCCTTAAGGCGCACTTTTTTCTAAAAATAACAATGCTTTAGTGAAACGATGTCGCCTTTTAAAGAATTTGTTTACAAATCGGACCATTATCTCATCCAAAATAATCAAATAGTATTTTAATTTGCATATATTCAGACATATTTTTATGATATGTGCAATTTTTGTATATTAATATCCTTGATATGGTTAAAAAATATTAAAATATATTAAGAGGGTCTAAACGCCTTTTCACACCTTTTTACGCCTAGGCCCGCCTAGGCTTCTAAGGCTTGGCCTCCACGCCTCAATCAGGCCCTCGTTTTTTAGAACCTTGAGAGAAATGAAATAAGTTACACGCCATTTAGTTAGCATGTTAGGTAACTTCCTGTGCTCATTATTGTTGTCTTAAATTTTTACTACTTATGATAGTTGCTCATAGGTTACTGCTGATTTTTCAATTGATATCTACCATTTAGATAAGTTATATATTCTAACTAAAGCTTGCTTTTATTATTTTATAGCAACTATTGTTAGGTACAGTAACAAGAAACATTCCTTGATGGAATATTCTAATATATGCTATATTAAACACGCTTCCACCGACATGGCCACTACAAACTATCCAAGAAATGGTGATAAAAGAGACATTAACTATTGAGGAATTAGCCGATTACTTAACGGACATAGGAGATGACATCATATGCATGGAAGCAATCAAGATTTGGGAGGATCAACAAATAAGACAACATACAAATAACGTATCGTCCAGTGACTATCAGGTACTAACACGATATGGTTATTTGTAACGAGTATTGGTTTTTAGATTGCGTACAAATAAGCAATGACTCTAAATGTTTATTACATAATTGTAACCAATTCTGCTTATATGTGAATTTTTCAAATATTAGCTTTAGTAGAAAAGTTTTCTTTCGTATGAAATGAATAAACAATAATGTCCTGATAACTTATGAACATTTTTTTTTACAATAACTACTGCAACTAATTTCATTTTTTTTTCTTTTTACAAGGTTTCGTGATGAAGAACGTTAGGCAAAAGTACATAACAGTTTATGGTCAGGTATTCAACTGTTACACGTATTCACATATTGTTATTTATTACTAGCATGCCTTTTGTCTAACAACTTTTATATATAATGTAGATCGACTTGGACCTTGCAAACACTGTAAGTCTTAAACAACATATTTATTGCTACTTAACACAAATTATTTCACATTTATCATCTAAAAAAATGACTACAAATTTGATTGTAGATTCATTTCCTTGAAAATCAAGGGGTGAAGGTTAATCTACGATATGCTAAGGTTTCTGGTGAAATAATATAGAATCCATATTTTATTTACCATTAGATTTCCTTAATGTGAAAAATCTAACTTATCTTATTCATTACCAAATCTACAAAATAGATTGATAAACGTCCATTCACGAAGAATGAGGTACGAATTGCGCACATTTTACAACATCTGTTATGACGTACGGTGCATTAATATTTACTTCTCATTAAAATCTACTAATGTCTGCTCAACTTTCTATAACATACCAGATTGCAGTTTTCGTCCCGCAATGTAGGAGATGCGTTTACATCAAGACATGGGAATTTCGAAAGGCCATGTTCAGAAAATATGGATTTACCCAATACGAAAGAAAATGAATACCACTATCATTTCTACAAAAAGTAGTCATCGCCAATTTTAAGTAGTACTTCACTTTAAAATTCAATTTGTAATGTAGTTTTCTTTCTACCTTGGATATTCAGACTGTGGTTCGTTCCACGACATTATGGTTCTTACCATTTATTTCCTCTTACTCATTTTAAGTCGTAATCTTTACTCACCCCATTACTTATATTTACATGATCATGGCTATGGGTACGATCTTCTTCTGAAATAATGATAATAATTACATTTTAATTTATATATTTGAATAAAATATTTCAAAATGCGTTACACCCGCCCGTGCATCGCACGGGTCACCACTAGTATATATATATATATATATGTATATGTGTGTGTGTGTGTGTGTGTGTGTATTTATTTATTCATATTAAAGTATCTTCATACATGTCCATATCAATAGAGTATTTGTATAATTCATCAAAAATATGCATAGATCAACAAAATACATATATAAATAAAAAAGGTACGTATATACATCAACAAAGTATATACATTAATATTTGTGGGGGAAAAATTATCCTTCCTATCATAGTGTGATGTATGACAGGGGCTCCAGGAATTTTTCATCAAGGAGGTCAATGTATTACTTATCTAGTCACCGACACATGACCGCCTAATCTAGTCTTGACCGACTACAATCCAAATTCTACTACATGATCAGGATATAATGATAAGGACGACAATAGTTCCAGTTACAGTAGAAGACGTAAAACGTTAAAAAAATAATATTTTATTATGTTGTAAACTCTAATAGGATAGTTATTATCTAATTGTAACCATTTACTCTATATAAAGGGGACACTTTTCATTATGTAAATGGGATTTGAAGCTAGAGAATACTCTGATGTAAATTTTCTCCACATTATAATGAAAAAACCCTCACTGCCATTGTCAATGTAGGACACTAATGGACAAACAATGTAACTTTTGTCTCTTTCGCCTTTATTTTACATTCATATCATTATTGTGGTGGATTCGATTTTATTCCCCTACAATATTAAATCATGCACTCAAGAGTATCATTACACAAATTAAATTAACAAAGTTCCACATGAATGAACTAGAAGACACATTTAGAGTAATATGAACAAACATAGGGTATACAAATTTATAATAGAGTTATATTAGTATACTCATAAATAAATAAATTACATGAAAAAATTATTGATAACATTTATAAATCATCAAAATACAAGCATAATTCAGTTTATAGATATTCATATTAAAGTGAACTAATAAATACAAACGAACCATATACACGTTAGACAACACTTTCATAACAAATACATGCACAATATTATAAAATTTGTGCTCTGGTTAAAAACTTGTGTAGTTTAAAAAAAAATGTTTTTACTTCCATAAAAATCATATATTTTCATAAAAGGTGTTTGTACTATCTCTATTTTTATGTGTACTTTCATAAAAAAATGTGTGTGTTTTCATATGATTGCATGTATTTCAATAGGCATGTTTCTATACTTTCAATGAAGCAAACTTACAACTTTCAAACATTTATTTTCATATATTCTCAAATATGTTTTCATTGAACACACAATGCAGATACAAATTTACAAATCTTTCCCTATAAAAAGGGATTATGATCCATTTTTTTCACACTAATTATTTTTACAAATACTCCAAAAACTTCACGTTTTTACATTGTAACACCCCATATTTCCTCTTGTTAGTTAGTCATTCTGATACGTCGAAGTTAAGGTTTGTTAATCAATTTATATCATTCTCAGCATCATGATTATAACGATGATGATAATAATAATAATAATAATAATAATAATAATAATAATAATAATAATAATAATAATAATAATAATAATAATAATAATTTAAAACATCCATGACATGAAATGATATATAGATAAATTATGGAAAAAAAAACAATATTGTCTCCATATGCATTATAAACTAAAATAAACTACATAACCAAAATGAAATAAATAGACATCGTCTCAATATCATGAATAGTTTCAATTGGATAAAAATATACTAGGACCAACACAATACTTAAGTAAATATATTAATAGCATAAGCTTGAACACTCGAATAATAATAATAATAATAATAACAACAACAATAATAATAATAATAATAATAATAATAATAATAATGATAATAATAATAATAATAATAATAATAATAATAATAATAATAATAATAATAATAATAACAACAACAACAACAACAACAACAACAACAACAACTATGAAATGGAGATGATGATCTGGAATGACGACAAGTGTGACAACTCAACCATGTTGCTCGTTCTTAGTAATAACTGAAAAATATTTTTAGAATACATGGGTCAGAGCCCGAAAGTTTCAAGAAATAACTTACCCCTCAACAAGCGATTTATTCATATAATCAATCTAATCACCTCGAAACTCGCATCAAAGTATACCTCACCCCTTAACACATTGTGACATAACTTATTACAAGTGCCCAATACTAACCTACAACTATAGCATGTAAGTCTTACCCTAAGACTGGAAAGTTAACTATCTCGTAGCTATAACAAAATTAAATTCCTAACCAAGTTCAAAGGATATAGTATCTGTTATCTATGAAGTGTCATGGTATTAAATTGATATTCACCATATCAATACAATATAAAGTGATACACAATATAGTATACAGATATCTTCCTCGTAGGACCACATTTATAAACCACACAAAGACATCGACCTGGGATATTCTCGTACCTTTATCGGTAATTTTGTAAGGAACCCAAACCTAACGAATTCAGAACATGCACAAACTAAAAAAATGGTGGGGATCATCATAAAATCACACCATCGGGTGTTCACATACCAAATTTGTGATGGATGAAGTCCTCTATGTTTCCTCGTCGTGAGACGGTGACGAACTAAATACAAGATCTAAGAATTGACCACCACACAACCTGTTGTATTAGTAATGGGCTCAGTACCGAAAACCTTCAATCTAATATAATCATATTCCTCCGATGATAAATTCCCCATTAGTGAAACCTGGTTAGTATGTTCCCAACCAAACAAACAAGCACATACATAGTTCAATAATACGTCTGGACTATTATAATATTCTCGCCTACTCCATATACCGTATTAATTTCCAACAAGTGTTCTTAAGACATATAAGCAGGTTTACCAATCGAAACCCCAAATAGGATGTAATTAATCTCCCTAAGTCTATTAATAAATATAAATCAAACCCCAATATACCTTAATTCAATTGCCCATTTAAAAACTAACTTAAATACAAAATAACCAACGCTAACCATGACCCACCTCTCCAGGCCCATGGGCGCGACCCAAATAGGCGTAACTATGACTTTCCTAGACATGGGCGTGGATATAAACTCCACAAACACGACTCCTGGGTGGCCCATCTCTAAACAACGGTTTTGATCTTTATGTCATTCCTAACATCCATCTTTGTCAATTAAAGTCTAAATGCCTCCATTGACGATTTCTAAACCTCCGAAATAGCCAAAAAGAAGTCCTAAATCCATCTAAACCCTACTAGATCAAAGTGTAATGATATAGGGTTAGTACCAGGGGCGGATCTAGCCCAGACCGAAGGGGGGCGGCCTCCCCAGTTCAACTTTAAGAAAAAATGGGCTTTTTCGTAAAAAAATTAAACTTGGAGGTTACTTCTAATTATATTCAAAGATGAGGGGAAAATGTGTAATAAATTAAAAAAGAAAATCAAACTTAAACGTTCAGCTCTCAAATGTCAAAACCTATTCTTTTTTATTATCTCTTTTTGTTTAAAAACAGTTTATTATTTATATGAATTTGTTTATATTTTGTGTTTGATTATATGTTTATTTATATGATTTTGTTCATAGAGATAGAGGTACGTTTATATGTGTTTAAATTTATTATGAATATTAAAATTAAAATCCGTAGAATCTATTAGTATGAAATTTTATTTATAATGTAAAATTGGTCTGAAATGAAATTAAATTTAGTGTGAATCTATTAGTCTGAAATTAAATTAAATTTATTGTAAATATAGGAAGTCAGTGGAGAATTTTTTTTAAATGGAAATGAGGAGACAACACACCAACCGTATCCCGAAAAAAAAATAGGAATCCAAATTTAGTTAATTAATACTTCAACATTTGTAGGCTTAAAAATTGCAAAAATATAAGTAAAACCAACCCCAAAAATATCGCCTAGGGGGCTCCTTCCCCCGAACCCCCGGGCTTTTAGAAAAAAATTCGCCCAACTTCATTTGGAATCCTACATCCACCATTGGCCAGTACCTGATATGGATTCATTAATATAAGGACTTAATAATAACGTTTGACATATTTTACTTAAGGGGTGATTTACAGATTAGGGGTTCATGTCTATTAAGTGTTTTCCATCTTCAAAATACCTATTAATTGAAAAGATTCATCACTACAAATTAAATTACATGTTTTTCAATTATTTCATTTCAAATTACATAGATTTACATCTTAAGTTTCGATTAATCTATGGTTAAGATATATTTATTATTTCTAAGTCTTCTAATCATTATTAGTCCACAAAAAATAATTAATCAATAATAGATCATTACCATAATAATGTTTGTACTCGTGATAAAATCAATAACTAGAATCAAATCATGAACAAAAAAGCATATTAAACAGGGATAGATATAATTTTGAATCTCCTGAGTTATTCCTTGTTCCTCCCGGAGACTCTTCTTTTGTTTCTTACAAACCTCTTTGTTGGTGAGTGTCTTGTGAAATTAGGTTTAACCAATGATTATAAAGGTTGAAACCTAATCATAAATATCCAATTCTGTAGGTCCCTAAAAGGCCTAGCTTTGGACTCGATATGGGCCAAAATCTATCTTGACTGACCCAAAACTTAGCCCAAAGGCATACTCACCCCTGGAGCCCCATTCAACTTACTAAACATATTCAAGCCTTCGAACTATCCTAGATCCTACTCCAAAAAAAATATTCTATTACTTACACACTAGATTATTTTATGTGGAATACCATATATAACTACTTACACCCTTTTAATAACAAATAAATACACTAAATAAATTTTATACATCATGTAATTTAAGTGCCACGTAGATTATGCACGTATTATTATCATCTATCACATGTATTCGAATTTAATAGTTTACTCCCAAATTAATAATATATAATACTTAATAAAATACAAAGTATTAAATTTTTCCCCATAATAATGGAATTCCGTTCTCAAAATTCGATACGTATTTGACTAAAAGAATTTAGAATATTTCTCTTGCATGTCACCTTACCTCTGCCATGTAGACTCTTCCTTATTGTGGTTTCTCTACAGGATCCACATCAGTAAAAATAGTCTTAGAGTGAGGAATATGCTGCCTAAGATCCAAAGTAGCAACAAGTTTCTCCTTGTATCTTATGTTTGGCTAAAGATCTATGTATTTAAGATCAATGTGTTGATATATTATATCGCCTATAAGCAATCTTTGCTACATAGAGGCATGGAATACATAATGCAGTAGCTATAGGTGATCTAATAAGGCTAAACGATACACAATTGGTCCAATACGATTAATAATGGTGAATAGCCCCACATATTGGGGTGATAACTTTTCCTTCTTTTCAAATCGCATCACTCCTTTTATGAGAGACACCTTGAGTAACACCTGATCACCAACTATGATCTCTAGGTGCCTTCTCCCACGTCTGTATAACTTTTCTTCCTAGTCCAGGCAATAATCATCCTTTACCTGATAAGTAGTAGTGGTAAATGGGCGGTTATGGATGGGTAAAAAATGAATACGGATAAATTTGGGCGGGTCAAAAGTGGGTCGAACAGAATAATTTGGACAAATTGGGTAGGGTCAAATTCGGGCCGGTCGGGTCAAACCCGGATCGGGTCGGATTGACCCGCTTTCTTTTTTTTTTTTTTGAAAAAACAATTATTATACCATATACGAATAAATATGGTATAATAATTTTGAAAAAAAATACAAGTAAGTACTTAAATAAAAAAAAATCTTTAAATTCTTTATGAATTTGAGTTTTATTTTTTGAGAGGTTCCAAAACCATTTTGACCCGCTAATGACCCGCCAACAAACCGTCTTATTGGATCTCTCAAACCATTTTGATCCACAAACACAATTAATGGGTCCCAAACACATTATTTTGGGTTGGTTATGAACGGTTTCATTCTCAAGAGCCCATATTGACGGAGCTACTAATAAGTCTCATCTTCTCTAAAGTGTCGTGGATGAACTCTTTTTCAAGAAAACCGTTATCTTCCACCTCCACCCAAAATCGAAAGAATGACTAGGTCTCATATACAATGACTCAAAACTTGTCACATTAATAGTCCGTTGAGGATTGTTGTTGTAAGAAAATACCACGAATTGTAAATACTGCTCCAAATTACACTTGAATTCCAGAATAAAATCTCGTAGTATATCATTGAACACATGGTTCACCCGATTTGTCTGTCCATCAGTTTATGAGTGATACAAGGTACTCAGCCGTAACTCCATACTCAATGCCTACATAAAAAACTTTTTGGGAATGATGACCCCTAATTTTAAAACTTTTACTTTAAAAATCAATTTCCTTTCAATGCGGAATAAAGATGGTTCGACACAACAATTTAATTTTCCAAATTTTATTTGATTTTCTTTTCTTAAAAAAATGAAAAATTAAATTTATCACAAATTTTAATTTCTAAACAACTTAAAATTAAACTACAAGTGAAATTGAGTCTACACACACACACTTAAAATTTCACTTAAACCAAATTAATTTAACCCAAGTCCTAGAAATTTGCCTAATATTAATTAATTCAATTTGCAATTTAGGCCTAACCAAATCTTATCAAATTACATTATTTAGACTTGAATTAAATTAAGTTAAACATTACCCAAATATTAAACATGCACCAAATTAAACAAGACGGGTGAATTAAATCATATTTTATCTTTTAATCCTAAGCATGCGTTCTAGGTGATTTGCAAGATAAAATAAATTCACAACCACTACGCCGCAATGTACGAGGAAAAACTCACAACAGGAAAAAATCTCGGACAACCCTAGCCTAAGTCCACTAAGTATGCAATTTTGCAAGTACAAGACAAATGACTTACTCAACTCGACTCGACTCCTTTCAAGCCCCTGGCGCGTCTTCTTGTACCAACCTCTGCTCAGTCCATAATCCCGAAATCCACCGGAACCTTGGAATCCACCAGTGAAGCTTTAAGAACCCGTCAACCACACACGGTTCCTTCCACCGTTTGAGAATGCCGCAGCCAAAACCAAACTTCTTCTTCTTTGAGGGATGTAGAAATAAACCCAAGATCTTTTCTTCGTAGGTTGAAAAGTGAACCCGGTGCCAAACAAACTCCAAGAAAATATATATGTGGTACTTGGAATAAACTAATATGGGTGTAAACAAAAGTGTTAAGAATGATTTTCTAAAAAAAACAAACACTAAAAACATGAAATTTTTCATTGAGGAATTAAGTTCTCAAAAACTCTCTCTGGAGATTGCAGAAGGTGAAAAAGTTAATTTTTCAAAGTTGGTTCCCACACATATTTATTATGGCAAAAGTTAGTAGGACAAAAGAAGTGGGATAGTGGAGAAAAACTGCCAAAAAGTTTTTCCATCGGAAATCTCGTTCGAACGAGATTTTCGTTCGAACGAAGTCTCGTTCGAACGACCCTTCTAACGAATTTCTAGAGGCCAAAAGGTAAAAGTTGTTGGCAAACTCGTTCGAACGAAATTGTGTTTAAAAATGTTGTCTCCAACTATAACTTTGCCACGTGGATTCTTTAATAAGTATTACTCTCAATAATAAATTACAATAAAATTGATGCCCCTAAAATGGTGTTAAACTCCCTTACGTAATTTTTGTGTCTAACTTTTCCACTCCCCCTAACTCTTCATCTCATTTTTCTGTAATATACCTCTGGGTGTCTTTTTATTTTATCTCCTAGAAAACTGAAACGACTCCTCCACAGAATATTTACTGTGAACCTCACGGTTCTCAATAAGTATTTATATGTTTTAATACATGTCGTCTGTTTCTCTCCCCAAAATATATAATCCTTATCAAGGTTCTTTTGAGATAAAAAAAAATATTGCAAGGAAATGATCGGAGTATAGATAATCCATACTTTTCTGTCTATAGTTCGTTTACCCTCTTCAATTTTTCGAGGTTCATTTGTTTACTTTTTTCTTTAATATTACGTATGTGATATTTTAATTTGTATGAACATGATGCAGAAATTTAATTACCTGTGATCCCTGAAGGAAGCTAAAGCATGTGAGGGAATCACATTTCGTTGGTATTTAAGTTTGACTCATTTAGTCTCTTTTAGTCGGTATTTAACATTAACAAATTAATCTCGTTTTTTTTTTATAATAATATTTTTATTTGAACATTTTTCCTTTGCAATCACTCATTTTGATGTAAACTTATAATTTGTTGAATTGAGAAATACTAATCATGTGATTTTTTTTATCAATTGTGGTTAATTAGAATTTAAAATTTCGATTTTATACTTGGTTAAGTATGTAGTCAATGGGTTATGCATTTTTTTTAACTCCAATTTATCCCATGAATTATTTTTTGAGTTGTTCTCAATCAGAGGGGCGAGATAGAAATGTCCCCCTCATCATTTCAATTTTAACATGCAAAATTGAAATTAGAGTTTGATAAGAAATAGTACACCGAATTTGATACATGTATTTTTATTAATGTGTATGCATGTAGTACATGTGATTAAAATATATGTCTAAATTGAAAAAATAAATATTTTACAACAAGATTTACAAATCATCGGCACATCGTGCGGGAATAAAATCTAGTTCAATTTTAAAGTTTGAGGACAATAACAGATGTTTAAAAAATATTGACATGTATATTAATGTCCAAATAATGTTTGTGAGACCTAAAGAGTAAAATTCTAATTTTTTTTAAATGCTAGGAAATAATTTTTTGTCTCAAATTAGGAGTCACTTTGGTTTTATTAAAATTATGAAAAAAAACTTATTTAATATAATTAATTGTCAATAGTTAATTTATATAACTATTATAAAATTTGATACATCGTAACATATACTAGGTTACTAGGTGTAAACCAGCGCGATGCGTGGGCATGACTATCATTGAATGTTGATCTACGTTTTAGTTAAAAAAATGCTCAACTTGTTACGTGAGTATACCTTATTTACATAGATTAATTATCAAAAAGTCCCTCAAATATTTTTTAATACACATTTAGTCCAAACATTTTTATTTTGTTCCAAAAAATAACTCAAACACCCCTTTTAATCAACATTTTCTTACTTTTAAAGGTCCGCTCTAGCGGCACACATTGAAGTGTTTTTATATGGCGAGAGACTTTTTGGAACAAAATAAAAGGGCTTGGACTAAATATGTATTAAAAAATATTTGATGGACTATTTGGTATATGGCCTTTTACATACATAAAGAAGACCTAATAAATTATAAATAACAAATTATAAATTATAAATAGGGATATCGAAATTTTATCTTCATAAAATTATTATTCTCAAATATAAGATGAAATATACGAACATTGAACAAATAAATAATATTTGTAAGAAAAGTAAAAACATAAAAAAATAAGAATTAGATTTCTGGAAAAAAAATCTCACATTCAAATAATTAAAAATCCAATCAAAGTCAATACACCAACAAATAAAATAATTAATTTTTCCTTTTAGTATTTGAGACTACAAAATGTCTATGAAGGAGATAAGAGGATAACAACAGATAATAAATGTACGACAAAAATAGAATACACAAACCCATAACCCATTTTGTTCGTCCACCCTCTCTAAACCCCACAAACCCAAACCTATAACCCATTTCTCCAAATTTTCAATCTCAATGAGCCGTGGGTCAGTGTAGGAGCTACTGTTTGGTTCCAAATCGTGCCCAAAAATGCCAACACTTTTGCTCTCTACTCCCCGGCTCTAAAATCAGTGATGGGTTTCACACAACAACATCTAACCATACTTGGAGTTGCGAATGATATTGGAGAAAATGTTGGGATTCTACCTAGCATCACCTACAACCAGTTTCCACCATGGGTTGTTCTCATGGTTGACGTTTTCGCTTGTTTCTTAGGCTATCGTGTCATAATTCAATAATTTTTGTGAGAGAGTGAGAGGGGTAAAGAGAATAACTGTTAGAATTTTGAGAAGAGTGTGGGATATTAGATGTTTTGGGGAGTGATAAGTAAAGCGTTGTCACAACATTTTTTTTCTCCATTGGGTTAACAAACCCCTTCCCACTCTCAAAACATATGGTCAGTAAGTTACGACTTCCGTGTATAACTATTCTTAAGAACACCGTAATATTAATCAAGAAAACATTAATTTTATTAAATTTTCACATAAAAATGTTCTTAATAAAAAGATATTGGATCTTCATGATTATCACATATAATAATTATGCAGAACATAAAATGGTATTAAATGACATACCTTCATCACATCACAACTAGAGAGATTGATGGAGCAGCCAACCTTAACGATGTCCGATCGGATTGACTTTCAAAACATGGCTTCATCATTTATATGGCAAGAAGATAGTCTAATTTAAACACATTCCAACGGTTAGATATCGTTATATAGCCAAAACACTATTTCACAATTTGCTCTCCTTGAGAATCTATATTTCTCTCTCTTTCCTATAATTTCATTATGTTGTCTTTTAGTGTCTGAATGATAAAAATCTGTCACTTATTTATAGGAAGTGGCATGACCTAAATCTCCAACAGTCACTTAATATCAACCGTCCATCAAGGTAGCCCAAGAGTCTTTTTCACTCTTGGTATTCACTTTCATTAACCAAAGTGACTTTTAATATTAATATAATTATGGAGCACATAATGTAGAATTATTTAAAATAATTTTAACAGTCTCCCACTTGATCCATAATTATCATAAAGTGCGCAATAACCTTTGAGTCATCCTTAAATGGTTTTTCATAAACACCTTAATAAAAAAAAAACCATTAATGTGAGTCATGGCGCTCACATATTAATTCAAGAGCATGATCACTTTCATGTATTACAACATTAACAACTTATCCAATAAGGTTTATAAATATGGTTATTCAATAATGGTCCAATAATGTCTTTGTAAAAGACTATTTCTATCACATTCTTTCATTTACATGCATGTGTACAATGAAGACAAAAGTAAATGACTCTGAAACACTGTATGACATCATATGGTAGTATTAAAATAAGCACTAAAAAATCTACCACATCAGGATTCTACCGGCTAGACTTTAAGACTCGTATCTTAATCATGCTTCATTAATGTCTTTCATGATAGCCCAATCATGTGGATTTTCTATGTTAACACTTGTATAAATGTATTAAATGACACTTGTTTTAGAATTTCTTCTTTAAAGGTATTTACATTAAATGTTCTTAGTTACTCACATAATATCTAATGTACCTTAATAAAGAAGATTGCAACGACGGTATAAAATATTTCAGCAACTTGGCAATAGTGTCGATAATTTCAAGTTTCGAAATTTAAATACGTTGCCATAATCAATAAGTTGTAGCATCAAAGCATGCTACAGATTCATATTTCCATAATAGTCAATAGATTATGTTGCACTTGTTCATTATATTGGTCGTTAAACCAAAATAAACATAAGTATATAAGAGTGAACGTTATACATTCTATAAAACCAGTAAATCTGAATTGTAATAACTAATTGTCCAAAAATGAGAAGTCATGTTTAATGTGAGCATATAATCTTTTAGTATCTCATAACTTCATCGATCACATATTGAAAATTCATGTAGCATTTTATTTCTCTAATTTATCATAAATTGAATATATAAACTTACTCCTAGTGATCATAAGTTGTATAAATTGAATATACAATGATTAGAAAATATAATGGTATTACTTCTAAAAATACCATAGGTGGAAAAATTAATTAAATTTATACAATCATTTGTTTATAGCATGTGTAAAATATCATAAGCATAATAGTTTTCACATACACTCAATGTAACTCTCATCCTAATGAGTACTCATTTCATAAGAATTTTACGTCCTTAAAAAATGACATCCTTGGAAAAGGTGAGAAGGTAAATTTGTAACCCTTTTCTCATTACGCATAAAATATTTGACTACAATTTAACTTTATTCATTTAATTACAATTAACATCGTGTTTGGTCTTGGTGACCTCTTCATACGCCACTTAAATGTAATTCAATGAGATCTCATAGTCCAATAAGTTTACTTTTTATGATTTCTGAAAAAAAAACAAATATTTATTTATCCTTATACCAAATTTATATTCATGTAGATACACCACATAATCATTTAGGATAATAGACTTTATTTAGGATCTTCTTAGTACTATACAATCCCTTATGATTTTATCTACATTTGTCTCACAATGACAATACCATAATTTAGTGGTTGATCATTTATTTGTTGTGGTTGATCATTTATTTGTTCTTTATTGGTCAAGTAATCCAACAACTAAAAGAACAAGTATTCAAGAAAGTTATCGTTAATGGGATAAGTACCCTAACTTCCTTTATAGCCATATTTCATGATTTTCAACTCCCATTAATTTCACCATTGATAATGAATTTGGCATTCGATTTTCTTTAATGCAATAAGTACATGTCAATGACGATTATATGATTTATGTAGGTGCACTTTAAGGGAATTTTCTCATAATCTCCCACATAGGCCACATAGGTCATCCTTATATTAGATATTGTAAAACCACACAAAAAAGACCAAATTGTCACCTTTCAGCCGACTACCCTTATCACGGTCAATTACATTGACAAAATAATACGCGCTTTTTATCACGATTATTGACCGTGACAAGTTCGTCACAAGTACTGTTGTCATGGACTTGTCATGGTCAAAGACCATGACAGGTCCGTGATAACATAGTTAGTAAAAAATCCTCCCCTCTTTTTTTCCCCACCGTTTTCACTTCCTTATTTTTCTCTATCTCTAAGCGACTGCTCTCTCTCTCTCAAAGCGTTTTTTCGGTTAGTTTTTTCCTCTCTTTCTCTTTCCTTTGTATATATGTGTGTATGTGTGTGTATATGTATGTGTGTGTGTGTGTGTGTGTGTATGTATGTGTATGGGTGGTATGTGTGTATATGTTCATGTGTGTGGTGGGGGGAGGGGGTGGTGGGGCAATGGGTATGAGGGTGGTGTGTGTGTGTGTGTGTGCAGGTGGGTGAGTGTGTGTGTGTGTGTGTGTGTGTGGTGGTGGAGGGAGGGAAGTGGGGAGTGGGGGATGGGTGAGGGATGTGTGTATGTGTGTGTTTATGTTGAAATTAATTGTTAATGTTTAGGACTTGAAATTAATTATTAATTTAGGACTTGAAATTAATGTTTAGTTTAGAACTTGAAATTAATTGTTAATCTTGATTTAGGACTTGAAATTAATGTTTAGTTTAGGACTTGAAATTAATTTTTAGTTTAGGATTTGAAATTATTTGTTAATGTTGATTGGGTGATGTTAGTTGGGATTAAAATTAATATGTATTGTTAATATTGATTGAATCTTATTGTTCAGAGAATAAAATTAATTTCATATTATAAATATTGTTTATATATTTTTATTTAGGTTTGAAATTGTTAATGTTGAATTAATTGCGTAGATGAATTAGAAGGAGTACAGGATACACATTTGTTGGTTTGCTGTTGTTGTTGGATTATATTCGGTGCACGATTGTACGAGGAAAGTACAATTGTACCAAATTCGAGCATTTCATACAATGCTCTTACTTTCTTTTGAGCGAGCGTGAAAGATAAAAACATCGTTGAAGCTGAAATGACATACTATGGTATAATTCAAAATATATTTGAATTGGACTATGTAAGCTTCAAAGAGGTTGTATTTTACTGTTATTGGGTAAGAGTTGAGGATAAAAATGCTTGTAAAGTTGATCCTGGCACTAATATGATCATGGTTGACTTGTCCAAGTTGAATAACAACGAACACATGAGTGATGAGTCGTTTGTTTGTGCATTTCAAAAGGTCAAGCAAGTGTTTTACTCAGAGTATATCAACAACGAGTTGTGGTCAATCGTCCTACATTCGTCAACGCGTCTAAACAGTAGTGTGGATGACTTGGCTGCTCCTACTAAATATAAATCCATTTTTTTATGATAACCCGAATTTAAAATAATTTTTAGATTTGTAAAAAGTATTCCAATTATCGGACATTAGTTTAGTTCTCTTAATTCATTTGTACTTGATCAGTTTACTTCATGTAATATTTAGATTTAATTCTCACGCATTAATTCAAAGTCCATATCCAGTGGGTGTATTAATCTATTATTTTGTTATTATCGAAAGTTAGTTTAATGCTTTTAATTTATTTGTACTTGATCAGTTTAGTGCATTAATTCAAAGTTACCAGTGTTTTGTTATATTATGATGAGTTCTTTGTATTCTTCTAATTCATTTGGTGAAGACAATTACTGGCCTGGGGTACATTAGTTGGAGGGAGGTGCCAAATGAGCTCAAGTTGTCTCTTTGGGCGGCACTATAGGTATTATATTTATATTTATATTTATATTTCAATTTCAATTTCAATTTCAATTTATATTTCAATTTATATTTATATTTCAAATTTAATTTCAATTTCAATTTCAATTTCAATTTCAATTTCAATTTCAATTTCAATTTCAATTTCAATTTATATTTATATTTATATTTATATTTATATTTATTAGCAAGTAACACTTGTTTGCTTTTGTTTTATATTTGTTTGAAAGGAACAATTCGGCATGTCCCGACACTTCCATGATTCCGTATTAGAGCAGTTGAGGGAATAACATAAGACGTGGAAGAAAAATTTACGGGCCCGGTACTTTAGGAATATTCAGAACTCTATTCTCAGACTGCGTGAGACCATCATGTCGAAGGTGTCGATCGCATTGGTAAAGTGGAAAATTTTCATCGACAATGAGATCGAGGAGTGACAATTGGCATCTTACTAATCGGGGAGGGGAAAATGGGAGAAAAAGATGGACATGCACTACTCCGACCGGACGTCTTACGCTGAGGTGGAGCACAGTATGGTAAGGTTTAATATTCTATAATTATAGAAATAGGTTATTCTACATTATTTTACTTTGCGTTACTTACTAATGTTGCATTATTTTATTTCAGGGGACGGAGAATGGCCTTGAGGGTAGGCCACATAGGCTCGATGCCTGTGCGACAATTTGGACGAAGAAGGGTAAGGCTAATAAGGTTTTCCCGCGCGTCGCTGACATGATTGTAAGTAATTCAAAAGTTTAATTTTTATTAATTACGCAATAAGGTTTTTATTTACTTAATTAACTAATCGTGTGCTTTTTGGCGTTTCAGGCAAAGCTTAAGGAAGTCCATGAGTCGTAGTTTGATGCCTGGAAGGCATCTTTGTCCACGAACGTACTTAGCTAAGTGATCGACGCTGATCACAAAGGGAGGACTAGGGGGTGAGCTCGTAGGTAAAAAAATCTAGGATCATTGGAATGGAGATGAGCAACATCGGGTTGGCTCAATTAAGTCGACACGCATGACGCGAAGCTATCAAGGTTGGAGGCGATGGTCCTCGATATGTATGCATTCATGAAGCGTCACTTGGGTGTAAAAGGCAAGGGCACGGGGAAGGAGAAGATGGTGGAGGAGGAGCTGCATGAGGATGAGGACGTGGACATGGATGTCGCTGCTTCATCGTCGATATGCGCATACTCACCGCTTGTTGATCTAGTCCCCTACTTAGCTCCCGTCCAGCGGCCTATGTCAACAATTGATTGGCCGAGCGTGTTTTTACGCGACATATATGATGGCCAGCGGATAGCGAGGGCATTGAGGGACCCGAATACCATCCCGGGTATGCCAATTCATGGACGTATCCTTCAAAACATCGAGGCCAGGGTCCTCCTCACGCATGTGATAACCACACAGGAGAACTTCGCATTGTGGTTGCGCGAACAATGCGGCGTGACGAATATTGAACCTAGCCCAAACACTATGGCGTGACATTATTTGTATCTATTTTTATTTGGACACTTGGATTATATTTGAATTGTTTTGATTTGTTACATTTTGGTTTGGACATGAATTGTATTTTTATTTTATTTGGATATGGAATTATATATGCAATGATTTGGTGCATTATTTCTATTTTATTTGGATATATCCTACTTGAACAGGTACAATTTTTCTATAACAGGTACAAATATACTGTTGGGGAGTAGCAGTGGCCAAACTGCCCAACATATGTTTTTTAACTTCTGCCCAGATTTGTCACGGTCATTGACCGTGACAAGTCCGTGACAAATAAAACTTGTCACGATCAATGACAGTGACAATTTTTTTAGAGTTTGTCACATGTTTGTCAGAGTGTTTAACCGTGACAAAACTTGTCACGGTTAAAGATTGTGACCGACCGCGACAAGTCTAACGAACTTGTCACGGTCAATGACCATTACAATAAAGGCTGTCACCCCCAAACATATCACGGTTATTGACCTTGACAAGTTGTACTTGTCACGGTTAATGATCGTGACAATACGGCTATTTTGGTGCAGTGTAATACCCTAAGGGCATAACTCGATTATCAAGATTTATAAGAGATATTACAAAATCTTGTCCATAAAAAATTATCAAAGGGAGTCAGATTTAATTTGTTATAAGATTAAAGAGTTTCATCAATAATACTATGATTATGATTAGGGGTCAAAATAATCGTTAAAAGAACTATATTCAGTCACATGTGTTTTGTTCAAAATATCAAAGGAATACCATAGCCTTTGACAAGGACTAAAACATGTTTTAAAAAATATCCCTCACAATTAATTCTAGACAAATATTTTTTCAAGAACATTTGAAGCATTGAGGCTTTATGAAAACAAATGGCTTGATTCACCAAGAATAAAAGAGAAGGAGTCTTGTTTGCATTTCTATCATGTTTTGTATACATTCCTTGCATCAAAAGTAAATACCTTATGTAACACAGTAAGTTCAACTTACAAACTCTACTGAGATGAAAACTCATTTCAAAACATAAAAGATGCATATTATCTCTACCATTAGTAGTCCGAGTGTGCAATATGTAAACAAACTTAATTTGTTTAATTTCTTCAAAATTTATATGGAGTGTTCCACAAAATATTGATCATCAATAGTGTGCTCAAAAAACAATCCAACATGATAATCGAGAGAAACAAAATCATACCATAACATGTTAAAGATATGAGATAAATTGCTCACTATATTAATTCTTTGATTTGACAACACATACGTTAATATCTCTTTAATACCTAATGTGCATTTTATTTTTCTTAGTAGTAACCATTGAATAAGAATCATATGATGTTGGTAGATACTAGAGTATTAACTAGACATGATATATACTATAATAATGTTTATGATATGTAGAGTTCATTCAATCAGTCAAAATCAATTCCCTGCAAGGAATAATCTTGTTTGATAATTAAACTCAATATACTCCACAGTTATAAGCATCACAAGTTACCATTTTTATCATCTTTATATTTAATATTCATTTTCATTATGGTTGGGTCACCGTGGTGACTACCAAATATTCCATAATACGTATATTACATTAAGTAAAGACTTACATACACAAGTTAATAAATTTTTCGCTTCAGTTCATTAAATATCGCGTCAACAATGAGCCAAATTATTCATATTTTTGGGTTTCATAAACTCAATTGGTGATATCATGATGAAAGAAACAATGACATTTGCATTTGATTGCCATTATTGCCTTCCCAATATATATATATATATATATATCACCACTTAATTTTTGCTCAATAATTGTAATTGAACCTGTAGGCTACTGAATTACAATAATTGAATAAATAATATGTGTGAAACATCAGAGAACTTAGTATTCAATATCATACATGGAACGATAGGCAACAAAAATATACATGATATGAACACATTAGTCCAATATTTATCTGTTATGGAATGGATTACTTTAGTGAATGAATTACACCAATCCTTACATTATATAAATATTAGATATAAGTATACATGTTTAAATACCCGTAATACATGAATGAATTATATAATTGTCTATTTCTTAATTCGAAATTCACCAAAAACTAGACAAGATATGTGAAAATCAAATAGACAGGGAGTTTGCATGATATATTATACGAAAAATAGTAAATGGAAAACCTGAATCATTTACTTTCAATTCATCACTTATGTATGACTAAAAATCATAAATATTGACCCAAATCATCATGGTCATACTAATGCACAATACGGTCATAACATTAAGTTGTTCGTGTTTGTTATTTAATTCAACTGAATGGGAGTACTAGAATTAGAATAAACAATAATTCTAATATTCAACTACATGAATTGTTGGCCTCTGTTTGGCACGAGACTCATTAAAACACGAATATCAGAATATTCAACAATATGAATCATTGGCATGTATGTGGCACGAGACTCATCAAAACATAAATATTAACAATAAAATAATATTCAATAATATGAATCATTGACCTATTTTTGACACGAGACTCATCAAAATATGAGTATTAACAATAACATAATATTCAATAATATGAATCGTCGGCCTCTGTTTGGCACGAGACTCATTAAAATATGAATATTAATAATAACATAATATTCAATAATATGAATCGTTAACCTGTGTTTGGCATGAGACTCATAAAAAATATGAATATTAACAATAATATTCAATGATTTCAATTGTTGGTCTGTGATAACACAAGTCTAATATCCTACCATATGAAATATGTTGACTTGTATTTAGCTTTTAAATGCATATAAAACAAGAATATTAGTATAAAAAATATAATCATACATTCAATATTCACGAAATGATCATAACATATGTTTGGTTTCTAATCCAACACAAACATGAATTCATGAATAAAAATAATAATATCCATAGTGAAAACACACGCATAATATTTGACAAAATCGTAACTTTTGCCCAAAATTTGAGTTAATAGTATAAGGATGTAGATAATTACTCCAAAAGCTCAAAATAAATTGCGAAATTCAAAAGTCAATTTTCTGGAATGAGATATTGTCATAAAGATTATTTATGTAAAATCGATGCCTCCAAAAATATTATACTCAAAACTTAATGTATAATTAATGGTCCAAATATAGATGTATACAAAACAATGTAATATTTATGATTATAGATTAATATACTTTAATGTCTTCCCCATCTAACAATGTATAAATATAAGTGTTGACAAATTAATTACATTAGGGTACCAAATATAAACTGTGCAAAATAATCTAATTTTACCGAAATGTTATGGTCAAACACATAATCATACATCTAATATTCAAAATTTTATATTGAACATTTTGGTCATTACAAATAATGCATAACATGAATATTAGAACAACCATTTAATGAAAAACACACGAGTGATTTGTATCATAAATATGGAAAAATAATTTATTTTTCCCAAAATGAAATTTTTTGAGTTATCATTACAATAACATAAACAATCGTTTCAGAATCGCTCTCCAATTTGCGGAATCGTAAAATCAAATTTTAAGTGAGAGTTATGAGCGTTGGCATTATTATCAAAAATGACAAAAACACGTTTTTAAAGGTCTAAACGACGTCAAAACGCAAAACTGGGGTGGGCCCATCATATTTAATGGGTTTTATTTATTTTGACGTTTCCAGTCGACCATATGAGTTTTCGAAAATCTCGATCAAGTTTTGACCTTTCATTCTGACTAGTGAGTATAGGCAATAGAAGAAAAGTGTCACGAAAAAAATTCCCGGCACACAAAAAAATTAATTTAATGTAGACTTTATGAACACCATAATATTAATCAAGAATACATTAATTTGATTAAATTTTCACATAAAAATGTTCTTAATAAAAGGATCTTGGATCTTCATGATTATCACATATAATCATTATGCAGAACATAAAATGGTATTAAATGACATACCTTCATCATGCAATAACTTGAGAGATTGATGGAGAATCCAAGATTAACGATGTCCGATCGGGATGAATTTCAGAACATGGCTTCATCATTTATATGGCAAGGAAATATTTAAATTTCAATACATTCCAACGGTTAGATTTCCTTTTATATCCAAAACACTATTTCGAAATTTGTTCTCCTTGAGAATTTAGATTTCTATCCCTTTCCTATAATTTCATAATGTTGTCTTTCAAATCAAAAACTTATTTATGGGCAGGGACAGTACCTAAATCTCCAACAGTCACTTAATATCAACCGTCCATCAAGGTATATGCCCAAGAGTCCTTTTGACTCATGATATTTGGAGTACCCTTTCTTTAACCAAAGTGACTCTTAATATTAAAATAGTTATGGAGCACATAATGTAGAATTATTTAAAATAATTCTAACATCTCTCTCTTATATCAATAGACGAAAAGGTTTAATAAGATAGAAATAGATTAATGCTCCCAGCCTATTAAGAAAGAAAATCGGTAATAGGGGAATTTAGTACAACAATACTATGTGGAAACCTTAAACAAAGAGCAGGATTAACTCTTGTATATCATTTTATATTGGTATATCGAATATAGATATACCTTTTAATTTG
This sequence comes from Sambucus nigra, assembly GCA_949130495.1. Taxonomy (NCBI): domain Eukaryota; kingdom Viridiplantae; phylum Streptophyta; class Magnoliopsida; order Dipsacales; family Adoxaceae; genus Sambucus; species Sambucus nigra. Next base: position 154,091,095 of record OX422217.1, on the reverse strand, counting down.
AGAGGCAGAAAAAGGTTTAAAAATAAAACGAAAAATATCATCATGATCAAACAATCATCTATTTAAATTTCAGAAAATTGTAAATGGTATCTATATAACTATATAAAAATTGTTGCCCCAAATCGTGTGAGGCTGACACGTGGCAGATGTATTAAATATCATTAAGTCATTTTTTTCCAAGAAAAAAAATGGAACCCTAAAGTATTAAAGGTTTTAATAGTAACTAGGTGTAAACCCGCGCGATGCGCGAGGGAAGTTATTGGTGACAGTCGATCTGACATTTGAGTTAAAAAAGTATTCAACAACAATTGACTTGAAGTTGGGACATCAAAATTTTATATATTTCATAAAAAAAATGGACTATCATAAGAAAAGATAAAATAACTTGCACCAAAAAATGGGATAAAATCTCACAATTAAAAATTGTGTTAACATCAAATCTATCTTCCTATAAATGATAAAACTCAAATTCATACGAGTAAACAACCAAAATGGTCATTCCATATTGAATCAAACTACTAAAAAAAAGTTATCCTGAGAGTTAAACTAAAAAAATAGGATCAAACTAACAAACCCAGTTTCCAAACTGATTTTTCTCCCCGCTTAGAACCAGTTGGACGAAGACTGCGGAAATTATTCACTAATTAAATATATACCTAGGTGATATAAACAAAGATATATGCTTAAAACGTAAAATCCACATTAAACATTTATATGTTCATTGATTATTATTCCTAAATCTAAGAAGAGTGAAGTAAAAGATTACATTTGGAAGAAAAATAAATACACATAAAAATGAAAATCAGATTTATGAAAAAAATTAAATGGTTATTTCTTTTTAAATAAAGTTTTTATTTTCGTGATTTAAAATATTCGCCGAAAAACTTTTTTTACTGTTTTTTCCTAAAAAAAACTTTACAATTTTTTTCTAAATAAGAATTGTTTTTGTAAAACTCTAAATAAAAATTATTTTTTAGTAACTTATTTTTCTAAAGCTATAAATAAAAACTGTTTTTTAGTTACTTTTTTTTTTCTTCTGAAATTGTCAATAAAAATTGTTGTACACTATGAGCTGAGATCACGAACAATTTTCACCATGAATTGAAACATAAATTTTGAACAACCTTTTCATGGACAATGTATGGAATGATCATACATTACGAACTAAGTCATTAACTTTATATAAAATGACACTACTCTTTTGCTTTCAACCAAACACGATTCTTCTTCACTAATATTCCATATCCACCCTTAAAAATAGGAGAGGTGATGGTGGACACAAATGAATTGTTGGATTGGGTTTCTGAAAGGAAGGTGGTGGACATAAGTGAAATCGTCGGCTAACGATTTAACCGTACAATTTTGACTCTATATTGGTTTCAAATTCGGGAAAGATGAAACGATACCATATTTAGAGCATACAAAATTAAAAAAAATCGTACAAACGACATGAATATTTTTGTGTTGTCTTGAACTTGTTCATTGTAGTATTATTTACCCCGAATTAGTTTACTTTGTATCTTAGTCCCTTAAAGTTTAACCTTCATTTTTTCTTTTTCCTTTCAGAAATTTAATAAAACAGCAAGCTTTATTGCCTTCAATGATTCCGTGCTATTGTCTCAATTTTATTTCGATCCTTGGTTATCTTGGCAAGCATGTGTCACAATAACACAAAAATTCTAGCACATAAACAACATACATAAGCAAGTCTATATATACAAAGACAATAAAAAACTTTAGCACATACACAACATAAAAAAAAATACGTGTTGTGACTACTTCCAACCCTCGATTAGTGAAAACCCATACTACTGAAATAAACTAATATGACATGTATTTGGCAATCATAAAAACTACCATATGAAAACACTTTGCATCTGTGTGCATACAGTTACAAAAAAAAAAAAAAAAAAATTTGTCCAAATTTTCTTGGTGCTACAAAAAGGCAAATTTGTAAGCCAATAGTCAACCATGAAAAATCTCCCAGACATTAACAATTTTAAACAAACCCTTTTCGCCAGATTAAGTGAACAAACCCCTGATCTATTTTTTCTATCAAATGAAACAAAGTAAGGATATAAATATCAATTTAGTGGATAAAGTACCCTAAACCCCCTTGAAAACCAAATCAGAAAATAAACCCTCCAAAAGACAAACAAAAAACAGTCACATGAGAAATTATACAATAAGGTCGTACAGAAAAGATAGGAGAGAGAAGGTTGTGAAATGTTAAAAGTATACAAAGCATATACAAATGGTTACCTTGATCGAACTAGAGCATATGTTCCCATATTGCACATTTGTTCACATAAATAAATAGAACATTTGTTCCCATTTGGAGTTTCTAGATGTTGGAGAGCAAGAGAGTGGGACGACTGGATCTGCAAGAGAGAGAGAAGGACGTAAAATGTTAAAACCCCATTAGTTTCTGCTCATGCATATACAATTTACAAATGGAGTTTCTAGATGGTGGTCTTAAAATAAAGAAAAATAAAAGAGTAAGAGTATAAGTATACCCTGATCTTCAAAACAAAGATAAACCCCAAAACACAAACAAAAAATATCAATGCACAAAATATTATTGATTTGAAATTGTAAATAGAGAGGTAGAGAACCTGACCTGGAGAGGGCATAGATAGAGAGAGGGAGTCGAGATATTGAATGAAAGAGAATGGGAAGCCATCTGGAAAATACATTGCTGTATATTTTTTGGGTTAAACTTTTTGTTGATAAGGGAGATGAAGCTCAACTGTAATACCCCGTACTTTTGGCTATATTTATTTTTAGGATTAATTAATTAAATTGCGTACTAATTGGAAATTAATCCGGGTTATAAATACTAATGAGATGCGAATTGGTATTTGATTATGTGCATATATGATTATATATGTATTTGGTATTATAAAATTTGTCGTGAGATTTATATACGGCATTTTAGAAATTTTGTTGAGACGCGTGGGACCGTCGCGTCACGGTATAATATTTTGCTAATAAAAGCGAATTTAAAATCTATAATCCGTATGGTCATTTTGAGTGCGCCAACGCGTCCGGAAGGGTTGAGATAGTCCGAAAACACTAGCCGGGGGTATAGTTTGGGTCCCGGGGTATTTTTAGGCCATACCGGTAACTTAAAGGGTATTTTAGTAATTTGGTATTTTTGGGTAATTAAAAGTGACGAAAATTGAGAGTTGTAATCTGATAAGGATTGACCCCAACCAACCCTTATTAACCCAACAAGCTACGGAGGTTTATTAAAATTAGGTTTTCATAAGTTTCCCCAAAGAAAACCCTAGCCACCATAGCCTTTTGGAGAAGAAAGCTTGGAGAAGGAGAGAGAGAGAGAGGAAACTCTGCAGAAACTTCGTCAAACCAACACCAAATCCGGAATCAAACCAAGGCAAGTGATTTAAATTACATTCCTTATGCAGTGAATGCTTCTTCCATGTTAGAAACCTTGTGAATCAATCTTATATAAGAGTTAAAAGAAAACCCATGAAATTGGAAGATTGTTAATAAATTTTGGGATAGGTTTGCATGTAGAACCCTTGTTTGAAGGTTTAAATTCAGGGATTTCATATCTATGTGATGTTTTAACGGATTAAAATCTGGGAAATTTTGATGAGAAGAACCTAGGGTTTATGTTCTTGAAGAAAATTGGGAATTACTGTAGAAATTGTGATTTAATGATGTTTAGAAGATATTAAACC